>JACEFZ010003039.1:470000-595000 GCA_014155875.1 Cepaea nemoralis | reverse complement strand
ATAAGTAGTCATATAAGCTGCCGTTCCCGATCGATCTATCTATCTGTCTGTCTGTCATGTCTGTCTGTCTGTCTGTCTGTCTGTCTGTCTGTCTGTCTGTCTGTCTGTCTGTCTGTCTGTCTGTCTATGTATGTATGTTCGGCCCGAACATAACAACAAAATATAGATAGAATAGAAGAATAGATAGAAAATATGATTGGAAGAGATCTATCTAAAGTAAACTTGGCTCCCGTTCCCGACTATCTGTCTGTCAGTCTGTCTATCTGTCTGTCTGTCTGACCTGGCCCGGCTGCACCCAGTCCCTGGTGGGGAGCATCTCATTTAATTCATCGTCAATCAACTCATTTAATCTATAGCCAGGGGACTAAACTTAAGATATAACAATGCTACTAAAAGTTATATCCCTTTTTAAAATATATTTTTATATTTTCTTATGTTCAGTCATGTAATTACAAAATTAAATTTTAGGAATGTAATAGCTGATAACTGATAGATAAAACTATGACAGTTGGTTGCACAGGAATGAAAGGAAAACGTGTAGAAAATTTCATCTCAATCGGATGGACCATTCGCGAACGCATAAAGGACGGACATACCTACCTACCTACCTACCTACCTACCTACATACCTACATACCTACCTACCTACCTACACACACACACATACATACATACATACATACATACATACATACATACATACATACATACATCGATTTTTTATAGATATAGACATGCCACGAGGAACAACTGTCACCATTGATACATATACATATATTTTAAGGGATCATCTTCGATCCGCAATCAAAATCCAAAGGGCGTGGACTTCTGAGTAAAGGTGTCCTTTTGCAACATGACAATGCTCGACCCCCATACTGCCCGTGCACCGGTTGAAATTATCGAAGGCCTCCACATTAAGTGTGTACCACATCCCCCGTACTCGCCAGACTTAGTCCCAAGTAATTTCCCCTGTTTGGACAACTCAAAGAGTCATTGAGAGGAACGACATTTCGGTCCGATGAAGCATCATAAACCTAATACGCTTCAAAGCGAGTAAATGGGTCCTTTAATTTTACCATGCAAGAAAACAAGTTCATATTACAGAAGTGTCTACGGCGAACACAATCCAATAATCTCAACTGAAACAGGCTCAAGATCTAATAACTGACAGAGGAAGATATATTATGGGGAGTAATGCTTTTGGAATGTCGGACAGACTTCTTTTAAATTTCACCGCCTCATTTACCAGCAGGCATGTTGTAATCGGGTCATAAAATTTAACAATGATAAGACGACGGTTGCTTCGTCTGCAAATTTGATCAAACGTCATGGTCTGAATTATCGTCAGATTCACAAGACTCTCTGATTTAGACACAGAACATTTAGATACAGCCCTCTTCCAACGGAAAGTAGGTATTAGATGTGGGAGTTGCACTTCGTTTAGTTTAGTATAAAACTAAACGAAGTGCAACTCCCACATCTAAAAAAAAAAGACGTGGGAGTTGCACTTCGGAACCAACGACAATCTTGGCCTACCACAGGGATCACCATTATCTCCGGTGCTGTTCAACGCCTACACTGTGAGAATCACAGCGAGCAAATCATAGGACCGGGGAGGACTTTGTCGTATGCAGACGATGTTTTAGTGTATCGTCAGGGTTAGGATAGAGATCAGGTTACTGTGGAACTACAAACCGAACTCAATCGCATAGGCACTTGGTGTGTTAAAGCTGGGGCAATGGTCAACCCAACCAAGGCAACAGTGACAAGTTTCTCTTTGAATAACCATATTGTCAACACTCCAACGCCAACTGTAAATCTGGGTTCAGAGACGGTGGAAAGAACGCAGGCAATGAATTACCTGGGGATACGATTTGATCGAAGCCTAGCTTATACTGAGCACGTAGACCAGGTGATAACAAAGGCCAAGCGGGGTTTGGCTGCGATGCGGGTGATGGCGGCGGCAAACTGTGAGCAGCGCCATCTATGTCTTCTTTACGAGGGTCTGGTCCTTTCTGTTTTGGAGTATGCGATGGCGATCCTGACTCTCAGCCATAAGCAGATAGAAAGGATGGAAAGGATACAGAACGAAGCTATGCGCATTATTCTTGGATGTACAAGAGATACAGCATGCAGGGCGATGCGCTACCTTCTTTATTTTTCAACCATGAGAGACAGAATACAAATTTGCCAAGCACGTGCCTATCTCAGAGTCAACGCAAACACACAACATCCACTGCATAGCGAGATTAAGAAGGTAAAGGGCAGTATATTAAAAAGAGGAAAGTCGTGGATGGGTCAAGCCGAAGACATTCTTCAGCAGGTGTGTTCACTTGAGGACTTAGAACCTGGCGAGGAGTGGGTACAAGTGCCAACAGAGTTCTGTACATCCTTTTCAGTGTGCATCGAACTAGACAGGAAATGTAGACAAGAAAATCCAGCTGCTGTGGAGGCGGGAGTACAGGCTCTGATCTTCGAGAATTCTTTAGACGATGATGCTGTCATTTACACGGATGGGTCGGTCGTCCGAGGAGTGAGAAGTTCATGGGCCTTTACGGCTCAGGCCGGAGGGAAAATTGTGAAGGAAGATTCTGGCGCTTTTGCTTTGACCACAAGCAGCCTGACTATGGAAGTCATGGCAGTAAGTAAAGCAATAACATGGCTCGAGACACAGGCATTCAATCGGGCATGTGTCCTTAGTGACTCAATGAGTATGCTCAGGAGGATAGAGATGGGGTGGGTCCGAAGAGAGTGGCTGCTGTCTCTGGAGCGGTCTCGGCTGGCAAAGATTAGTTTCATCTTCGTGCCAGGGCATGCGGGTGTACAAGGGAATGAGCAGGCTGACAGGCTTGCAGGTAGGGCTACTGTGAAAGGCGGACGAGCCATGGACCAGGCAGACATTCTGAATGCTCTACGAGAAGTAAGTCGTTTACGAGAACAAAGCGATGACTGGCAATCTACAACCATGGTCAGATTGCAAAAACGGCAAGTTAAAAGAAGCGTGGCCAAACAAGAACACTACGCAGGAAGCCAAAGAAGAGTAATAAACCAACACAGAACTGGTGTCGTTAGCTATACGCTGCGGGATTTGCTGAGAAGGGGATCCGAGCACTTATGGACTGAATGGTTCGATGTGAATTGAGGATGATCTCATGACAAGAAAGCAGATCACAAGCACACATAGCGGTGAATTTGTGGGATGACTGTAATCAGTTGTCATCACATGTCTTGAAGCTGTCCGAGGCCGAAGCTGGATTCGTATTGACGACAGCAGAAAGGCACTTGTGAGTCATGAAACGCGTGGGGCTGAGTCCCTCTTCAATAATATAATAGAAGATAAAGAGGCCGACATATTCCTGGCAGAAGGACCACATCTGCTGAACAGAAGCCTTCTGTTGTGTTTTCTTCACGGTAGAGTTTATACTTCTAGCAGAGTAGCCTTATTCACTCATACAATGAACGATGTGTGCAGAGTGTATTAACAGTACAGGCATTGGCAATGTCACACACTTTGAATGCCTCGGCTGCATAATCAAGAGCAATGGCGACTATACAAAGGGTAC
This sequence comes from Cepaea nemoralis, assembly GCA_014155875.1. Classification (NCBI taxonomy): domain Eukaryota; kingdom Metazoa; phylum Mollusca; class Gastropoda; order Stylommatophora; family Helicidae; genus Cepaea; species Cepaea nemoralis. Next base: position 591,438 of record JACEFZ010003039.1, on the reverse strand, counting down.
CAGACGAAGACTGGACACAGCAATGTATGTGTTAAATAGTATAAACAGTCCATGGAACAACAAGCAAACACATTAAAGAAAAATTTGTGAATAAGTGCATCTAGAAAAAAGAAATGACATTCTACAGGATCTGAACGTCGTAGAAAACTGGCTCACACAATAGCATCAAGTCTGAGAAACTGAAATATACTGGCCATGTTAAACGTGGCAGTGACTTGGGAAGAACAGTCATAGAAGACACATTTTCTGGAAGAAAATCCAGGAGTCGACTAGCAGGAAGACACAGTTTCTGGAAGAAAATCCTGGAGTCGACTAGCAGGAAGACATGGTTTCTGGAAGAAAATCCAGGAGTCGACTAGCAGGAAAACACAGTTTCTGGAAGAAAAGGCAGGAGTCGACTAGCAGGAAGACACAGTTTCTGGAAGAAAATCGAGGAGTCAACTAGCAGGAAGACACAGTTTCTGGAAGAAAAAGCAGGTGTCGACCAGCAAGAAGACACAGTTTCTGGAAGAAAAGGCAGGCGTCGACTGGAAAGAAGACAGTTTCTGGAAGAAAAGACAGGAGTCGACTAGCAGGAAGACACAGTTTCTGGAAGAAAAGGCAGTAGACGACTAGAAAGAAGACACAGTTAGTTTCTGGAAGAAAATGCAGGAGTCGACTAGCAAGAAGACACATAACACTGAAGACACCTTGGACATGAAAGTGCATGAGGCAGAGGAACTAACAAAAGACTGAGAATCTTGTTCGCGGGCCGTGATGAGAGCAACGTTCTGAAAAGGAGCTGCTACACGACGATGATGACTACAAGGCAATGTAAAACAGTTGTAATACATGTTTAACGGTGTAAACCATGTTTAACGGTGTAAGACATGTTTAACGATGTCAGCTCACATGAAACTCAACTGCAGTTTTGAACCAAACGGTAAAGGCAACTTTCAACATTTCCCTCCTGGCAATAAACGCATGTCAAATAAACAAAATGTGTTGTTAGCTTTCACAAAAAGGCGTCACGAAGCACTAGACGGTTTAAAGGAAGAATAAAGAAATAGACTCAGCCATGCTCATAGCAATCAAACAAAAATTAACTTGTTTCCGAATCCTTTAAACGCGATACCAGGAGATTCTTCTGGGATTTACCAGCCAGAAATTATAGATCTGCAAGCCAACTGTGGACGAAAAACATTTAAAGATGTCTCGGTTTGTATGCATGTCTGCACTTAATGGCGAAGTGACACAAAGACAAAAAAATAACGTCACGCTAGACGTCGGAGTGCCGTGACATGCGCAATTGTGCGTGCGGGATATTTGTACGTTTAAAAAAAGTATGCAGTGTTGGCGCGTTTTCAGTCGAAGATTGTACTTACATCTGCGAACAAACATTCAGTTTAATAAATAGAGTGAAACCAAACGTATGATAAAGGATTACTGATTAATATTTGCATCAAATAGAGACAGTATTTAAACAGTCATAGGAAAGTATTGCACAACACCAGCACATAAATACATGCAACATTTGTGAGAACATGTAAATGAAGAAGATCTGACGCAAGATATGGATGACGGAAAACATCTTAAAACTAATGGAAATAAGAAATAACAAAAATAACCAATACAAATATGAAGAGATTCACGTGAAAATTAGGAAATTTTGCGAACAGGCAAAAGAAGCATGGCTTGAAGAAAACTGCAGGGAAATTAAAAACCAACACCAGACCCGGAATACCAAATTAATGCATAAAAGAATTCATGAAACACTAAGAAAAGAACACATACATCAAAGGGGTTGCCTAAAACCCAAAGATGGCAACATCATAAGAGAAAAAGGTCAGATTTGACATGCATGGTCAGATTATGTGAAAGAACTTTGAGGATGGAGGTTCAGAATGCTCTTAACCATATGAAAACTGGCAAGACCCCTGGTCCAGACAACATCACAACAGAAATGGCCAATGCCTTAGAAGAATATGAAATAGACCAGGTCATCAGACTGCTGAACACAATACACCCTCCGAATTATGTAATTCTATATTTACTGCAGTCCCGAAGAAATGTGAATCAACATAAAAACAATTAGCATAATGAGCCACATCAGAAAGATTTTGCCAAGAAAAATCATGCAAACAGTTAGGAAGAAAATACAAACCGAAATGTGGGTTCGAAGGAGGCAGGGGCACTGTAAATGCAGTGTGTTTGCTGATATCATTAATTCAGAGCTCAACAGAAGTATACATAGACCTCATCTTTGCTTCATTGACTACACAAAGGCTTTCCATAAAGTAACACATGTCAATATGATGCGGGTGCTTGCAGGACTACAAATTGACGAGAAAGACCTCAGACTTGTAAAAAAACTACTGGAAAATATACTGGAAACAGCAAGCTACCTTACATATTGATACTTAAGTAGGTCAGTGTCGGCCTATTAAGAGAGGTGTGCAACAGGGGTGTGTATGTCTCCATATCTTTTTTCTCTATACAGTGAAAATATTTGTTAGAAATTTAGAAAATAATCCCTATTAGGGGACATAAAATCCATAACATCAGATATGCGAATGATACAGTATTAATTGCAGACAATGCACAGGATCTGTAATATTTATTAGATGCGGTTATTGTACACAGCTAACTAGGGGCTGAATTAAATTGTAAGAAGACAGCGATTATGGTCGTCAGTAGGAAGAAAGAAATACCATAATGTGATAGAAGGGTAAATGATAATATTCTTAAACAAGTGAATCGGTACAACTATGTCGGAACAGTCATAACATCTGATGGGAGGTGCCTTGAAGAGATTAGAACAAGAATCTGACTAATAAAAAAGATGTCAATTGTAACGAATAAGAAAGAATGTGAAAAGCTACACAGAACCTATACTTTTGTATAGGTGTGAAACGTGGAAAATTAGCAGACAAGCTGCAAAAACATCTAATGGCTGTGGAAATGTGGTTTCTGAGGAAAATACAAAGAATTCCATGGAAAGACATAAAAATCAATGAGAAAGTTATTATTAGATATGAACAGTAAATAATATTTTGGGCATGTTATGAGAAGAAATAAACTTGAGAGATTGAGGGGAAAAGAACCAGGGGCAGGCAGAGCAGTAAATATCTGGAGGGCTTGACCATATGGCTCGGTCGAGACAAGAACACAGAACTGATCTACGACTCTGGTGATCGTGTAGTATGGCGAAACATGACCGCCCACGCTTATCGCATGATGATGATGATCTTTATATGGCAACATACGTAAATAATCATTCCGCAATCACCAAAGAAGTAAATTGGTGCTTCTGAATTAAATGTTACAGAAAGATTCTTATAATTTTGTGGACATAAAGAAGAAAAATGTTGACCTTCTACAAAATCTCAACTCGGAGAAAACTGATTAATGAACAGCATCATTTACCAGAAACTGAAATACCTTGACAACATGAAGCGTCACAGTGGCCTGGAGAGAACAGAGATGGATAATGTATTGTTTCTGGGAGAAGTGGCAGGGGTCTATCAGTACGAAGAGGGACGCAATACACTGCGGACACCTTGGGCATGAGCTTGTAGGAGGCAGGAGAACTGGTAAAGGATCTCGAACACTTTGTGGCGGGCCGTGATCACATTCGACGATCTGTAAAGTTCTGCTTCATAATTATATGGATAATCATACACTGCTACAAACAGATTGGGACAATCTTAAACTGCTACATAATGACGAGGATAACCTTAAACTGCTACACAGTGACAGGGGCAATCTTAAACTGCTAGATAATGACGGAGACAATCGTAAACTGCTACATAATGACGGCAACAGCAATTTTTCACTCGACAGTATTCATCAACACATAGCCAATGTTATATTTGAAAAATCTTATCACATAATACGCCAAGCCAGCTCTAGCAACATGGCAAACATATAAACCAGAGGTGTGTGTTCTTTATAGTTTCACCAGCAGTTACATGGCACACATTAAACTCAAACTTCAATCAAACAAAACAATCGTGTAGGGCAAGCAATACTTACATGATGCTGATAGGAAGAAAACATCACAAAACGGCGCAGTTTCTACAGCTAATGTCTGGAGCATGTAGTTGAAATTAACATTACCTTAACAAGCTAATACCTTTCGGACAATGAATAAAAACATAAAAATGCTTTCAACATAAGTTTCTTAACCAAGTTCCTTTGAAAGCTGTCTGCTTTATGTATTAATTAAATATTCTGACGACGTTACAAAACTAAAATCGCCAGCAGGTTCTCGGCGAACACACCACACAGAAAAAAAAACTACCCTACCTTACAGCTGCAGGAGACGAGCAGCAGATAGCCTCTATAAAACGCATAACACCAGAGGAAATAAAAATGAGTAGGATAAAAGCACGCGCAGACGCGTGGGATATCCGAGCTGATAACTACCACGGAACCCGTCGACAAAGGGTAATGTCAATGCTTCCGGGGCAAGCAGGAGCATTCTCTTCGTCAACATGTCCTGTCTGTAGGTGTTGAGTAATACTTGTCTGGAAGGCCCGTACTTGTATAACTGTTTGGTTAATGTCAAGATATCGTACACGCCCGTTGTCACAGCAGGGGCCTAAAAACGGCTTGTCTCGGTGTAATAAACAAAAAAAAGTAGTCCGCGTATTTTGTCAGTACATCATTATCAACATCAAGTGTCCTTGGCGTGGGCAGTTCATGTTTCTCCCATTCTTGCGATCTCTAACAGCATGTATCAGTTCATGTGTCTCCCATTCTTGCGATCTCTAACAGCATGTATCAGTTCATGCGCTGATACCCTTCCATTACAAGACACACGGTTGTCAAGAGTTTTCTCTCACTGCCCTCCTCTATTTCTATTTCTACAAATCGTTACAGTTCTCACGCTATGTTCTAGTTGTTATCTTCTTATAATGTGACCAAAACAAGGTGACTGACTCTTTCTTATGCTTGTGATAAGTTGTCTTTGTATTTTAGCCTCTTTCAAAATGTTTAGATTGCTTCATTAAATTGACAGAATTTTTCTGTAAAACAAATCTCTGAAGCATCCAGAGATATTTGTTTTGCTTATTTACTTATTGCCCAGGATTTAAATTTATATGTTAAAACGGGTTATATGTAGCATGTAATCAATCTGTAATCGATATTTATTGCAATCCCGAAGAAATCAGGAGCCTTGGAATGTGATAAACATCGAACAATTAGTATAATGAGCCACATCAAGAAGATTTTGCTGAGAATTATCATGCAAAGAGTTAGGAAGAAAATACAACCCTAAATAGGAGAAGAACATGTGGGTTTATAGAAGGCAAGGGTGCAGTAAATGCTGTGTATATACTGAGAACAGTAATCGAACGTTCTATAGAAGTAAATAAAGATTTATATCTTTGCTTTATTGACTACACAAACGCCTTCGATAAAGTGACACATGTCGACATGATAAGGATGCTTGAAGATCTACAAATTGATGGAAAAGACATTTTAAAAACAATTAAAATTAAGTTGCATGTCCTTCACAGGACGTAGCAGTCAACCCCAGCATTTTAGCTGTTCGTGATTCCTGGGCAAATTTTACGTTCAGTAGTTTGCCATTGCTTTCTGAACGACCGGCTCCTATACCTTTTTCGAAAAAAAACCAGCACCGCTGTGTTTCGAACCCGGGTATACGGGCTCACAAACAGATCGACGGAAAAGACATTAGACTTGTAAAAAAAAAACACATATTGGAAACAACAAGCTGCCATCAGAGTTAATAATGATGTAGGTCAATATCAGCCTATTAAATGAGGTGTGAGACAGGGCTGTTTAATGTCCCGAGATCTGCTTTCCGTGTACAGTGAAAATATTTTCAGAAATATAGAATATATGGAAGAAATCAACATTGGGAGACGATACATCAATAACATTAAATATGCAGACGATACAGTCTTGACTGCAGACAATGAACAGGACCTGCAACATTTAGTAGATGCGGTTGTTACACACAGTGAACAACGAGGGTTAGAATTAAATTGTAAAAAGACACAGATTATGGTCGTCACTAGGAAGAAGGAAATTCAACAATGTGATATACGAGTAAACGGGCATATTCTTAAGCAAGTGAATCGATACAGTTATCTCGGCACAGTCATAACATCTGATGAAAGATGCCTCGAAGAGATTGGAACAAGAATTGCCATTGCGAAGGTAGCCTTTTGCAAGATGAAAAACATACTGACCAATATTAAAGTCCTTAAAGACACGTCGAGAACAGAAGACTTTGACGTCAGTGAATCCACATCACTGTCCAGGATGAAAGACTTGGGAGTAAGATTTGGCACGGCCAGACACGAGAGGTACATCGAGAAAACGAGGTGCCTCGTTAACCAACACAGAACTGGCACTAGTAGCCACCGAAAGCTGATGCATGTGCTGGGGGGAGGATCTGAGCACCTATGGACCTGTCCGGAGTGCAATGAAGATGCTCCAACTGATAACTGATAACTGATACTGACCAATAGAAAGATATAAATTGAAACGAGAAAAAAGAGTGTTGAAGTGCTACATAGAAACCTGTACTTTTGTATGGACATGAAGCGTGGACAATAAGCATACAAGCTGAAAAACATCAGATGGCTGTGGAAATGTGGTTTCTGAAGAAAATGCAAAGAATCCCATGGACAGACAGAAAAACCAATGAACAAGTCCTTCAAGAAACAAATTAAGATCGTAAACTGATTAGAGTCATTAGACGTAGACAGTCAAAATTGTTTGGGCATGTTATAAGAAGAAACGAATTGGAGAACTTGGTGACAATTGGCAAGATCAAAGGATAGAGACCAAGGGGGAGACCGAGAAGTAAATACCTGGATGGCTTGGCCACATGGCATGGTCGAGACAGGAACACAGAGCTGATCCACGACTCTGGTGATCGAGAGATGGCAAAACATGACCGCCCACGCTTATCGGCATGGCACATGAGGTATGATGGATGTAATCAACCTGTTTCTAATCTCCAATGAGAAGAAAGTCACTTAAAAGTCGACACGGTCGACTTCATTGCGCCGGGTTTTATCCCATATGGCTCGGTCTCTCTCCGCAGCGCGGAAAGCGTTGCACAAAGCACGAACTCCGTAGCTCTAGCGAGGACCCACAGGAGTCTCCGAAAAATTTAACTCGTGAACCGAAAGAAGCGGCTCGGAATCGAACCCACAACCTTCGGATCCCGAGTCAAACGGCTTGACCACTTCGCCACGGAGACTCCTTAATGAGAAGAATTTATTGCATAAGATGTCCCTTATTTTATAAAATATAGTGTTTGTTTTGTTTATTTAACTTTGTTCTTTATCTCTATGATATATCTCCCTTCTGATGTTTTTCATATCCATAGACGCTTGAATTTCTGTACGTGCCCCAAATTAATACCACAGATTTTAATTGCCCATTTAGGTATGATCCGCTTGTGTGAAATTGCCATTACTTCTATACTATGATTATGTATGCTAAAGGCCATTTTTCCATGTTCTGCAACCACTGCATATTTCATTTTCTTTAGTTCCTTCTAACTTGTTGCTGTGAAAACTGAAGATCTGCAAATTGTCTTGGGGTGGGTTATACATGAGAAACCTCTATCACAACGATGAGATATATGTCTGGACTATCACCGGTCAAGTCTACCCCGGCAAGGTGACAAGTTGAAGCCTGTATGAGAGTTACCAATTATGAGAGCCAGCCGCTGTATGGTAACCTGGATGATCTCTACGGAAGCTGAATTAAAAAGGGGAAGGTCATGGATGGCTCCGGCAGAAGATACCATCGGGAAAGTTGCCGCCACATGAAAGCAGATACACCGAGGCTAAACTATACTGACAGCAGCAGATACAAAGCAGCTTCAATCCAGTTATAATTACACGGAGCAGAGTGTGGCGAGTAGTGTAATCATTGATTGACATATTATATGTCTTACAACTGATAGATCAAAATACCGACAGAGACCACGCAACGGTGTACACCGAGGCTTCTGTACATCGAGGAGAGAAATCTAGATTGGATTTTTCAGCCTGTCGTGTGGAAGGTTGTTGCTGAGCAGACTGGAGATTAGTTAGTTAGTTAGTCAAGGTTCCAACTTCACGGCAACGGGTCGTCCCCATTATGCTCCATTCCCGTGCCAGCGAATATCACACAAAATGCTCCCCACAGTCCAATGTGAAAAGTGGAATAGACAGGAGTCTCGGCAATCCAACAAGCCTGGAGATTGTATGGCTATAACTCAACAATGAAGAAGAGTGTGGCTGCTATCATAAGAAAGTGGCTAGCTTGTTTGTACTCAAGTCACCAGTGCAATCATCGTGTCCGATTGTCAGTCCGTGCTAAGTAAAGCTAAACACGGACACATATGGCATTGAATTGGTGTCAGGCACTTGACACTTCCTTCTTACAGCCTTATATGGATATACCGCCCGGGTCACGCTGGTTTGCAAAGCAATCAGGGCGCACATCTTTTGGCTTCAAAAGCACCAGTAATACGACACTATGAGAGATACACAGTATAAAGATTTCGAAGGACTTCTAGTTTAAGGCTGCCTGAATTCGGCGGATTTCAGTATTGTTATAGCAAAGAGTGATATATGAGAGGAAGAATCAGAAGTGTTTATAACTTGCATGTTATTGGGAAAAAATAGCTTTATATCAACGTATGTGCTATCCAATATTATCACATGTCACCTTGATCTCTTGAGCAGCAAGATAAGTAACCTAGATTTTCGGATTCGATAGAACAATGAGATAACGTGTGCAAGCTGTGCACTTCAAAATCCCAGGGCAGACAAAGAAAAGGAGGAGAAGGAAGAAGAAGGTATCAGCATATTATTGGAGCAATCAGCAATAAACTGCGATATCTACTTTGGGAAATCGGGCATCTATGCAGCGTTTAGGCGTCGATTCTGGATTACCCATGATACATTTGTACACTGATAGACAGAGCAACATTTGTGGCATGTGAACTGGCAGAAAATAATCTCCAGACAATTTGTATAATTTAAGAAAACATATCTCTAATATTACTATTCATTTACTGTCACATATTCACTATTTACTGATTTTTCTAGATTGTACTACTGACTGCAACACTTACCCGGCATCCTTGCTCCTGTCCACTTGTGGCTCCGGGGTCGATGACTTACCCCAAGGAACCACGAAACTGTTGGTGGGACTTCCGGGAGTTACGAATTCCCGCCAACTGTTAATGCGCCGAATCATAACGGTAGCGAATCATAACACAAACAGCCAAAATAAAATACTCTGTCCAAAGTGAATTCTGTCCGCAGTGCACTTTATCATACACAGCGTGTTCTTGCATGGAAAGCGAAAAATATGTTTATCATCCTAGCAATGTTTAGTGCTCGAAGGTTGCTTGCGTATTTCAAAGGCTTGAGTCCAGCCGCAATATAATATGAAGAACATTGCCTTCTACAGAACGAAAGTTTTTAGCATGTGAATCTCTCTCTTTACTCGGAGTTGTCATTTCTGCAGAAGAAATATATCCGTGCCATGTAGAAACCGGCAGCCGCATTAGCGTAGTTGTTAAACGACCGCCTGTCGATCCGGTAGTCATGAATTCGAACCCGCATCAAAGTGGTTATTAAATGTGACCTGGGTTCACAGGTCGACCCAGCCTAAAATGGGTACCAGTTAATATATTGGGAAGTAAAAGGTGTGTTACTGACCACATCACCCAACGAGTGACGATTGGTCTATAAAAACAATATATGGGCCTAGCACGATACGCCATGTGCATGAAATAGGTTCTTTATTTAATGTATAAACTATTAATGTACAAGGGGGCTTCAAATTAAAACCTCACAAGTGTGATATAAATTACAATAACCTGCCATTGTCTTGTAACCTGTCAATATTATGATTAAAGGTGTCAAGAATATTGAGCACGCGACATCACAGTGCAGACGAACACAGTGGCGTCATAAAGACAGTTTAAAGATGACCGCCCCACTTTTGACATGCACCAAAGAAAAGCAGCGTTATGTTATCCGTCTTTGTTAAATCAGTGAAGGGGTGACACCTGTAGACATTCATCGGCGAATGAAGGTCCAGTATTGTGATGCATGCCTATCAGTCCAGCAAAGTGTATGAAGTATGGAGTAGGAAGTTTCAAAACGGCGTAACTTCTGTGACAGACTGTTCACGACTGGGTCAGGCTCACCGAGCAGTGACCCCAGAGATTCTTTTCTACAGTGATCCAAGCACTTTATCGGTGCTGGAGGATTTGCAGTGAATGCAGTGTGACTACATTTGGTCTTAACTTTTTTCTTTTTTTTTCAGAATATATTCACAAATAACAAAAACCAAAAATAAAATGAAAAAAAAAAATAAAAAAATATTCCCCTCCTATAAAATATGTGTGTTCTACAATTCATCGTGTGTACCAGCCAACAAAACATATGTAGGCGTTGAACGGCACCGGAGATAATGGTGATCCCTGTGGCACCAGAGATGATGATGATCCCTGTGGCACCAGAGATAATGATGATCCATGTGGCACCAGAGATAAAGGTAATTCATGTGGCAGGCCGGCATATATTGTTGTTGGTTCAGAAGTCCAACTGACCCATCTAAAAACTACTTTCCGTTGGAAGAGGGCTGCATAGATCAATTAAGGAAGAATTGACTTATATTGAGTCCAAGAAGCTGAACCATTAAAAAATCCAACGGTACTCTGTTGTATGCATCCTAAGATCAATTGCTGCAGCACATGTTTTAATGCCAGAGTGGAAACCTTCATTAACATCATGGGCAAAAACCGCTGCTTTGGTCAGGGATTTTCTGTTTGGACGGTATCCTCCAAGGGTAGGTGGGAAAAGACTTTACCTCTCTAGCCGGCTTGATATTTTTCTGGCAATTAGCTTCTCCAGCAGCTTGCCTATTGTATTTTGCATTGTGATTACCCGATATCCCCGAATTGTCGTGTGGTCTTTGCCAGGCTTCTGCAAAGTAATCAGATAGCTATGTAACCACTACTAATTGATGCTAGCACTTGCTATACTGTTGTACATATCTGCTAGTTCCTACAACTCGTTTTCGGTGCACATACTAATGTCAGTACGCCTATACCATCTGGCCCTGGTGAGCTCTTCTTTTTTTCTTTTCTTTTTTTTCGTCGTAGCACAACCTTAATCTATTTCACTGTCACTATGTCTTCTTCTGAAATATTCTGGGACTTACACCTATCTGAGATAACCGGTTTGGCAAAATTTCGTCCTCTCATGCCTGTCTGATTGCTCTGCTCTAGATAGTGTTCTAAACTAAAAGAGCCTTGCCCTTATTCTCATCAGTCCCCTGCCACGTAAGATCAGCACCTTGGATGTCAGGAATAATGTTATTCTTGACAATACCGTTCATACTTTTATGTAGTCGCCAGAACAATTTCAGTGACTTGTCTTTGTTTATTCTTTGACACAACTCTGCCCATTTCTCACTTTTTACCGCTTTAACCAGTTTTTTTGTTTTGTTTTTAAACAACTAACGTTTGGATCCATTTCGCTTTCCAAGTGCAAGATAAGACTAGGCTGGGCAAATCTATTCCCTTTGGCGTTTTGCCATTTTCTTACAGCAGAACGCTGCTCTTCTTCTTCTTACAACACAACATGTGTTCTGCTTTTCCTCGTGTGTACCAGTCAACTTGCCATGTGTGAATGCACTTTTTAAGGTTTGTCAAAGTACACTTTTTACGGTTTGTCAAAGAACACTTTTTTATGGTTGTCAAACTACACTAAAGCAATCCGACAACCTATTGGTTATCACACCACCAGACGTGTTGAGTATATGGCAGTAAGAAAGTAAAGGCCCGAGTTAACCGCCTGGGATGCAATCAGAGCTTGATGCCAGCCACATGTTTTCAGACCTATATTTTTAGGCATTCAGTGAGTGATGTGGTCAATATCATGCCAGCCGCCTTTCATTCCCAGATAGTACGAGAGTAAGTCAATAAGTAAGTCACAAATGGCTGTAGAAAAATAACTAAATATGATAACAACTTGAAACCAGTTTATTTTTATACATAAATTGTCCCTCTATTTCTCAAAAAATATTTCCACCAACATTGATGCACGTATCCCATCGTTCTTTCCGTCCTCCCAAACCGGCTGCATAGAAATGCGTGCTCTGTTTTCGAAACTACGTTTTCACTTCACATTCAACTTCGGCGTTATTCGCGAAATGTCTCCCGCCAAGGTGGGATGTCAGTGTTTGTGCTGACAAATGTGTGTCCTGTTAAGCGGTGCATAAATGGGTAGAAAAGGTTACGAGGGCGAGTCAATAAGTAAGACACACAGTTCTGTGGGATGGCCGGTAAATGAAAACAAAGCACGCAGTTCTATGCAGCCGGTTTGGGGGGACTGATAAAACGATGGGATAAGTGCATCAATGTTTGTGGAAATTATGTTGAGAAATAAAGGGACAATTTATGCATAAAAATAAACTGGTTTCAAGTTGTTATCATATGTAGTTATTTTTGTGACTTAGTTATTAACTTACCCTCGTATTATGGTACACAGTTTTGACTAGCTCGACTTGGAATTTCAGGTCAACAATAAAATAATACTGCATTTTGATCACAAAGGTGGAGAACTTTGCAGAGAAATAGTCGATTTACATAACAGTCAACAATATGAGACAGTTTCGTATATCCAAGCAGCAAAATTGCAAAGTTAAAATAAGAGCGACCAAGTTCTGATTTTCTGTACAACAAATACACACGTTTGGATAAAACTGAAGCTTTTGAAATGTTATATGGAGGAATAGGAGGTATATGGCAGGGGGAAAAAAGAATCACACATTACAGAAACGCGAATTTAATAAAATATTACTGTATGGAATCACGGCAGGACATTTAAGGCACTTCAACCATATAAACAGACACATCTGGCTGTTAAATGATTTGTTGCGGGGAAAACTGAAGCGGCAGTGAGCAAGAGAAAGACGTCGTTACATAAGGATGGACAACATCAAATGATGGACTGGAAGAAATCTGTATGAGTGTACTGAGATGAGCTGAACACTTGATGTCGAAAACCCATTACAACCAATCATCTTAGCGGAAACAGCAAGTGTTCATGGTGATATTGAATCTATCTTTAAAAAAAAAAATTATTTACTTAGTATGTCATAAACGGGGTAATTTAGAGGACATCATCTGTTTAAACCTTGAAGATGTGTGGATGTATTTTTCTTTTGAGAAATAACGGACTTAAGGATGGAATAAACCTATCACCCACAGCCACCCCATTTACTTAAACATGGCGGTGTATTGAGCTGACATATGCCAAATGGATGGCAAGCTGTGATTACAAGTGTGTACGTTGCACACATTTAAAAGGCCGATGCCCAAATTAAGTTTGAAAATTATTATTTTTTATTTTAATAGTTCATATCCTTTACAGGACGTCACAGTAAACACCAGCATTTTGTTGTTGTTGTTGTTGCTTGTTTGTTATTTCTTGGCAAGTTTACGTCCAGTAGTCTGCGATTGCTTTCTGGACAACCAGCACTCATACCACTGTATGTGGGTCAGCATGGTCGAATGGATAATAACGCGTGTTTTTAAACATCCAGTGTGCGGATGCCCAGGTTAGGGGTTCAACTCCCTGCACCGGACAGTTGGACTAAAATGTTGACCTATCGTCCTTGACTTAGGGACGTAAATTAAAGTACCTCTGAAGTCGGAGTGGGTTCGCCTGATGGCGAGGGACACTCTTAACAGGGAAAGCTAATCCAAACGCAAAATTCAGTCCAGCATTTGGCGAGGGACACTCTTAACAGGGAAAGCTAATCCAAACGCAAAATTCAGTCCAGCATTTGGCGAGGGACACTCTTAACAGGGAAAGCTAATCCAAACGCAAACTTCAGTCCAGCATTTGGCGAGGGACACTCTTAACAGGGAAAGCTAATCCAAACGCAAAATTCAGTCCAGCATTACTAGAAGTAGTGTCTGTAGACTATGCTTGAGTTACAAGCGAGCCAGCACAAAAAAGAAACACACACACACACACACATTGTATGAAAACCAGCGCAAGACGGTCTGCTCCAAATCACCCGTAGCTGTGACTTGAACGCGGTATGCTTGATTGCGAATTGCGTTCGTAATCCCTTCTCCACAGCGTCGGATACAAATGATAAAAACAACCCATAAAGGAATATTTATCAAGTGCTTGGTTTACATAAAACACGACAGGGACATCAAACACGATATTTTTACAATGCTCTTTATCAAATAACTGTGTCACTGTCGAAAATTCGAAGAATTTGAGTTATGTAAACTTCCTGTTTAAAAGTACATAACCCGCATGCCTCGAATTTTATGTACACAGCTAATTAGAGAAGGAGGTTAAATCAGCATGATATTAATTATGACAGGGATATACGAATACCGTCAGCTTTATTCTTTAGTGTTAACCTTGTTGCTTTTTTAAAGTCGGTATATTCCTTGTATCCCTTGTTCCGTAGCACTAAGATTCGTCTCCTATGTCCTAGGTATTAAAAGCCCCAGTGTTACCGACCTACCAATAGACGGGTCACCCGAGGTCATTCTTCCGAATCTCTGAGTTGTTAACGACATTACTGTAAGTGCTAACTCCTACAAGTTCTATGCATATCGATCGCCACCTACCATAATAAGCGATATCCGCTAGAAATTTCGTCAAAGAAAAGAAGAATAAGGCAGAACTAACATAAATTGCATTTCGCAACATAGAGAGCATTATATAAAATTGAATTTTGCATCCATCTCAATGGAAGTCGAAATATGAGCTACGTGTTGAACAGAGCCCATATCATTTTACAATAAAAAAGTGAACATATGGTGCATTATGTCAATATGATATGCGATGACATGATCAATAAATATTTTCTAAAAACGGCCACAAACAAAGGAAGCAGTGCGTATACATTGGCAATGTCAGGAGACGGGGGAAAAAACTAGACTTCACTTGACTAGCGTTATCGCGGGAAAAGAAATACACGGACGGAAGAGAGAGAAAAAATATACTTGATAGTCTGGCAGCATAGTCATCAAAGCTGTTGGCAACAGGATCAATACACCACACTTGAGACAGAAGGTTGAGAAGAAGTGTGACTTCCTATGCTGAGTCAGTTTGTATATATATATATATATATATATATATATATATATATATATATATATATATATATATATATATATATATATATATATATATATGCAGAAACTTGAAGCGGTTCTAGCATGTCTATACTGACTAGGAAACGGATTGCACAATTATATATACTATATTTTGCTCAATATTTACTTCCACGACGAGACAATTTTGCCGACGTTCCTACCACTGCTGATGCTGAAAACAATCTACAACAGATTCTTGGAAGCCCCTCAGTTGCAGTATCATAGTGGTGGTAATGTTAGCAGTGTCCTTGAATTGTTGCTTTACAATATCCACATGAGGCCAAGGAACAAAAAAGAAATCGGAAGATAGCAGGCCGAAGCATTTTGAGGAGGACATCTCAGGGCCGTCACAATGTGCGTTACAACGTACTGCTTCACAGGTAGCGATCTGGATGTTGAACGATTTTGTTGAGGACATCCCGGGGCCGTCACAATGTACGTTACAATGCATTGCTACACGGGTAGCGATCCGGGTGTTGAGACATGTTCGATCAGCAGAATAAAATTGTTCGTTCTTTACTTTCTGGTGCACTTCCACCTTAATGCCAGAGCCGTAGCGAAGGAGTTACGGGCGCCATTCGTAATCCCGCATGCCGCGTTCGAAACAAAACTGAGAGCGATTTGGAAGCAGACCGCCTTGCGTTGGTTTTTATACATGGCATGCGTACCTGGTCGTTCAGAAAGCAATGGCTAAGTGCTGAACGTAAACATGCCATGAAATAACAAACAGCAAAAATAAATGCTTGGGTTGACTGTGACGCCGCGTAAAGGATATGCAACTAACTTTAACTTCCGCCTGATTGTACCTTGTGATTTATTTTAATGTTATCCCCATTTGATTTTTAAAACAAAACCAAAGCCTCTAATGCTGACTTCTTAAACAAAACACAATCCCGCATGTGTAAGTTGTTTGTTTAATCAGTGATATTTTCAACTATCACGATACTACATACACAACACATAATCACAGTTCTATCAAATCGGTTCGTGAGGGCATGAGAAGGTTACATCAGCAGACTATAATTTCCAAAACAGAACATGACATTGGAACAAGACATGTTTTGGAGCTACCTCGTTTTGTTTCTCTCTCTTTCTCTGTCTCTCTCTGTCTCTCTCTCTCTCTCTCTCTCTCTCTCTCTCTCTCTCTCTCTCTCTCTCTCTCTCTGTGTGTGTATGTGTGTGTTTTTGTTTGTTTGTTTGTATGTGGCGGGATATTAATCTGGTACAATTGTCAACTGGGTGAACCTGGAAGCCTACGTCAATTTTAAAAATCCGCCCCAAGGTTGAACCCATGCCATGTATATATATATACTTAATGCGATCTCGGATGTGGCAAATTTCTATTGTGAAGAACAATTTGTTTCTATCCGGCAATTTTTCTTCTTTGTCTTTGTAACACATGCCCGGTTAAGCGGAATCCGTTGTTTATCACGAATTTTCGGATATGCCGAACGATTAAACGTGTCCCGACAATATAATCTGATCTGCTTAAGGCGAAAATTTTTCAAATTCCTGGACATTTGTACAGTATATACACGCACGAACGTACGCGCGCGCGCGCGCGCGCACACACACACACACATATAGTTATAGTATACTGAGAGACATCTGTGACTTTAATTTTAAGGTCAACCAGTAAAGAAGGTCCTAGGATGATACTCCACGAGACCCACTGCGCAGTTATTATGCAAAAGAACAGCCACAAATAACCCACGACATTGCGTTCACCTTTATCAAGTTAGGAACACTCACATAGCTTCTGGGGTTCAGGAAAAGATAGATAATCAAAGTTTGCCACAGCTTGCAGTAAGGCACACAGTTCAGCTTTACCTGGCTGCTAATTACCAAACAAACGCAGTTAAAGACTGACTCTAAAGTTCGCTAAGGATGTTGAAATGCTTCACATCGATTGTGTTTTACATTATGAGCAAAGAAATGTGATTCATGCGATTTCTGTATAGTTTTCACTATACGAACTGGTGTTAACACGTTTACAAATATTGATTTGGTAAACAGAGCAGAGAGATCTACGTGGCCGCGGGATTTTATGTCCTTGCGCTTAAACTTCCGGTGCTCTGACGACGGGGTAGTGGGCCTTCTGGTTCAGAAAGCAATAGCAAACTAGTGAACGTAAATTTGCCTAGAAAATCAGGTTAGGGTTGATTGCAACGTCCTGCAAAAAACATACACTTGTTTTTTGTTTTTTTTTGTTTTTTTTTTAAGCAGGGACCAGTGAAACAGAACAGGTATTAGAGGCACACATAGACAGAGGAGGGACAGAGTGAGTGTGTTGGCAAATTGACATGGAAGACATTCAGCGGTCGGACAACATTAATACGCTAATTTTATTTTCGTTCGCTCGCTTGAACTTCACTCACGTGATACTGCTACTAGTTACCTCTGAAGTGGGGGTGGGTTCGCCTGATGGCGAGGGACACTGTTAATAGGGAAAGCTAATCCACACGCAAAATTCAGTCCAACATTACTGGAAGTAGTAAGTATGGACTACGCTTGAGTTCAATGCGAGCAAGCACCCGAAAAAAAAAATAAAACTATTACCGTATTCTACGGACTATAAGACGCACCTTAATTTTGAAGCATTTTTTTTTTTTAAATAAAATGTTTACCATTTTTATATTAATTTCGAGTATAAGACGCACCTGAAGTTTGGAGGAAATTATTTGAAGAAAAAAGTGCGTTTTATACTCCGTAAAATACGGTACTAGTAACTGCTACTACTAAGGGGTGCACTGGACTGATTATTTCGTGTGGGTTAGCTTTTCCTATTACCATTTCCCCCAGCCATCGGACAAATCCACTCTGACTTCTCAGGTACTTATAATATACGGCCCCAAGTTCTTGGAGAGAAGGAGTTAAAATTAATTAATGTCAAGGACAGAATGTATTACAATAATAACGCTGATGGAGTGTTGAATAAGTGGAGAATAGTGGCAGAATGGGGTAACATAACAAAATAGGTCGTTGAAACAGAAATGGCTGACTGTCTGGCACCTTGCCGTCTTGACAGACGATAGTTTGTAAAATGGAGTTACAAAATAAAACATAAATAACGAACCCATTACTCCTATACTGTAGCCGCATGGGTACCCCAACATTCAGCATTTCATAGCGAACTGCTGACAGTCTTGTAAGTCAGGTTTAAAAAAACAAAAACTTTTTCGCGCTTTAAGGTGTACTGGGTATAATGTGCTAGCCCCATATTTTTTAAGTATATTTTCTGGTGCCCAATTTAAGCTGGGAAGACCTGGGAGATCATGCCAATGTAAGAACAACCTCGCCTCAATGGAGATTCGAACACGTGACCACCGGTCCGGCAGGCAAGTGTGCTAGCCACTGCGCCATGGAGGACTCCCTTTATTTCATTATAAATAAATACTTGGCTGGGAAGCAGCGGTTCCTGTGTGCCAGGGTCGTGGCTCATACTGCCTATGCCTCTCTTCTCCTAGCTGGGCATTCTGGACAGCAATTAGCATAGCCAGCAATTAGCATGGTCAGCAATTAGCATGGTCAGCAATTAGCATGGCCAGCAATTAGCATGGTCAGCAATTAACATTGCCATGGAAGGAATAAGGGGTGATCGACCATGGTCTCCGTCGTGATGATGCTGACTGCCGAGAACTACAATGGCAACGAGATTGCAAGACAGTCACACCAACTTCTCTGCGATGATGGAGAACAATCTCACACATCAATGTTCATATGGTCAGGGTGCTATTTGGTCCATTAATCTTTTTCTTGTAGGAAGCTTTTACAGAAGTATTTCTTGTTTCATAAGATATGTTTAGATCATGTTGTTGTAATCGCGAATATAAATACCTTGCATCGAAAGCATTCTCAGACAACAACCAGAACTTGCAAATTCTACTATAGAAGAACGCGTTTGTGACGACTCCCAGCTGGTTATTAATGATAATGTACAACATTATTTAGTAGAGGTGAGGAAATATGAACAGAGAACAGCAATCTACATACTTCTGTAAAAAAAAGTACAGTAATAGATCTGTTTACAGACTGTAAGGCATATTGGGAATAGGTTCTAGATCTATAATATACTAGACTAGTCGGCATTAGACAAGTGATGTGGTCACACTCACGCCGGACGTGTTTACTTCCCCAACAACAACAACAACAACAACAACAACAACAACAACAACAAACCGCCTTGATGTGAATACATACTTTTAGTTTTACTCTAAAACGTTGCACACGATGGTCTTTTCACGTTTCTTGAAGTAGAGATTCTACTTTCACGGGCACGCACTCTTCAATTATCCGTTTCCTTAAAACACCATTTACACAGTTATTAATTTTCATGAGCACACACTCTTCACTTATCATTATCTTTAAAACATCATTCACACAGTTGTGAACTTATCCCCAACTTTAAAACATCATTTACAAAGTTATGAACGTATCCCCATCTTTAAAACATAACTTACACAGTTATGAACGTATCCCTAACTTTAAAACATCATTTACACAGTTATGAACTTATCCCCATCTTTAAAACATCATTTACGCAGTTATTAACTTATCCTCATCATTAAAATATCGGTTACATATTTATTATATATAAAAGTTTCAACAAAGGAATTGCACGTCTTTCCACCTTTTCTTTGTCAGTGTGAAAAATACCTAACAAAGAGTAAACTTGTAGATACAACATTCAGTCACATCCTCCATCAGAGCTAAAATGGGAACATACAGCATTCAGTCACATCGACACATCAGAGCAAAAAATGGGAAAATGCAGCATTCGGTCATATCGACACTTTAGAACAAAGATGGGAAAATGCAGCATTCGGTCATATCGACACATTAGAACAAAAATGGGAAAATGCAGCATTCATTCATATCGACCTATCAGAGAAAAGTGCAGATACAGCACTCAGTCATATGGACCAATCAGAGTAAAAGTGCAGACATAGCATTCAGTTATATCGACCCATAGCAGTAAAATGTAAACTTCAACATTCAGTCAAATCGACCCATGAAACAGTAAAACCGGAGATTCGTCAGTCACGTGTGCCCATCATAGATTAAAGTTGTAGATATAACATTCAGTTACACAATTTTCATGAACAAACGAGCGTGTCTTGCGAAAGTGAAAAACGCTTTCATTTTACAAAGTAAGATGCATTTATATCATCATACCTGTGTCAGATAATACTGACAGCCACACAATTTTGAAGCAGAGCAACAGTTTCTTTTTATTTTTGATGCCCAGTTTCAACAAGTTCGCAATACTCTATCAAAACCTCGGTACAAAATGTGCGTACATAAAAATACTGGTACATTTCAGTTGCACTGCGCACAAAGTTATTTGTGTGCACGGCAGACAACTCCAAGTAATGATTTTTTCCAAGTTGTAGTTGTTGCAAGGCCGACTTCAGTTGTGCAAACATATTGTTTACGCTGTCAAATCCGTGAATACCTCCAGACATAGTACTACAGTTGTTTTAAAAACATGCTATGTATTTTTCTGTCTGCGTATTTTTTCTGCGTCTGTTGCGTATTGTGAAATCATTGTATTTATTAGTTTCTTTTCGTGTATTACCCAGTGAATACAACATTGGTTACAAATCGTCTGTTTCCATCACAGCATTCACTTATGCTAGTGGAGGTCGGCATGGACGAATGGATGATAGCGATTGTTTTTTAAACATCCGGTGTGCTGATGTAGAGGTAGCGGGTTCAACCCCTACACCGGTCAGTGGGACTAAAATGTTGACTTCTCGTCCTTGACTTGGGGACGTAAATTACAAGTACCTCTGGAGTCGGAGTGGGTGGAAAGCTAATCCACATACAAAAATGAGTCTAGTGCACTAGAAGCAGTGGCACGTGTATGGACTACGCTTGAGTTCAAATACAATGGAACATACAACCTGAAACAAACAGCAACACGAGAATTAGAAAGAACAGTTTGAACATGCATTCAGTGCTTGTATGGTAAGCAAGAGTTCTTGCTAGCCAGGAAGACCTATATCCGACATAGACAAGAACTCACGTGATGGGACCAGAATTGCCCAGAGCTATTCACGAAAGTAAACCACGAGATGGAGTATTTTTCCCACTTTTTTTATTTTGGTTCGCATATCCTTTACAGGACATCGCTGTCAACATCAGCATCTTTCAGCTGATTGTTGATTTCTTGGCAAGATTACGTTCAGTAGTTTGCCATTGTTTTCAAAGCGACCGGCTCACGTACCCCTAAGTTACCGACGCGGAGAGAACCGCTACCGATTCTCGCGCACGTCACGTTACTCACGAGAGTATACGGGATTACGGAGAAAGTCTGTAACCTCTATGCCAGGGAGCCGGCCCCACTTGTTTACTAACTCTTAATTGATAATTTGTAAAACAAATTCTTGACATATACATCTCTGTCGCCGATTGTCTTACAGTTATACTTTCATTGATTTTGTTCTCTCTCCTCTTATGAATAAATACTATGATGCCCAAAAAAATGTGTTCCATCCATCATTTGTCAAGCCGATAAGCGTGGGCGGCCATGTTCTGCCATCTCACTTGAGCACCAGAGTCGTGGATCAGCTCCGTGTTCCTGTCTCGATCATGCCACATGGCCAAGCCATCCAAGTATTTACTTCTCGGTCTTCCCCTTGGTCTCGTCCCTTCGATCTTGCCAGTTGTCACCAAGTTCTCCAAGTCATTTCTTCTCATAACATGCCCAAAAAAGTTTGACTGTCTACGTCTAATGACTCTAATCAGTTTACGATCTTCATTTGTTTCTTGAAGGACTTGTTCATTGGTTTTTCTGTCTGTCCATGGTATTCTTTGCATTTTCCTCAGAAACCACATTTCCACAGCCATCAGATGTTTTTCAGCTTGACTGCTCATTGTCCACGCTTCACATCCATACAAAAGTATAGGTTCTATGTAGCACTTCAACACTCTTTTTCTCGTTTCAATTGATATCTTTTTATTGGTCAGTATGTTTTTCATCTTGCAAAAGGCTAACTTCGAAATGGCAATTCTTGTTCTATCCTCTTCAAGGCATCTCCCATCAGATGTTATGACTGTGCCGAGATAACTGTATTGATTCACTTGCTTAAGAATATGCCCATTTACTCGTATATCACATTGTGGTATTTCCTTCTTCCCAGTGACGACCATAATCTGTGTCTTCTTAATATTCAGTTCTAACCCTAGTTGTTCACTGTGTGCAACAACCGCATCTACTAAATTTTGCAGGTCCTGTTCATTGTCTGCAATCAAGACTGTATCATCTGCATATCTAATGTTATTGATGTATCGTCCCCCAATGTTGATTCCTTCCATATCTTCTATATTTCTGAAAATATTTTCACTGTACAGGGAAAAAAGATCTGGAGACATTACACATCCCTGTCTCACACCTCTTTTAATAGGCTGATATTGACCTACATCGTTATCAATTCTGATGGCAGCTTGTTGTTTCCAATATATGTTTTTTACAAGTCTAAGGTCTTTTCCATCAATTTGTAGATCTTCAAGCATCCTTATCATGTCGACATGTCTCACTTTATCGAAAGCCTTTGTGTAGTCAATAAAGCAAAGATATAGATCTTTGTTTACTTCTATAGAACGTTCAATTACTGTTCTCAGTATATACACAGCATTTACTGTGCCCTTGCCTTCTACAAACATACATTGTTCTTCTCCTATTTAGGGTTGTATTTTCTTCTTACCTCTTTGCATGATAATTCTCAGCAGAATCTTCGTGATGTGGCTCATTATACTAATTGTTCGATGTTGATCGCATTCCAAGGCTCCTGATTTCTTCGGGATTGCAATAAATATAGAATTACATAATTCAAGAGGTATATCTCCAGTATCGTATATTGCGTTCAGCAGACTGATGACTTGGTCTATTCCATATTCTTCTAAGGCATTGATCATTTCTACTGTGATGTTATCTGTACCCGGGGTCTTGCCAGTTTTCATATGGTTAAGAGCATTCTGAACTTCTATCTTCAAAATTGATGGTCCGTCATTATTATTCCGATGATCATATTGTTTTTCTCTTGTATCATCATAAAGGTCTTTCACATAATCTGACTACGCATGTAACATCTGATATTTTTCTATTATGATTTTGACATCTTTGGTTTTTAGGCAACCCGTTGATGTGTGTGTTTTTGTTTGTTAATGATGTCATTAATTCTTTTGTGCATTAATTTGGTATTCCGGGTGTTGTGTTGGTTTTCAATTTCCTTGCAATTTTCCTCAAGCCATGTTTCTTTTGCCTCTTTGCATAGCTTCCTAATTTTCCTATGTATCTCTTCATATTTTTCCTTTTTATTTTTGTTATTTCTTCTTAAGATGTCTTTTTAAGATGTCTTCCGTCATCCATTTCTTGCGTCCCATTATCTTTATTTTTGGGATGGTTGTTTCTGCAGCTTGGTTGACTGATTTCTTTAATATTTCCCATTGGTCACTGACGTCTTGAAATAATATTTCCATATCGGACAATGCATCGAATCTGTTCTTTACCTCTACGTTGAATTTATCTTTTATTTCCTCACTCTTCAGTGCCTGTAGATCAAATTGTGTGTTTCTTTGTGAATATTTGACTTTCTTTAATTGTATATGTAAACTGCTTAAGAGTAATCTATGGTCGTTTTAGCAGTCTGCGCTTGGTATAGTTTTTGCGACTTTTAAGGCATTTCGAAATCTTCTGTTGATGAGAATGTAATCAATCTGATTTCTGATCTTATGATCATGACTCCTTCATGTCCATAATCACTATGGGTGCTGTTGATACCAGGTGTTTCCAATAATCAAATCATGCTCTTTTGCCCACTGTACAAGTCTGCAACCTCTTTCATTCAGTTCCCCAAATCCACACTTGTCTACTATGCATCCGTCCTGTTGATTTCCAAATTTGGCATTCAAGTCACCCATTATGATATTTACTTCAGAATTCTTGCATTTCTTGAAGGCTTTCTCTAAATCATTATAAAATTCATCAATGCTGACATCACCACTGTCTGCTGTTGGTGCATAAACTTGTATGACGTTGACATAAAAAAAGTTGCCACTCAACTTCACCAGTAACACTCCAAATGTGTTACGTGTTACTAAATGATGAAATTAACAGTGGTTAATTATGTGGTAAAAACAACTGGCATAAGTAAATCACTAGCGAGTAACACTGTGGCTTAACACGACAAACCGGTACATGCAAAACATCAACACATCACATTGGTTAAGGTTGATATAAATCCAAAAGAATCAACAGTCGAGCCGCCACCAAGCTCCTACCAAAATCCAGCGACTGACAACGTTAAAACTGACGCTAGTAACACGTTTCTGAAGCTGTTTGAGACAATATTTTTGCATTTTTAAAACTTCGTCTTGTGTCTTCCTCCAGGTGGCGCAGAAGTGTGAAGCATTGCGTGTGGCTGACATGTTTCTTTCATAAGTAGTTTAAAAAAAGGTATGTGCTGCTGTAAAAATGCACTGAAGTGAATGCCGTTTGCGTGTGTCTGTAACGTTTTTATATAGACACGATAATGTTTATGTTAAAAAGAAAAAGTTGTAAAAGCAAAGTGACTTATTTCCAACAAACAAGTTTGTTCTGAACTTTACAACAGATAAGCATTTTATCTAGGTTGGAGTAACTCATCATTTTCTTGTGCCATGTCGATAAGCGTGGGCGGTCATGATTCGCCATCTCACACGATCACCAGAGTCGTGGATCTGCCCAGTGTTCTCAATCTATCAATCAACCAGGTGCGGTCTCCGCAATGAAGGTTGGCTGCAATGGATCTCCAACACTGTCTGTCTCTTGCCTTGACTGTACATTCTGTCAGGCTGATGTTCGCCCATCTCTTGATGTTATCCTCCCACTTGTATCGGTGTCTACCTCTTGCTCGCTTGCCCTCATCCTTGCCTTCCAGTATAGTTTTTATAAGAGTACCATGTCTTTTAACGTGGCCAAAATATTATACTTGTCTCCTCTTTATTTCTTTCATCAACTCTCTCTTCATTCCCAGTTTTTCTAGGACCTCTGCATTTGATTGTTTTTGTTTCCATGAAATACGACCTATTCGTCTGTATATCCGCATCTAATCTCGACCATACCACATGGCCAAGCGATCTAGGTATTTACTTCTTTGTCGTCCCCTGTTTTGTTTCTCCCTCAATTTTGCCAGTTGTCACCAAGTTCTCCAGTTTATTTCGACTCATAACGTGCCCAAAAAATCTTGACTGTCTAAGTCTACTTTCTCTATCCCATATATGGTTTTGATTGTTTCTTGTAGGACCTGCTCACTAGTTTTTCTGTCTGTCCGTGGTATTCTTTGCATATTTTTCTTCAGAAATCACAATTCCACAGCCAGTATGTGCTTTTCAGTTTGTCTGCCCATTGTCCACGTTTCACATTTATAAAAAGTACAGGCTCTATTTAACACTTCAACAATCTTTTTCTCGATGCGATCGACATCTGTTTATAGGTCACGTGTTCAAGAATATTCCCATATATCCGTGTTACATTTTGGTATTTATTTCTTCTTAGACACGATCATAATATGTCTTCTTACAAAGTATTCTAACCCTAGTTGTTCACTATGTACTATAACCGCATTTACTAGATGTTGTTCTTCCTGTTCGTTGTCTGTAATCAATATTGTTCATTCATTGGCACCTTGTCGTCTTGACAGGCTATAGTTTGTTACATTGTGCTTCAAAAAGGCATAATAACTACAACCCACGGCGGTAGCGAATGTGACTGATCAGGCCATTTCGCGATGTAAATGTTCGTCCGCAGTGGATGCATGTGAACACATGGTTATTTCCACCATCATGCACCATCTTACGTCTCGCACGCTCGGTGTGTGACTTATCTGCAAAAATTTTATCCTTTGTTTTCATTCAGTTTCTAATATTTGCCCTCCATGCAACACGATCAGCGGCGACTTGCTCCCAATGTGCATTATCAATGCCTCTATTAATCATGTCTCGCTTACACACTTAAAATGTCGCTTAACAGTCGACAGGGTCGACTTCATTGTACCAAGATTTTATCCCATATGTCTAGGTCTCTTTCCGCAGCGCGGAAAGCGTCGCACAAAGCACGAACTCCGTAGCTCTAGCGACGACCCACAGGAGTATCCGAAAAATTTCACTCGTGAACCGAAGAATGCGGCCCGGAAAACAAACCCACAACCTTCGGAGCCCAAGTCAAACGGCTTGACCACTTCGCCACGGAGACACACACTTGCACACATCTTTGTATCGTAGTAGAGGCCTACTCTGAGATCTCTTACCCATCTGTAATTCACCAAAAAAGATGTTCTTTGATATTCTACCATCATCCATCCTCCTAACGTGTCCTACCTATCTACGAAGACTGAGCATGTAACATACAGTCACACAACTTTATCTTTCCAATACTACAGCATTTGTGATTTTGTCTTACCACTTAAAACCAAGTATTACACGCAGACACCGCATATGAAAGCTGTTTAAACATTTCTCTTGGTGTGAATAAGTTGACCAGGCTTCACTGCCATAAAGAAGAGTACTTAGGACACAGGCTTGATAGACAAGGACTTATGTTTTGGCAGTAAGTTTTCTGTTCTCCAAGACTCTTTTTGTTAACATGTTCATTGTTGTTGCTGTAAAAGTGCCCTTTGATTATTTACTTTTTAATATACATTTCCTGGTGTATGCCTTGCGTGAAAAAACACCCCCCCCCCCCCCCAAAAAAAAAAAAACAAAAAAAAAAAAAAACACTCAGAATATCTACAACACATGAAGGAAGCAGGAATTTGTCGTCCCAGTTTGGTTACTTTATACTGACCCTAACCAGACAGCTGACAACTGGTACCTACTTCTTCTGATACCAAGTTCCGTTAAATCTGTTACCTTGTTATGAGTTAAAATCCGTTAGCTCTTGGGTGTCTGGGATGGTATCATATACATCCATACATGTGATCCCATTACTTCCATGTTTATTTACCTGTGGTCAGTTGTGATGGGGAACTAAAAACCTGAGAGATTTAAGCGTCACGCGTCAAGAACCATGATTGTTTACAACGCCCGGCATGACACGTGATGATGATAATATCTTTCGCATTTTTCACTAACAATACATAAGCAGCCATTCTCATTGGCTGTGGTTAAGACATGGCTTAGTCGTTTAGTCGTTTAGTCGTTTAGTCGTTTGATCAACATCACGGCACACGGTTTAACCCATAAGTGCTCCGTTTTCCTCCTAACTCAAACCTGAGTCTGGAGAAACTCAAATCAATGCACGAACTCCGTTGCATCGGCGAGGATCCTGAAATACTTTGGGTAGATTTTTAACTCGAAATTTTGCCCGGGCAGCGCCGTTAGGCTACTCTTTTTCGATTTCCAACTGCCAAGGGATTTTTTACGTGCGCAACAATACACACGGGCGTCCGATTTCACTACCCACAGACCAGGGGAAATTTTATTACTGGAAGTCCAGGAGGATTTTTTAAATAAATCCCGGTCCTCACCGGGGCCTGAACCCGGGATCTCCAGCACTCGAGGCGGACACCATCCCTCGGGACCACTCAGCTGAAAGCGTCAATACTAACAGTCTGAGCAGAAAACGCCGACATTGATAATTTTACGTAACTAGCGATTCGTATGCCGGCTTCCTGGCCTAGAGGTTAGCGACTTTTCTCCGTAATCTCGTATACTCTCGTAGGTAACGTGATGACGGTGAGAATCAGCAGTGGTTCGAATCGCATCGGTAACTTACGGGGTATGTGAGCCGGCCGCTCAGAAAGCAATGGCAAACTACTGAGCGTAATCTTGCCAAGAAATCAACATACAGCTGAAAGATGCTGGTGGTGACAGCGATGTCCTGTAAAGGATATGCAAAAAAAAAAGAGATTCGTATGTGTGTGTGTGTGTGTGTGTGTGTGTGTGTGTGTGAGAGAGAGAGAGAGAGAGAGAGAGAGAGAGAGAGAGAGAGCACTGCTAAATAGCATAAAGCAGCAACAACATTAGTCATTAGTCGCGGTTCCAACATCACAGCAAAGGGTCGTCCCCATTATGCTCCGTTCCCGTGCCAGTGAATATCACATAAAATGTTCCTCACTATCCTATGTGAATAGTGGAAAAGACAGAGGAGTCTCGACAAGCAATGGCCCGCTTAGGCACACTGTGCAAAATGCCACCACCAGAATGTCACCACAAAAGTCCTCTACTAACAGTACAGTTCACCCCTGATGGAATTGGCAGTCACTTTCCCAACCAGATGTTCACCTACAAAGTCTCGGTGTCTCTAGATATTGTTGTTCCGTTTCTAGATGTTTTCTAGCCACCACGCAATTTTTCTCCGAAATGTAGATCACACAACAAAACAACCTCTAACAGATGTCAAAAACAAACAAACAAACACACATTTCACTGTACATAACGCAGTCGCCAGAATACCAATACAAAAGTCCTCCTCGAAAACACAGTTCATCATCGATGGAAACGGCAGTCACTAGCAAAACCAGCAGCCACACATTTCTGCATAAGGCAAGAAAACCGGTCGCTTCTGCGACACACCAGCCGCCATACATGCAGATATTTCTGGATGTTGTTGTTCCGTTTCTAGATGTTATCTAGCCAGCTACGCCATTTTGAGCATGCAGATCACACCACAACACCTCGGACAGATGTAAAAACATTTCACTGTACATAATGCCGTCTCCAGAATGCCAAAACAACAGTCCTCCACGAAAGCACGGTTCATCGTCAAAAGAAGCGGCAGTCAACCAGAAGACCAGCCGCCACACATTTCTGCATAAGGCACAAAACCGGTCAATTCTGGGACATAGCCCTCCGCCATTGCTCTGAACATGCAGATCACGCTCCACAACCTCGGGCAGATTTAAAAGCATTTCACACGAAACTCACAGTTCACAGCGTCGCGCCACGTACTCAACTCAGTAGCAGGGCGACGGAACCGTAAACTACCAGTCCAACATGAGGAAAATGCAAATGCAACGGTAGCCACGAGCATAAACACACAGAGGCCTTAACCGTTTCACTGCCTATCCGCCAATGAAGTAACAATGAAGTAAAACCTCACTATCATTTCGATCCAATTAAACATGCAACAAGAGACATAATTTAATACGTACTGTTAGCAACAAAACACAAAAAAAAAAGGGGGGGGGGGGGGGGGGGGGGGGGGGGGGGGGGGGGGGGGGGGGGGCGGGCGGGGGGGGGGGGGGGTGGGGGGGGGGGGGGGGGGGTAAGTGGGACTAAGAATTATTAGAACACAAATTGTGTAAAGCATCACAAATAAAAAGCGTTCTCAGCATTTCACAAGAAAAAAAATGTCCACAACGCGCAATTATCTCGGGCAAATGAAAGCTAGTAACATCATAAACGCAAGTCGTTTTATCCTCTTCGAATTTTCGGTAAGTTCTAACAGTAATACTGACTTTACAAACCCCGGATTGTACGCAGTACACATTTGTGCATATGTACACTATCAAAACACCTGCAGGCGTTATTAAACAGGTGGGAATTCAGAATGTTGGGAGAATGTCTTTGATTAGCAAGAAACGAGATTCAAGCATGTTTGCAGATACGAGTAGCTGGCCTAAATGATGCAGGTAGCTGTTACGTGTGAGAATGTTGTGTCATTTACCGACCACTTTGTGTTATTTTCCCACCCTTCACACCAGAAAACGAGCCTAGAATATTGATGTTCAGGAGGCTGAACTTCATTCAGTGAATCACATACACAATTGATTTTTATTATGCTGGTATCAAACACAGACATGTTTGTCGACAGTCGGGGCTTTGTAACATACAATGTAATGTTGGTAAGAATCGCCTTTCATTTCTGAAAGAAAGAGGTTTCAATTACGGTACCCCTCTGAAGTCGGAGTAGGTTCGCCTGATAGCGAGGGACACTAGTAATAGGGAAAGCTAATCCACACACACAAATCAGTCCAGTGCACTAGAAGTAGTAGTAGTGGTGCATGTGTGGACTAAGCTTGAGTTCAAAGATAGCGCATGCGCGCGCGCACACACACACACACACACACACACACACATACACGCACAAAAAGTACGGTAGCAATAATTTTTAAATTATTTCAGACTTTAAGGGTCAGTTTGGCTTCGGCAAGATATTTGGGTTAAAACTTAATACCTAAACGTTGGACGGAGGGAATAGCAGAATCCATGGGAATGTCGATATACGAAGCCCATAACCGGGCACTCTCACGAAGTTTATACTTCACCTCGACACCGCAAGGTACAAGAGGATCACGATGAGATGAGATGAGATGAGAACTTAATACCTCTCGGCGCTGTGGCTTAATAGCAGTGAACACGACCCACAACCCCCCGTTATACTGAGTCGAGGGTTCGATATCAGCTGCCGACGACCTTGGAAGAATGCCCCTGGCGTTGATTTCAATAGTATCAGGCGTCGGTCGTTCAGAAATCACTGGCAAACTACTAAACGTAAACACTGTCTATTAAATCACAAATATTCCCCAAAATGCCAGTGTTGGTTGCAACGTCCTGTAAAGGATATGCAACTTTATTTGCTTTTAAAAACTCGAGGTAGATGTGTAAAATTCACCTGGGCACTATAACCTACACAATAAAAAATTGAAAAGTACACCACTAGACATACCTAGGGAGAGAATGGAAAGCAGTAAAGATGACAACCGCTATGAAGTAGAAGGGAAGCTATAAAAAGGACATCAAACTTGTTCAGAAGACATCAACAAACAAGTTTTTAAAAACCATGACCTTAAATATTAAGAGACACGATGTATGCCAATTATATTTTACTAGATACAAACGGGATGTACCCTTTTTAAAATAATTTTTATTTAACGTAAAAATGTGCAAATGCTAGGGTAAAGGACACTGTTACAACATTTCAACGGCGTGTAAAAAAAACTTAATCCGGATGTTTCCGTAGCTCAGATTCAGAACTCTTAGCTTTTAAAAAGTACCTCCGTGCAGAAAGGACACCAACCCCACCTAACATGGAACATTTTTAAGTAGCCTCTTAACACGGTAAAGAGCTGCCAGGCATAGAGATATACAGACAGCGAGAGAGAGAGAGAGAGAGAGAGAGAGAGAGAGAGAGAGAGAGAGAGAGAGAGAGAGAGAGAGAGACAGACAGACAGACAGACAGACAAACAGACAGACAGACAGACAGACAGACAGATTGAGAGTAAGCGAGAAGAAAAGAAAAGAGAATGTGAGAGAGAAAGACAGATGCGAAGGGCGAAAGTGCAAAAGAGCCACAGAGATAGCATGAGAGAGAGAGAAAGAGAGAGAGAGAGAGAGAGAGAGAGAGGGGAGGGGAGAGAGAGTGTGAGAGAGAGAGAGAAAGAGAATGGGAGCGAGAGGGACAGAAGAGAGAAGATGAGTAAGAGAAAAAAAGCAGATGCGGAGGGAGAAACAGAGAGAGAGAGAGAGAGAGAGTGTGTGTGTGTGTGAGAGAGAGTGTGTGTCTGTGTGTGAGAGAGAGCGAGAGAGAGAAAGAGAGTACGCGAGAGGAGGAGAAGAGAGAAGATGAACGAGAGAAAGACACAAAGAGAGAGCGAGAGGGAGGGAGAGCATGAGAGAGAGAAAGCGAGGGAAAGAAGAGAGGTGAAAGACAGACAGACAGACAGACAGACAGACAGACAGACAGACAGACAGACAGACAGACAGACAGACAGACAGACAGACAGGCAGATAGACAGACATGATGCGTGCTACATGTACGTAACTTCGGGAAATGTCTGTGTCGACAGGTGTCGCTCTGTGTATAAACAGATGCCCACAAACCCCGCGTCTGTGCCTTCTCTCATAGAGAGCTATCTTCATGAAACTAATACCACGTGAGGGCGATCACATATTCATTCTGTTTTTGCAAATAAAGTATACGTGACAAGAAAACAAGCACAGCAAAACGCACAAATGCTAATTATTCTAATTATAAAATCCTGAGGGCGGGCAGGTAAAATAGCCATCCTATGTTAATTGTATAAGTGACGTTATCGAAATTAAGAAAATTATCCATAGTTTCTTTATTTCCCGACTCTCTACTGCGAGGGTAGTTATAATAATCTTCCCGATGAACTCTGTTCTGTCTGGATATATTCCGCATTACCTTGCCAGACAGGCGGTGTTGGGTAGAATGTTATCTATGGAGCAATTAAATCAAAATAACAAAAGTTTCTCAGATCAATGAGCATCCAGAAGTCATGAAATCTGACTTCCAAAATGCAATGATATATAGAGTATTCATACACTACAGGAGAAAAAATAAAAGTTACGAAGTAATTTAGACTTCCAATAAAAAAAATTATATTCATTATTGTTTTTGATGCGTTATAACCTGGGTGAAATTTCATGTGCCATGCCGATAAGCGTTGGCGGTCATGCTTCGCCATCTCACTCGATCATCAGAGTCGTGAATCAGATCAGTGATCTTGTCTCGATCATATCACGTGGCCAAGCCATCCAGGTATTTACTTCTCTCTCTTCCCCTTGTTCTCTTCCTCTCGATCTTGCCAGCTGTCACCAAGTTCTCCAATTTATTTCTATTCATAACACGGCCAAACATATTTGATTATCTACGTCTAATTTCTCTAATCAGTTTACGATTTTCAATTGTTTCTTGTAGGACTTGGTCATTGGTTTTTCTGTCTGCCCATGGTATTTTTTGAATTTTCCTCAGAAACCACATTTCCACAGCCATCAGATATTTGTCAACTTGCCTGCTCATTGTCCACGCTTTTCATCCATACAAAAGTCTAGGTTCTATGTAGCACCTCAACAATCTTTTTCTCGTTGCAAATGACAACTTTTTATTCGTCAGCATGTTTTCCATCTTGCAAACGGCTACCTTCGCCATGGCGATTCTTGTTCTAATCTCTTCATAGCATCTCCCATCAGATGTTATGAGTTTTCCGA
The DNA here is from genome assembly GCA_014155875.1 of Cepaea nemoralis. Classification (NCBI taxonomy): domain Eukaryota; kingdom Metazoa; phylum Mollusca; class Gastropoda; order Stylommatophora; family Helicidae; genus Cepaea; species Cepaea nemoralis. The sequence goes on along the minus strand of JACEFZ010003039.1, from coordinate 558,326 downwards.
GATAATTTTACCGATTCACTTGTTTAAGAATATTCCCATTCACCTGTATATTACATTGTGGTATTTCCTTCTTCATAGTGACCACCTTAATCGGTGTATTCTTACAATTTAATTTTAACCCTAGCTGTTCACCGTGTGCAACAACCGCATCTACTAAATGTTGCAGATGTAGATCAACATTATAGTGATTCCACACACCGGTCAGTTAGACTTAACAGATATAGTGCCAAACAAAATGTAGGTGTGGACTAAACAAAAATGAGTGGCGGAAAATGGGAACTAGAGGTCTCTCACAGTTATGACGTCAAAGTTGTTAATGTGGTAGCAGACGTATTATATACAAAAAATGTAAGGGTGTTCCACAGTGAAAACTACTGTAAATTATCCCATGGCAGATACGGAAAGTGGCCTAAGACAATTAATCATCTTATGGCACATAATCAATTAAACGTTGATTTATCGTTCAGAAAGCAATGGCAAACTACTGAAAGTAAACTTGTCAAGAAAATCAAGCATGGGTTGATCGCAACGTTCTGCAAATAACATGCAACATTTTGTTTTCATAATGAATCCAGGTGTCTGCGATGTTCGTATCTGTTTCTCTCAAGCTTATTTCAGATGTTGCTGAATAGTACCTACTCCATGGTACATTTGGTCAACCAACTTCACTAGTCTATAAATGGCCGCTAAACTGGGACGGCTGTAGTGGTAAGCAAGAGATAATTCGTATCTGCCGTTGAATATGCATTATTAGTCGCTTAACTGGGACGGCTGTTGAGGTAAGGAAGCGATAGCTTAATATCAATATCTTATGTCTGTGGCGAAGGTGTTACGGACGCAGTTCGTAGTCCCGCATACCCGCGTTCGAAATACAGCTGTGGGAGATGTGGCAGCAGACAGCCTTACGTTGTTTTTTTTTTAATGAAATGGTATGGGTGCCGGTCGTTCAGAAAGCAACGGCAAACTACTGAACGTAAACTTGCCCAGGAATCACGAACAGCCAAAATATGATGGGGTTGACTGATACGTCCTGTAAAAGATATGCAACAATTTTTATATCTCTTTCTTCCGCTCTGTGGCGAAGGGGTTACGGACAGAATTCGTCATCCCGCATACCGCGTTGAAAACACAGCTGCCCGCGATTTGGCAGCAGACCACCTTGCATTGGTTTGCATACAACAGTATAAGTGCCGGCCATTCAGAAATCAACGGCACACTACTGAACGTAAACTTGCCAAGAAATCACAGTCAACAAATGCTGGGATTGACTGCGACGTCCTGTACAGGGTATGCGATTAACTAACTATATCCCTTTCGCGTATTTCACGCACAGTTTGTTGCTTATAAATAAATTGCTGAAGTTGCAATTTAATATTTCATCTTACCGCCTTCAAGCGACATTCTCTGTTTGGTTTCTGTTTATCTGTTACTTGCCCAGATTCATGGGGTATTTCATGTGGGGTATTTTCTAGATGTGTACTCATTGCCACGTGTCAACATGTAACCAGGCGATTCAGTTTTCTGTTGTGTCATTTTATTCACTGTCTAACCCAGGGGTGGGGATCCGTTTTTCTGCCAAAGCTCATTTGGATACCTATAACATAACTAGCGGACAATACAAAATAACTAGCTTCCGACTTAGCCTGTTGTATTTGGTCAAACATTTAATCTTCTTATATATAAATAAGGATCGTCTGTCTGTCTGTATTTATGTCTGTCTGTCTGTATGTCCTTTATGTGTTCGCGAACGGCCCATCCGATTGAGATGAAATTTTCTACACGCCTTCCTTTCATTCCAGAGCTGTCAACTGTCATAGTTTTTTTTTCTTCTTCCTCCTCCTCCCTCCTCCCCCTCCCAAAATACGTACGTAAATATATGATGATGATGATGAAAGAATCCCCGAACCAAAACGCTAGGGAAAGGGAAGAAAATGACGTGACTACACAGAATCGTCACACGGCAATCATCATCATCAAGTGCCGTGCCGGCTGGCGTAGGCGTTCATGGCTCTCCGTAGATCTCAGTCTTTGGTTTTTTGGATCAACTCTGCTGCTGATATTCCTCCATGCCACGGCAATATCAATAACAATTCATCTTTTATGTGTAAGGAGGTTATCTACAGTCGTGTAGAAGGGAAGAACTAGACGAGTATGAATTCGGAATGGCGAACTCTCTCCTCCTCTCTTCTCCTCCCTCTACCTCCTCCCTCCACCCTTCTCCTCTTCCTCCTCCCTCTCACTCCTCCTTCTCCTTCTTCCTTCTCCCTCTTCCTCTCCCCTCCTCCTCCATCCTCCTCCCTCCTACTCCATCCGCCTCCTCCCCCCTCCTCTCTCATCTTCCCTCCTCCTCCCTCTCCCTCCTCATCCCTCCTCCTCCTGCCTCCCTCCTCCTCCTCCTGCCTCCTTCTCTCTAAGCATCCTCCCTCCTCCTTCTCTCTTCTTCTCCCTCTTCCCTCTTCCTCCTCCTACCTCCTCCCTCCTCCTCCCTCCACCCTCCTCCTCCCTTCTCCTCCCTCCTCCTCCTCCCTCTACCTCCTCCTCCCCTACCTCTTTCCTCCTCCCTCCTCCTCCTCTTCCACCTCCCTTTCCTTCCTCCCCTCCTCATTCTCCCTCCTCCCTCTCCCTCCTCATCCCTCCTCCTGCCTCCCTCCTCCTCCTCCTGCCTCCTTCTCTCTAAGCATCCTCCTTCCTCCTTCTCCCTTCTTCTCCCTCTTCCCTCTTCCTCCTCCTACCTCCTCCCTCTACCTCCTCCTCCCTCCACCCTCCTCCTCCCTTCTCCTCCTCTTCCACCTCCCTTTCCTTCCTCCCCTCCTCATTCTCCCTCCTCCTCTCCCCTCCTCCTTCTCCTCCTCCTCTCCCCTCCTCCTCCCTCCTTCTCCCTTCTTCTCCTCCTCTCCCCTCCTCCTACCCTCTTCCTCTTCCCCTCCTCCCTCTCCCTCCTCCCTCGTCCTCCTCCTCCTCTTCCTCCTCCTCCCTCTCCCTCCTCCTCCCTCTTCCTCCTCCTTCTTCCTCCTCCCTCCTCCTCCCTCTTCCTCCTCCTCCCTCCTCCTCCCTCTTCCTCCTCCTCCTCTCTCCTCCTCCCTCCTCCCTTTTCCTCCCTCCTCCTCCTCCCTCTACATCCTCCCTCCTCCTCTCCACTCTTCCTCCTACCCTCTTCCTCTTCCCCGCCCCCTCCTCCCTATCCCTCCTCCTCCCTTCACATTCCTCCTCCTCCCTCTTCCTCCTCCTCCCTCCTCCTCCTCATCCCTCCTTCTCCCTCCTCCTCCTCCTCCCTCCTCCTCCTCCCTCTCCTCCTCCTCACTCCTCCTCCTCCCTCTACCTCCTCCCTCCTCCTCCCGTCACATTCCTCCTCCTCTCTCTTCCTCCTCCTCCCTCCTCCTCCTCCCTTCTCCTCCTCCCTCCTCCTCCTCCCTTCACATTCCTCCTCCTCCCTCTTCCTCCTCCTCCCTCCTCCTCCTCCTCCCTCCTCCTCCTCATCCCTCCTTCTTCCTCCCTCCTCCTCCTCCTCCTCCCGCCTCCCCCTCCTCCTTCTCCCTCTCCTCCTCCTCACTCCTCCTCCTCCCTCCTCCTCCTCTCTTCTCCTCCCTCCCCCTTCTCCCTCCTCCCTCCTCCTCCTTCTTCCTCCCTCCTCCCCCTCCTCCTTCCTCCTCCTCCCTCTCCGCCTCCTCCCTCCTCCTCCTCCCTCTACCTCCTCCCCCATCCTCCCTTCACATTCCTCCTCCTCCCTCTTCCTCCTCCTCCCTCCTCCTCCTCTCTCCGCCTCCCTCCTCCTCCTCCTCCACCTCCTCCCTCCTCCTCCCTTCACATTCCTCCTCCTCCCTCTTCCTCCTCCTCCCTCCTCCCTCCTCCTCCCTCTACCTCCTTCCCCTCCTCCCTTCACATTCCTCCTCCTCCCTCTTCCTCCTCCTCCCTCCTCCTCCTCTCTCCGCCTCCCTCCTCCTCCTCCTCCCTCTACCTCCTCCCTTCACATTCCTCCTCCTCCCTCCTCCTCTTCCCTCCTCCTCCTCCTTCTCCCTCCTCCTTCTCCCTCTTCCTCCTCCCTCTTCCTTCTCCCTCCGCCTCCTCCCTCCTCCTACTCTCTCCTCCTCCTCCCTCTCCCTCCTCCTCCCTCTCCTCCTCCTACCTCCTCCCTCCTCCTCCTCTTTCCTCCTCCCTTTTCCTCCCTCCTCCTCCTCCCTCTACCTCCTCCCTCCTCCTCTCCACTCTTCCTCTTCCCCTCCTCCCTATCCCTCCTCCTCCCTTCACATTCCTCCTCCTCCCCCTCCTCCTCCTCCCTCTTCCTCCCTCCTCCTCCTCTCTCCTCCTCCCTCCTCCTCCATCCTTCTCCTCCCTCTCCCTCCTCCTCCTTCCTTCTCCTCCCTCCTCCTCCCTCTTCCTCATTCTCCTACCTCCTCCCTCCTCCTCCTCTTTCCTCCTCCCTCCTCCCTTTTCCTCCCTCCTCATCGTCCCTCTACCTCCTCCCTCCTCCTCTCCACTCTTCCTCCTACCCTCTTCCTCTCCCCCTCCTCCCTATCCCTCCTCCTTCCTTCTCCTCCCTCCTCCTCCCTCTTCCTCATTCTCCTACCTCCTCCCTCCTCCTCCTCTTTCCTCCTCCCTCCTCCCTTTTCCTCCCTCCTCATCGTCCCTCTACCTCCTCCCTCCTCCTCTCCACTCTTCCTCCTACCCTCTTCCTCTCCCCCTCCTCCCTATCCCTCCTCCTCCCTTCACATTCCTCCTCCTCCCTCTTCCTCCTCCTCCTTCTCCCTCCTCCTCCTCATCCCTCCTTCTCCCTCCTCCTCCTTCTTCCTCCCTCCTCCTCCTCCTCCTTCCTTCTCCTCCCTCTCCTTCTCCTCCCTCCTCCTCCCTCTTCCTCCTCCCTCCTCCTCCTCTCTCCTCCCTTTTCCTCCCTCCACCTCCTCCCTCTACCTCCTCCCAGACAGGCAGACAGACAGAGAGGGAGAGACAGACAGACAGACAGACAGACAGGCAGACAGACAGACAGGCAGACAGACAGATAGTCGGTAACGGGAACGGGAACTTATATGACTACTTATATGAATTAAATGAGATGCTCCCCACCAGGGTCTGGGCGAAGCCGGGCAGGGTCAGCTAGTATATAATAATAATAAATTGTTCCGACTCAGTTTTCTAATATAGAACTGTGATGTGATAGCATCATAACATTTCATAGACCAGAAAGTCAAGAGCAATGGGTGGCCAATCTTTTCCTCACTTTAGCAAACGACGAGCCCAGGCGTCGAACCCGCGGCCAATTATGCTCATGACATTCCCAACGCAGCTGGCTAACAACTAAAGTAACTCGCCCCTAACTTGACCGTGCTCATGACAATCCCTGTATAGCTCACTAACAACTTAAGTAACTCGCCCCTAACTTGACCGTACTCATGACAATCCCTGTATAGCTCACTAACAACTTAAGTAACTCGCCCCTAACTTGACCGTGCTCATGACAATCCCTGTATAGCTCACTAACAACTTAAGTAACTCGCCCCTAACTTGACCGTACTCATGACAATCCCAGCGCAGCTCGCTAACAACTTAAGTAACTCGCCCATAACGTGATGGCTACAGCTGCTTCTCTTCGGAGAGGCGTGTGATGTTCGAAGGTATTGATGGTGTTCCTACCAGATTGATTGGTGACTGTTTATAAAGCACATACTTTGACTGAATTTCGAGTCTCGCCTGCCGTTGCCTTGGCAGCTCCATACTAATTGATTTTGCTGGGTCCGCAACTTCCCCACCCCCGGTCTAACTTAAGACGATGTGCTAAATATATAATGATGATATGTCTCAAAAACTAATGGGACACAATAAATAGGGAATCGTGTGGTCAATCAATGACATGTTTACTCCATAATGAAGTTCATAAATAAATCCCATGTATTGTTTGACTCTCACAGAAGTAAAAGAAAGGAGTAGGGATTAGAGGACGCAGTAGAAAACATCAAATGGAATCCCTGCTTCTTTCTGCTACCCATATGGGCGCCAAACAATACTCCTGTGTTTACTTATAAGCTGTCTAAGTGACTTCAAAGAGTTCTCCAGCTGATATTCCCATAATGAAGGTTGCTTCTTCAATGTTCAGATCTTGTCGTATGGATGCATGTGTTCTTTTCTGTATCCAAGATATTCTTAGAACCCGTCCATAACATTTGTATTCAAAGACATTTAAGCGCTGTTCAGCTTGTTTAGTAAGTGTCCAGGTCTCACTGGCGTATATGCAATGGGAAAGATGCTTGCTCTTAAAAATCAAATGTTTGTAGGTCTAAAAGTGCTAGCCTCAGATTTGTGAAGACCAATAAGCACTCGATGGCTGATGTGATAAATAATACGTCAGAGGCCTTTCCTTCCCTTACTATTTCCTGGTATCTATTTTAGGCTGCATTTTTCTGGGAGCCCGGGCCATTACAACAATCCTCCTCGGTGAAGGTTTGAACACATGACGACTAGGTCGGCAACAAGCTTGCTGTGTTACCGCGGCGCCCTCGTCCAGCCAGACCAGTTACAAAAGCTAACATTACTAGCCACTTGAGCTGACATCTATATAACAACAGATATACTATATCCCGGCATATTGGCATATCACCACACTCAAGAGTGGCTTTACCTGAGATAACTGCGTCTCATAATGTAGATGTTTACAGAACTAGACTAGACATGATACCTGTCGATCAATAACAACGACGCGGGGTCTCCAATAACCAAAACTGTGATATAAATATCAACGCTCGTTAATTATAATCACAAACCAAGAAAACATTAACAATAGTAACATTAAACGCGAACAGCATAATCCACAGTTTCAAGAAAATTAACAGCACAAGCACGGTCATACAACGGGTAATTCAACAGACCACTTGAATTATGCTCTAACACTTAACAAAGTTTATCTGATTTAAAAACCAGGCAGCATTATAAAACAAGCTAGGACTAATAAGCCAGCAGAAGACTTCTCGCGGGTAGAAGCACAACTAGAACTTCTGGCAAAATAGACTGGAAACTGCAGACATCGTATCTCCAGGAGGGCTTGGATCATTGCCACTGTAAAAACTGCAAGCCGAGGTTTAAAACGCATTATCGACAAGCAAACAAGCATGCAAGCTGTAGCACAGTTATTGAGACTCGAGTCTACGACAGGATGAATTGATTATTAACATCACATACACGGATAGATGTATTATTGCATCATTACAGCGGTACTTGATAATACATTCAAATGTTTTTCTTTTTAACCTACAACACATCGTTCGTCTGTTTTATTATATGTGCTGGGAATGGATTTCCTTTTGAGCATTATTACCTGCAAAAGTCACATATTTAACTTATAACTCCAGGCCTGTAGCAACTACGGTGATTATGAAAGTAAACATAGTACTGCATGCAGGATTGCGAAATTCTAGAAACTTCTTACATGTTTACTGCACATATTTATTTGTTGGAGTGAGCTAATTCCATCCCCGTTGGTCTACACAGCAAAGTAGTTCGGTTACTGGTTCGGTATGGTAGTGCAATTCTTCTACTACATTTCGAACTCAATTTATAAAGCCATGTAAGTTCCGAGTTTAGCAACTCAACGAATCTGACATTCTCTATTGCTAGTAAGCTGGTGATAATCACGTAATCATATTTTCCCCCCTAAATCAGGGCTTCTCAAACTCTCCAAACTGTTTCCCCTTACGACCAATTATATCAGACCAAATATTTCGTAAACTTCTCACTCTTTTATAAAACCGTTACGTTCTAAGACTATGCACAATTAGATTTTTTCCACTCGCAATTATTTAAAAAAACATTTACTGTACACATATATAGACGACCCCTGATTATTTTTACTCGGCCACCAAGTAGGTCGCAACCCCGGTTTTTAGAATCACTGCTTATGCAAAGACAATGCTAACTGTCAGTCACCATAAAAACAACACTGCTGACTGTGTTTACTGTGACTGCACAGCGCCGTCTGTACATTTGTAATGAACCAGTCACTCAGCTCCTGTAAACAATTCGGAAACCCTGTCCTACATGCTGCCAGTGAAAGCACTATTTCTGAACCAATTATGAGTACGTTCTATGTCTAAACACGTTCTATCACGTTTAAAATGCAGAAAACATTGTATATAATGCAAGATCTCTCTCTCTCTCTCTCTCTCTCTCTCTCTCTCTCTCTCTCTCTCTCTCTCTCTCTCCTACTTCGTCGTCTTCTTTGTTTACGTTGATTGGAATCAGGCTATATCTGTAATTGTGTTTTCTTTACGAATTGCACTGTCTTCTGCAGATCCTATCCTTGAGGCGCTACATACAATTTGTACTTTTGTAAGAATGTGAAGCGTAGACAATCAGCTGACAAGCTGAAAAACATATGACGGTTGTGGAGATGTGATTTCTGAGGAAAATGCAAGGAATAAAATGGACAGACAGAAAAAAAAAAAGCTAAATAACAAATTCCTACAAGAAACAAATGAAAACCGTAAAATTATTAGACAAATTAGACGTAGACATTCAACATTTTTTTTTTTGGCTACGTTGTACGTTGTGAGAAGAAATACACTGGCGAACTTGGTGACAACTGGCAAAATCGAGGGGAAAAGAACAAAGGGAAGGCAAAGAAATAAATACCTGGATGGCTTGGCACGTGATATGATCGAGACAAGAGCAGTGAGCTGATTCCCAACTCTGGTGATCGTGTGAGATGGCGACAGATGACTGCCCACACTTATCGGCATGGCACATGATGAATGAAGTCGTTGTTGCAAATTCATATAGGGTATCTGTAGCCTTTTTTTTTAAAGTACCTTTTTCGTAGTCGTTGTTGTAAATTCATATAAGCCCCATATAGTTTACATGCGTTGCTACTTTGACATCATGGCGCAGTTCTTAGATACAGTCATTGGTGTATATAATGAAACAATATTGATGGCAAGACTCCACATTGAGGACAAGACACAGTAGAATTTCCTTTGGCCTTTGTGGTCATCTAATTGGACTCTGACTTTCTCTCTCTCTCTCTCTCTCTCTCTCTCTCTCTCTCTCTCTCTCTCTCTCTCTCTCTCTCTCTCTCTCTCTCTCTCTCTCTCACACACACACACACATATATATTGTTCGCATATCCTTTACAGGACATCGCTGTCAACATCAGCATCTTTTCAGCTAATTGTTGATTTCTTGGCAAGATTACGCTCAGTAGTTTGCCATTGCTTTCTGAGCGACCGGCTCACATACCCCGTAATTTACCGATGCGGAGAGAACCGCTCCCGATTCTCGCGCACGTCACGTTACTCACGAGAGTATACGGGATTACGGAGAAAGTCGTGTAACTCCTAGACTAGAGAGATATGGGCGCGAGCACATACACAACATACACACACACACAGACACACACACATACACGAGTCACCTCCTTATACACCGAATGAGAACTGCCTCCCTGGTTGCTCTTCCTTCCCGGAACAAATTCTGTTACCGCTGTACGTGACTGGGTCTACCCCAGAGCCTTGTGTACTAGCACCAAGACCCCTTCTCATCTGGACATTGGGCTTGTATCACGGGGTTGATAAGCCAGTGCATCACCTACTACGATACAATAGGCATGTAGTTATCTCTACGCACGACTGCACACGAATGTTGAAATCTTCTCTATGGCTAAATCCAGCTCGACTGGGCGTTACCGAGTCCCATAAGGAACGCAAAGAATAATAACAGTGTAACCTGCCTTCCATGTCGTAAGAGGCGACGAAGGAGGGTTGGTATGAGCTTGGCTAGTAATTCCCGTAGAAATAAATCCTGAGCAAATCCACAGAGGGCTTGGCATGCGTTGATTGAAGGCCTATGCTCCGTTGGGTGATGAGCGGCAGCAGTAGAAGAATAAATCTAGCCACATCGTGACCAATACTGATATCTGTGAATGTTGGGACAAGTGGCGATTCCAAAGAAGAAAGATCCGAATACTTTCAGCAAAAGTATCATGCTTCCTTATCCCCACCACCTCCCCTCCCAAACCATTGTGGGGCTGGGAGAGACTCAACCTTTACAACAAATGGGTACCAGGGATTTTCTTGGGAAAGTAAAGGCGAATGGCATATCACTGACCACTTTACCCCAGGTATAAATACCGCGCTGTAAAGAAGATGGCGTTTGTTAATCTTCTTCATGTGAAACACATTCTCATACGTCTGTAGAAAACATGCACACTAGCGGCATATAAACAACCCAGGTAACCAAACAACCTTGCATTCGAGAATAGCAGGCAGGCAGAGGGGAGGGGGGCGAATGGGGGGAATCTAACAGAAGGGCATTAAGAACATAGCAGGATTGGAAGTTGGTGTGACCTATGCGATGTGGAGAGGGAAATAGTGACGCAACATGGAACAGTGAGATAACCCGGGGGAGGGGGTTGCCCAGTAACGGAAAGAGAATGTTAGAAAGGCAGAGAAACCTATGAAAGTGCACTGAGAAAGATGAGGCAGGAAACGAAGATTGGCAAGCGTTATAAAAAGACAGAAGGACCGCGTAAGTGGCAAGCTGTTAAAGTGGCCTAGAGAGGCTGCGCAGTTGTATAGCATAAATAAAGACAAAAGACAGAACAGACAGGTAGGCGGTAAGGCAGGCAGGCAGGCAGGCAGGCAGGCAGGCAGGCAGACAGACAGACAGACAGACACACACACAGACAGGCAGGCAGGCAGATAGATAGATAGATAGATAGATAGATAGATAGACAGATAGATAGATAGATAGATAGATAGATAGATAGATAGATAGATAGATAGATAGATAGATAGATAGATAGATAGATAATTTCCCAAGCCGCCTCTCTACTTACACGCTCTATTCCAGACCTATCTCTATATCCTCCACACCCCATCCCCAAAACTTTCTTCCGCTAAATCTCTCTCTCCCATACCCCCTCTCTCTCCCTTCCACGTCGTCTCTCTTAGACCTTGTCTTTCACATAACTCTCTCTCTCTCCGCCTATATCTATCGTACTCTTCATCACCATCTCTCTCTCTCTCTCTCTCTCTTTCTCTCTCTCTCTCTCATACATATCATCATCATCAAGCGCAATGCCAGCTGGCATAGGCGTTCAAGACTTTTCACAGATCTCGGTCTTTGGTTTTCTGGATCAACTCTGCTGATGATATTCATCAATGCCACCGTCCCAATCCACCCAACATTACATCTCTTGATTTGCCTCTGCCTCTCTTCCTCTCAAGCTTTCCAGTTGTCACGGTGTTCTCTCACATGACCAAAGAAAGCTGTTTATCTCTTTCTTATTATTGTATATAATGTTCTAGTTTTATTAGCCTCTTGCGGGCAGTCGTCTGTGTCATCTGCATAGCGTATCTTGTTTATATTATAACTCCGAATATTATAACTTCTCTTTGATCTCTTTCATTATTACTTCGCTATAGAGAGAATCAACTATAGAGAGAGTCAGAAACCCGCCCAGATGTGAGACGAGGTTCTTATTCAGGTGCTAGGCTGATAAACCAATGGTGCGATGCTACCATCGGAGGGATTACAGAGATTCCGGCCTGGGTCAAGATGGCGGGACGTGTTTTCTTCTAGCTTGACTAAAGACGGTTGATCGGCGGCTTGACAATCCGCCATCATAAAACTCCCAGCTATTACAGAATCAGATTTCTGGCTCCAAATGTTTGACGCTTAGGCACGAGAGGAAAGACAAGACAAGACAAATAGAGATATAAGAGATTCGGTGACAAATCACATCCCTGCCGTACACCCAGCCTTATTTGTTCATAACTGCCCTCTTTATTTTCCATTTTAATTGTTACTACTTGGTTCCAGTAAATATTCTTTATTATTCTGAGATCTGTCTCATCAATGTTAATATCTTCCAATATTTTAATCAGTTCACAATTTTTTTACTTTATCAAATGCCTTAGTATAATCTATGAAGCATAAATATGTCTTTCTGTGTAACTCTATTGACCTTTCTGTTTGTGTCCGTAATGTATATATTGCATTGTTTGTGTCCTTTCCTTCCACAAATCCATACTGTTCTTCACCAATTTCCATTTTTATTTTCTTTCTTGTTCTTCTCATTTATAATTTTGAGTAGAAGCTTAGTGACATGGTTTATGGGGTTAATTGTGCGAAAATCTTCGCATTCAATTGTTCCTGGTCTTTTTGGTATAGCTATTATTATATAGATTTCAGAATATCGCTCAGTAGATATCCACTGCTGTAAATATCATTCAACATTTTGGTTATTATATCTACTCCAAATTATCCCAGTACTTCTAATTCTTCTATTGTGATTCCATCTGGCCCAGCTGTTTTTCCTTTCTTCATATGTTTCACGGCGTCATTGACTTCTTCTTTTAGAATAGGTTAACCTTCTAAGTTACTTTCTTCTGTTAATTCTTCCCTTTCTCCATCATATAATTCTTTTATATACTCATTCCACCTCTTCATTATAGCATATTCCTCCAATATTAAAGTTGATGGCCAAAAGAAAACAGAAGAATAAAAATGAAAAACAAGAATATGATAAGACAAATGAAGAAATAAGCGACTTTCCCTAAACTGTCCTGTTATTTATTTTAAATACACTGTATTTATTCTTATTTTTCTTTCTGTGAGCTCACTGATTTGTCTGTGCATATTTTTTGTAACCGTAATAGAATTTTAATTTTGTGAAGCTCCAAGTAACACTTTCCCACAGGAAGAGGTTTTAACATGTGAACCACAAATTGAAGAACCTACATTTGAAGAAATCCTATATGTAATCACACGACTTAAAAACAATAAGGCAACTGGGACTGATGGAATTGCTGCTGAATTTATAAAGGCAGGTGGCCATGCATTACATCTAAAGCTATACGAACTAATAATAAAAATCTGGAGGACAGAAGAATTGCCCCATGACTGGAAAGAGACATTATTGATACCTATCTTTAAGAAAGGAGACAAGTTCTAATGTGGAAATTATAGAGGAATATCACTACTGTCCACAAGCTATAAGATACTATCCGCGGTATTACTAAATAGATTAAAACCATATTCAGAAGACATATTAGGTGACTACCAGACGGGTTTTAGACAAAACAGATCAACAATAGATCAGATATTTATCTTACGACAAATAGCCGAGAAAAATTGGGAATATAAAAGAGATCTCCATAACATTTTTGTGGATTTTAAAAAGGCTTATGATAGTGTCCAAAGGAATAGTCTATGGAATGCTATGCAGGAATTTGGAATACCAAGGAAGTTAATCAACATGACCAGACTATGCATGAAAGATACTTATAATATAGTAACATATAAAGGCAGGAAATCAGACCCTTTCCAAATAACATCTGGCTTGAAACAGGGTGATGCACTATCGCCGCTACTCTTCAATCTGGCTCTAGAGATAGTTTTAAGGAAGGTAAAGGAGGAATGTGATATTGGAGGAACATCCAAGCTGCTTGGTTATGCAGATGATATAGATATTATAGGGCAATGTGAACAAAAGACATTGGAAATATTGACTCACTTAAAGGAAAAAGCCCAACAGATGGGGCTGGTTATCAACCAAGATAAGACAGAATATATGGTAATTTCAAGAGACGGGATGGCTAAAAACTCTGGCCACATACAAATAGATAATATGACAATTAAAAGAACGGAAACATACAAATACCTGGGTACAATTTTCAACTGCTCAAACATCATAAGGGAAGAAATACAAACTAGAATCAACTCTGGAAATAAGATATACTATGCACTACAACATCTTCTAAAATTAAATGCGCTATCTCGTAACACCAAAATCACAATATACAAAACACTGATCAGACCAGTTGTGCTGTATGGCTCTGAAACCTGGAGTACAACGAAAGGAGACGAAGCCTTGTTACAAACCTTTGAGAACAAAATTTTAAGACGCATCTTTGGACCCATTAGGGATACACAAAGTGGAGAGTGGAAAAGAAGAAGTAACAAATACATTTATGATCTGTTTAAGTCCCCGCTAATCACTGGTATCATGAAGGCTAATAGACTACAATGGCTGGGGCATATAGAAAGAATAGAAGATAATAGGGAAACAAAACTCGCTTACACTCAGGCAATAAATGACAGTAGACCCCGAGGTAGACCAAGAAGACGGTGGAGAGATAATACATATACAGACCTACAAGCACTTGGAATCAACAACTGGCAAGAGAAGGTCCACCAGAGAGACGAATGGAGACGTATTGTATCTGCAGCAAAGAACCTCAATGGCTCGGAACGCTGAAGAAGAAGAAGAAGAAGAAGAAGAAGAAGAAGAAGAAGAAGAAGAAGAAGTAATAGAATTTAATTAAATTTTCTTGCACTGCTCGCTTAACCAACTTTCTTTTGTGCGTTTGTGCGTCTGAGAGAGAGAGAGAGAGAGAGAGAGAGAGAGAGAGAGAGAGAGAGAGAGAGAGAGAGAGAGAGAGAGAGAGAGAGAGAAAGACTATATATATATATATATATATATATATATATATATATATATATATATATATATATATGTACACACACACACACACACACACACACACACACACACACACACACACAAGCCCTTTCGTGTCATTTCCGATACTTTGGCTCCCTCCCTCTGAATCCCTCTGTCACCTCTACACATGCTATTACTTTCTCTCCTACACCATCCCGTGTTCCTATCTCGCTTATTATAAGGTTGTGTCTTTCCTTGTTGCTCTTCTACTTTGCTAGAGTGTAGAGGAAAGACAAACATTGCGACATCTACAAACGAAAGCAGCCCACACGTTTTGCCAGGACCTGGCAGGGAGGAGTATCTGATGGGACATTAATTACACGCGCACAAGAAAGCAGGCGGGAGAACACATGTTCAACTCTGAAGACCATATAGTCCGTGTTTATACAAATGTATATGATATAGTGTGGTGTCTGTGCGCGCGCGTGCGTAGGTATGTGGTTAGGTATGTCTGTCTGTCTGTGTGCATGTGGGTGCGTGTGGGTGTGTGGCGTGTTTGACGTACGTATATATGTATGTATGAGAGAGAAAGGTAAGAGAGAGACACTGGGAGACATAGAGACAGAGACATAGAGACAGAGACTGAGAGAGAGAGACAGACTGAGAGAGACAGAGAGACAGACAGGCAGACAGCGAGCGAGAGACAGACTGGTTGACAAAAGAATGAGGTAGAGACAGACAGAGAGACATACGAGGTGAATAGGCCTACAGATCTGTCCTCAAAATAGTGCAATAGGAGAAATAGCAACACGTTTGGTGCTTGTATATCTTA
Source organism: Cepaea nemoralis (assembly GCA_014155875.1). Taxonomy (NCBI): domain Eukaryota; kingdom Metazoa; phylum Mollusca; class Gastropoda; order Stylommatophora; family Helicidae; genus Cepaea; species Cepaea nemoralis. Next base: position 543,069 of record JACEFZ010003039.1, on the reverse strand, counting down.
ACTTAAGTAAGCTCTCTCTTTCTCTCTCTCTTTGTTCTCTCTCTCAGTCTGCCTCTCTCTCTCTCCCTCTCTCTGCTTTTTCTTCCAGTCTCTCTCTTAGTCTGGCTCGCTCTGTCTGTCTCTTTCTCGCTCTCTGTGTGTCTCTCTCACAGTCTGTCTCTGTCTTTCTTTCTCCCTCTCTCGGTCTCCCTCTCTGTATGCTCACGCGTCTGAGAGACTTCTTCTGTTCCCTTTTGTCTCTCCCGCTGTCAGCGGATGACAAGAGTTCTAGAACGATCGTAGGTATGTGCCACATACACCGTGCTATTTGTTTTATTGCTGCCGCCATGTATCTGTCATTGTTTCGTTATGTGTGTGTGTGTGTGTGTGTGTATTGGGAGGGGGAGAGGTGCTTTTCATTTATCTCATCGCCCTTTGTAACTTCTGCCTGTTAGTTATTGGATAAGGAAAGCTAATAATAGTAACACTGTAATCCACCATGCATGTCGTGAGAGGCGATCAATTAGGGTTGGCGCGAGACTGGCTGCTTTATCCCGTTGAAAACTTTAACTGAAATCCAACCAGTCTACAACGGGCTTGGTTTGAGTGAGCTGAGTGCCTATGCTTCTGTAGGAGAATAAAGGTGGAAGAAGATACAGCTTTCTGAAGCAGTTTAGTGGAAATGACAGCGTGGAGCAAAGCGTTTAGTCATCATCATCATATCATCTTTCACTTTTGCCGTCAAGCGGCGTAGGGAAGAAAGGTTGACGTTCCAGCGCCCGATAGGTGGCACTGGATAGTGTCATTTCTTATGATTGTACAATGTCTTTGATTTTGTCAATCAGTTTAGTAATAGTTATTATTATTCTTGTTCGTGAGCAGACGTAGGCGACCTTAAAACACCCTAATTCTCTCCGTCAGCTGATATTTTCATGAAGGTATGTATGCTGTCATGCCATTTAATCTGTTTCTGCCCTTCAATGTTTTTCTTGTGAAGTATTTTTCTATGTAAAGCTAATATCTCTATTCAGCGTTTTCTGGTGATTTGTCCCGCAAACGTCATTGATATTTTCCTTATGGTTGTATCGAGTGATCTAGTAACACCCGCAACTGTGAACACCTCAACATTTGATTTCTTCTCTGTCCATGGTATTCTCAACATTCTTCTTTTAAAAACCTCAACTCCACTGCCTACAATTTCTTCTCGATATCGTTAAACAATACGCAGCAATTATAACAATACTAGCTGACCCGGCCCGGCTTCGCCCAGGACCTGGCAGGGATCTATCTACCTACCTACCTACCTACCTACCTACCTACCTACCTGTCTGTCTGTCTGTCTGACTCGGCCCGGCTTCGCCCAGCTCCTGGTGGGGAGCATCTCATTTAATTCATATAAGTAGTCATATAAGCTCCCGTTCCCGACTATCTGTCTGTCTGTCTATCTGTCTGTCTGACCCGGCCCGGCTTCACCCAGTCCCTGGTGGGGAGCATCTCATTTATTTAATTCATATAAGTAGTCATATAAGCTCCCGTTCCCGACTATCTGTCTGTCTGTCAATCTGTCTGTCTGTCTATCCGACCCGACATCGCCCAGGCCCTGGTGGGGAGCATCTCATTTAATTCATATAAGTAGTCATATAAGCTCCCGTCCCCGACTATCTGTCTGTCTGTCTATCTGACCCGGCCCGGCTTCACCCAGTCCCTGATGGGAAGCATCTCATTTAATTCATAAAGTAGTCATATAAGCTCCCGTTCCTGACTATCTGTCTGTCTATCTGTCTGTCCGACCCGGCCCGACTTTGCCCAGGCCCTGGTGGGGAGCATCTAATCTAATTCGTATAAGTAGTCATATAAGCTTCCGTTTCCGACTATCTGTCTGTCTACGTTCGGCCCGTTCCCGTTAAAAATATAGATAAGATTGAAGAATAGATAGATTGATAGTAGAAAATATGATTGGATGAGATCTATCTAAAGTAAACTTACCAAGATATCACGAACAGCCAATAAATGGTGGGCGGTGGGTTGACTGCAGAGTACTGCAAACGATATGCAATTAACTTTCTTTCACAAAAAATTACTTTTTTTGTTTGTTTAACGAACGAAAATCTTTCGCAGGCCCGTCCTACATTCTGCCCTTCTTCTCTATTTCCTCTCATACATTCTTTCATTCAACATCTCTTATGAAGCAATTCTTTGGAAAAGTAACTTTTAACATGGGCATCATAAATGCCCAATGTGGGTGTAACGCGCCATAGAAGTTGTGAGAATGTTAAAAAAAATTAATGTGCTGTTGAAGAAAAATAAAAAGATGAGTTAGAAAATTTTCACAATTTAAATAGAAGCATTATTTTTATGAAAACTATGAAAATGCATTAAAGATGATATCACTATTTATTATAACTCATATGCCTGTAAATAACTATAGACAAAGAGGTTAAAAATCTTTGAAAATAATGCAACAATCTATATATAAAATAATAGCAATTTTATTAAAACTTATGCCCCTTGAAATAACTTTTTTTTATGTTAAGTCCCCTCGCTATATAGAAATTATAATGTAAATTTTAATATTAAATTTTAGTAAGTAAATAGCTGAATGTACACTAAAACACTATGACAGTTTGTTGCACGGGAATGAAAAGAAAACATGTAGAAAATTTCATCTCAATCGGATGGACCATTCGCGAACGCATGAAGAACGGACCCACATACATTGTGTTGTATAGATATAGATACAGAAGGATAAGACATACATACATTTTCAATAAACGGAGTTTAATGTTTGTCATATTTCTATTTGACGTGGTATTTCTGTTTGTCTGATATTTCTGTTTGTTGTTACATTTCTGTTTGTATGATATCTATATTTGTCTGATATTTATATTTGCCTGATATGTCTGTTTGTCATGACATTTGGGTATGTCGTGATAATTCTGTTTTTTGTGATATTTCTGTTTTACATGACGTTGCTACATTTAGTAAAAGAGTCTAAGGGTATGGCATTTCTTTTCTTTATCTCTGTATTATATCCTCCATTGGATGTCGCAGCGTAGACAATATTTGAAACAAATTCACCGGTTTTATGTTTGCATCTTTATAGTACGTAGAGAATGTAGAAGCCATCCACTAAGTCAGCAGACCCACAGATATCAAGAGAGGGAATACCAGTGCCAACAGATATCTGTACTTCTATCTCTGCCCATATTTATTATTACTCTTGACTGAAGTCGCAGAGAGTAGATTCCGCTGCAGTGGACATGAAGGTGAAAGCACTAATAGATGAAAATGCCTGGAGAGGGACAGATCATGGATGGGGCGTGACGATCCACCAAGTATGCAGAGCCACAGACATCAATCTCGACAGGAAGGGGATACCAGTGCCAACTGATACCCGGACTACTATCTATGTCCATATCATTCTTGACTGAGGTCGCAGAGAGCAAGATCCCGCCGCAGTGGACACAGGTCAAAGTGCAAATATGTGAAAACACTGGAGAGGGCTACCTCATAAATACCATCACGTCTCGGAAACTGAAATACTTTAGCCATGCTAAACTTTACAGTGGCTTAGAAAGAACAGTGATGGAAGGCCTGGTGCCTGGGAGAGGAGGCTGGGGATGACCAAGCCGAAGGTAGACATGGGATATTACAAACACCCTAGGCATGAAAATACACGAGGGATGGGAACTGGTGAAAGATCAAGATATGTCCAGAGGGCTATGATAAGAGCGACTATCTGCAAAATAACTTGCTACACGATGATGATGATATTAATGATGTTGATGATGAGGATGATGTTGACGATGATGAAAATGTTGATGATGAAAATGATGATGAAGATGATGATGATGATGATGATGATGATGACTCCCTAAAAGTATCTCAAAAATATATTTGATTGCTGCAAGCTGAAGTTCACATTTTCTAATAATATGTCTAGTTAAAGTAAATTTGTTTTGGAATCAACATGTCTTTTACTTAGATACCAGCATGGTTTCTGTCTGATGAACTTTGCTATCGCATAAACTGAGACAACATTAGCTGGTTCCATTGTTCCTTGTTTTATCTCACGTGACCTTTGCAATTTCCGCCCACTAAGACTATAAATTCCCTGACTGATTGTTCCTTAAGCGGGTTACTTGACAAAAGGGAAATAACAATTGATTGGTAATCAATAGTCTGAGTCAAGCTAAGAGGTTAAGGTTCTTACATGTGTCACATTAACCTAGACCCACCGTCAACATTCCACAAAGAAGCTAATCTCATACAAGATTTCAAGAATAGCTAGTGAACGACTGAGTACGGGCAAATACATCATATCCATCTTCTTTGTTGTCTTTACATAGTTATAAATCCAAGCACACTCTACGAAGTGATGATAGATGAACCAAATGTCATTTTTCTACAGAAGTTTCAAGTCAGTTGCAATGCTTTGCAGGAAACTGCAATCAACCTCAGGCTATTTGTGATTACTAGGTAATTTTATATTCAGTAGTTTGCCATTGCCGGTCTCTCTGACTGAGGGGTTACAACACTGTCTCCGTAATCCCGTTTATCACGAAGAGTCTCGTAGCGGGCGAGAGCTGGAAGCGGTTCGACCCCCGCTGGTGACTTGCGGGATAACTGAGCCAGGCCGCTCAGAAAGCAATGGCAAACTACTGAGCGTAATCTTGCCAAGAAATCAACAGACAGCTGAAAGATGCTGCTGTTGACAGCGATGTCCTGTAAAGGATATGCGAATCAAAAAAAAAAGTTTGTCATTACTTTCTGAACAGCCGAATTCAGTAGCTTGCCATTTCTTTCTGAACAGCCGAATTCAGTAGTTTGCCATTGCTTTCTGAACAGCCGAATTCAGTAGTTTGCCATTGCTTTCTGAACAGCCGAATTCAGTAGTTTGCCATTGCTTTCTGAACAGCCGCACCATTGAAATCAACACAAAGCGATCCATTCTCAAATCACCTGCAGCTGACTTTGAACCCTCAACCCGGTATGTCGGGGAATTGTGAAACTGCATTCCTAAGACACAGCTGTCCTGTAAAGGATTATGCAATTAACTTAACTTAAGCCACAGACACCTGCTTCTAATGAAGATATTAATAATGTATTTTATGTCTTTCAACAATCGGAAAAAAAAGATCGAAAAAAACAAAACAAACACATGCACGTCTGTCTGGACAATAACTTGTTTGCTGGATTTGTTACTTGATTTTGGCACAAATTAAGACCTTCAAATGAGTATCAACCTGTAGGATCTCTACTGGTGTAAAGTGTATGCCCATCAAGGTAATTATAACATCAAAGACAGCATAAGCTACAGATAATGGCAGAAATGTAATTGAGAAACTTTTGAGATCAATCCTCAATACAAATAAAACTCCAGTTTTGTTCTCATCTCTTTCTTTCTTCAATCCATAAGGGGTTGTTCAGTGCACAAACTCTGTAACACCCCCAAGGCAGACAATCTTTCTATACCAGTATCACTAATGCTATAAATGTGCTGTGTAGGTAGATTTTCTAATGCGAACACATTTCCAAGACAGTAACCATGTACAGTCTACAGTTTAAGATATTAAAGTGATGAGGGATTTATAACATTTGCCAACTGCACACAAGACTAGTTCTTGTTTCTTGTCTTATCCAAGTAAACTTGTTTTCTATCCACTTCCTAGAGATTAAGGAGCTGCAATGGCTCAGTGGCTAACGTACTTGCCAGCTGATCCAGTGGTTGTGTTTCTCAATCAAATCCCAACTGAAGCAGATTTTTACAAAATTGACTTGGTCTGCCATATATACCTAGTGTATAACGGTGACAGGAAATATCACGGGAAGTAAAGGCAGCAGGTATGATATAGACCACATCGACCAATGAATGTCAATTAATCTATACAAATATGGGGCTAGCACTATATATCTAATATCCATCGAGGATCCTTTACTTTTATTTACACAGAGATTATGGGAAGTATAACATCACATGGATCTTGGTTGTTGTTTTTTTCTGTAAACATAAACGTTGACTCCAGTCTCTGTGGCTAAGGGCTTGTGAACGCAGTTTGTGAGCCCGTATACCCGGGTTCGAAACACAGCGGTGCTGGTTTTTTCGAAAAAAGTATAGGAGCCGGTCGTTCAGAAAGCAATGGCAAACTACTGAAAGTAAAATGTGCCCACGAATCACGAACAGCGAAAATGCTAGGGTTGACTGCTACGTCCTGTGAAGGACATGCAAGTTTAAAAAAAAACGTTGACTACAACTGGATTTGACCAAGCACTTTACAAAGTAGTGGTGGCTGCATGACCTCTAAGTCCCTCTGATCCCTAGTTTGCTCACTATTTAACTATAATCTTAAGAGAAAGACACGTTACAGGCTGACAAATACATTGCCATAAGCTGAATAATTGGATTTATATATGGAATACATATTACAAGCTAACAATAAGTTTTGCAATTATTAAAGAAGAAAATTAGAGCTTTTGAACTTAAATGTTACAGAAAAATGTGTCAGAATATCATGAAACAAGAATAAGAAATATATTGACATTTTACAAGAAGTGAACATCAGAGAAAACTGGCAAATAAACAGTTTGTCTCATAAACTGAAATACTTCAATCACATTACATGTCACAGTGATTTAAAAAGAACAGTCATGGTTCCTGGAAGAAAAGGCAGAAGATGACCAATTTGACGGTGAACACTGGGCATTAAAGTGATTGAGGTAAGAGAACTGGCCATGATAGAGAATCTGTCTGGCAGGTTATGATAAGAGCGAATTCTGCCACGGATCTGCTACATGATGAGATAGAATAAAGAAACCTGGCTTGTACATAGCATGTCAGCTGTGGGCAGCCTGGCAGTTGCTTGAGGTTATGGGGAATAAACAGAGAAAGACGAAGGAGAAGAACAGATGAAGGATCAAGAATGTTTCTGGTTGGTTGTGATGAGACAATGTTCTGGAAAACACTTGCTTAATTATGATCATTCTGGTACACACATCTGGATCTTCCATGGTGCTGTATAAATGTCACATATTGTGTTGAAAACCTCTATGTGTGATAGATGGGTGAAGACTGATGCACTTATGGAAGTATCTGTGTTCAAGGAAGGTGGTTCTTAGCCAAGCAAGCCATACCAAGAATCTTCTTTTCTTCAAGAAAAGTCAGCTGCTTGACAGCGATGAGAAATATGTGAAATACATCAAGGCCATTACAAGAGATGGCTATGGATAGGCTGGAGCACTTAGTATAAGATGGTTAAGTTTCTATGCTCTACTGAAGAGTAAGGCAAAACAATCCATAGAAACCTTGGAGTTGTGGTTTTATAGAAGAATGCTGAAAATAAATTGAACAGCCAATATGAGCAATCAGAACGTTTTAAGGGAAGCTGAGTGGCAAAGACAACTTATCACAAACATCAGAAAGAGGCAGACATAATTTTTTGGCCACATTATGAGAAGACATAAAATGGAACATGCTTGCTTGCTTGCTTGTGTTCGTTGGCTTGAGCTCCAATTTGAAGTCCTGTATGTCGGATGAAGGCATCCTGTTGTCCAACATCAGTGTGATGTCATACAGGACCTGAGGTTTGCGTGAGTATCCGTTGTCCCATTTCTGGCTTATTGGTGTGCAGAATGGCGGTACAGGCAGACACTCTCCGACTTTGGAGGAATCGGCGATCCTACTGACTTTAGCCAGGGGCTCGAAGGGACCTGTTGCCCAGGACACTCGACGAGGATGCATCAATAGGTCTTGGCCAGTATATAACCTGGCCCTGGTGCCTTGGAAACACCTCTGCGTCCCAACTGGAACATGTTGTGACAACTGGACAGATTTGCGGAAAGAGAGACTGGAAAACAGCATGAGAAGATTCTTGACAGTCGTGTGTCATTGCATGGAAGTGAGATTGTAATTTGTGGAGAGGCATGATCGCCCATGCCAGCTGGCAAGGCATTAGATGATAAATAAAGAGTAAAAAGAGGAGGAGAAGGAAGAGAAAGAGTAGGAGGAAGAAGAAGCAGCGTAAGAAGAGGAAGCAGCAGCAGCTTAAGAAGAAGAAGTAAACTGACAAGGAGGAGCAAGAAGAAACATGAGCAGGAGCTACAAAAAAGAAGAGGTCAAGAATAGCAAGAATGGGAGGAAGAGAAAGAAGAAAAAGGAGAAGAATGAGGAGGGGTAGTTATAAATGAGGATAAGAGGACAAGAATGGGAGGAAAAGGAGAAGAAAGAAGAAAACGAAGAATAATTCAAATTGGCAATCCGGAGTCCGTAGAATCAATTAAAATTAAATTAAAGTTTAAAGGGGCCAATTGGCCAATCTAGGAAACACTGAGTTACACCGTACTCACCCAATATTTGTCATCTTTAGTTTGCCATGTTCTGTGAATATGGTATGCCAGGCTGTTGCATTCTGTTCCTCAGAAAATCAGACAATATGTTGACGACAGTCTTATTAACGTTAAGACCAACATGATACGCTTCTCCAAAATAACAATAAAAGAGAAGCTAACTCTCGCTGTGAATATACTGGTTGTCAATGGTAACCAGAACAACTGTTTCCTGTTGTCTCTAGATACAGCCCTCGCCTGGGTCTCCACTCTTGTAGTGCCAAGATTAGTTCACCAAACATGCCCCAGAAACAAACAAAATCGAAGTTATCAGTGGGTATTTTCTTCATTTTACCGGGAAGATCATTCGTTGTTGTGTTCAATATACACAGATTCGAAGAACTCTTTCGCACCGCTATTAAACTAACTACATTTTACAATGTAAGAAAGGCAAACATTATATAAAACAAAGCCGACCAACCGGAACCATTGCGTTATGTTATCTTAACAGCTCTAGGAATACAATTTAAACTAGGCTCACGTGATATAAAATTTGAGTTACATTACTTAAATTGGCTTAATTGTTTCAAGGGAAAGCCTCATTATTTTTCAAAGAAAAATCTAAAGCAAATGGTAAGCATGGGGTGTCATAGATTTAGATAGTCAAAATGATTTTGTAAAGTAATAATATATTATTATTTAATATATTATACATCAGGAGTATGATGATAGTTTCAGGACGTCGCAGTCAACCCAGCATGTTTAGTGTGATTTCTTGGCAAGTTTATGTTCAGTAGTTTGCCATTGCTTTCTGGACGACCAGCACTCATACCATTTTATAAAAACCAACGCAAAGCAGTCTGCTGCCAAATTGCAGCTGTGTTTCGAACACAGTATGCAGGATTACATACTGCCTCCATAACACCTTTGCCACAGAGCCGATTAGTAATTAGTATGATGAGGAATTATGAAATACAAAGAAAGATGAAATTTCATTACATCTACATGTGTTATTACGTAAAATATATCAACATGTCAGAAAGCGTGTGCGTGTGTGCATGCGCACACATACCAGCCCACTTACATAAATGTAATAGCTAATAGTGTCTAACTGCTAAACCATTAATGTCAGGTTGCTTACAATGGCAGTAACATTTGTTGAGAAAATAATAATTATTTTGAAAGAGTGCTTTGAAATATGGAAGCATAAGCAGATAACAATTCATAACGGTCCGAGTGATAAGCAGTATCAAATAGCAGGTCCTTTGCAGAACGCCTGTCTGATCACGGTGCATCCAAAAGTCTCTTAGTTTCTGGCCATTTCTCCTGCCTTGTGCAACCTCATGCCCAATGTGTCTGCAATGTCTTGTGTCCCCAATGTGTCTGCAATGTCCTGTGTCCATCTTTGTGCTGGCTGACCTCTGCCTTTTCTACCATTAACTATGCCTTTCATCACTGTTCTTTCCAAGAGGGTGATAATAAAATTGTAGCATTCATTATTTTCTTGTTACAGGCTGCTGTGGAGAGAAGGAGATCAAGACGACTTGGAGTAAGTATTACTGTATTGTGTAGTTGTTGAAAAGGTGAGATTAAAGCCCCATTTTTCATACCATTGTGATATATGTGAAAAGTAAGGTAAGAAAGCTAACAGAGGCATTTGAAATAAGAACAGGAGTGAGGCAGGGATGCTTATTTTCACTATTATTATTTTTACTGATTAAAGACTGGATTATTAAGACAGCAATAAAAATCATCAGAAATGGAATTCAGTTGACTCCTTTGACAAAAGATAGATGGCTTGGAGTGAGTTGGTTGAGGACATACGCTGCAGTGGGGGATAAAGAGCAAAAAGAGAAGAAGATAAACCCATTTAAGTTTCTTTCCTAGTGTCTTAAAACTAATAAGAATCTACCATCAACTTCTTAGGCCTGTTCTGGTAGCCCGTACCTAGTTGATTGGCATCTCAGGGTGATTCAGGATGAATTTCACAGCTACTATAACAGTCCTTTCTCATGAAACTACAGCATACTTTACCAGTCCTAGCAATCACATATTTCATCATTTACTGCTTCTCATGCTGAGGGTGTAGGGTTTAACTTTTCAGGGAAGTGATGTATTTAGCACCATGTATTGATTCATTGCGAGTAGCAGTAGTGGAGTGTCTTGCCCGCCAACCTGGTGGTCATGTGTTTGAATCCCCATCAAAATGGATTTTGTTAATTGACCCAGGTTGACCCATCCTAAAATGGGTACCAGGAAATGTTCTGGGAAGGAAAGATGACCAGCAGGATATTGACCACATCATCCATTGACTGTCGATTGGTCAATAAAAATATGGGGCTAGTGCCACATACCCAATATGTCTCAAGGGATGTAAAAGGGTTCATTAATTTTGTGTGTGTTTTGCTTTTGATTAATTATCTGAATTTTCCCCTCTAAACAGAAACATGGTTGAAATGTGTTAATTGAATATTCATTGTGAATTTATTACACTGTATTTTCCCCCTCAGAATAATAATAATAATAATAATAATAATAATCTGTCTTTTTGTGAATTTAGAAATGTATGGAAAATAATAACAACTGATGGCTGTGGAAATGTGGTTTCTGAGGAAAATGCAAGGAATACCATGGACAGACAGAAAAACCAATGAACAAGTCCTTCAAGAAACAAATGAAGATCGTAAACTTATTAGAGACATTAGACATAGACAGTCAAAATTTTTTGGACATGTTATGAGAAGAAATGACTTGGAGAACTTGGTAACAATGGCAAGATCAAAGGGAGGAGACCAAGGGAAGACTGAGAAGTAAATACCTGGATGGCTTGGCCATGTGGTATGGTAGAGACAGAAATACAGAGCTGATCCATGACTCTGGTGATCGAATGAGATGGCAAAACATGACCGCCCACGCATTACACATGATGATGATGATGATGATGAGTATGCATAACATACATTACTAATTATAATAAACCAAAACTTTAAAAGAACTCTTCAATTCTTAAATTAACAGCACATCTGTGAACTTGAACATGTTGACCACAAATTTATAGTTATTGTAATATTAAATGTATTATTATAGAATCTTAAATAATTGTGAGTTTGTATATATGTTGAACTGAAAATTATTTTATTTTTATGCTACAGGATGATGATATAACAGACACTGCTGATGGGACGGAGCAAGAAGATTGGGTGCAGGTACAATCATTTAAAATCAAGGTTAAAGTTAGTTACATGTGATTTACAGATCACAGCAATCAACCCCAGTGTTTTGACTGTTTCTGAATTTACCTGGCAATGTTAGTTCAGTAGTGTGCTATTGCTTTCTGAATGGCCAACACCTCGTACCAATGTATATAATGATCTGGAAATTAATGTATGCAGGGAGGAAAGGAGTCAGTTAATTCATAAAACATTTTAAATAACTTATTGAATGAACTTTGCTCTGTCAACAAATTTGACTTATTTTCTCATGTATGCTAAGAAGATAAGAGAAAACAGTTTAAATATACACAGAAAGAATAGTTTAATATGCATTTATTCAGAGAGAGAGAGAGAGAGAGAGAGAGAGAGAGAGAGAGAGAGAGAGAGAGAGAGAGAGAGAGAGAGAGAGAGAGAGAGAGAGAGAGAGAGAGGGTGGGTGGGTGGTGGTGCGTACATACATAAATTCATACAAACATTCATTTCAGGCGAAGTCATTGCTGAAGCCCGAAGATCAATTAGACTTGACTGAGGCTGTAAGTAATTCTGTTTCAGGTTTTGTTTGTTTTTCTTGAATATAAACATTTTTTTCTGCTCCTTTTGTAATTTTTAATTTTCTGACGTAGACTGTGAAACACAAAAACTACATAAGGAAAATCAGAAATATGATAAAAAAAGACAGGAAATAGTTTGAATTTCATACTTGTAATAGAATATACCATCTTCAGTTGCAGGCAAAAAATAACAAGACGTGTTCAAGTTTATCAAAATGTTAGTAGGGAAATTCAAACCATCAATTCATGTCACAAAGTATAAGAATGGCAATACTTTCACAGAAAGGAACGATATATTGCAAAGATGTAAAGAGTACCTTGGAGAAATATATAATATATATATATTAGTAAGAACTCAGATAATATACCTAAAAGTGAAGAAAATTTTATGGAATTGCAGTAAATGTAAATGAAAAAAATGTTGTTACTTATCTCAGAGTCCCAGGCTGTACTACTAAAACACTTTTTTCATATTTTCATTTTCTCTTTGTTGCTCTCATTTTTTCATCTTTTTAATCTTCTCATCCCATCTTTATGTCTTAATTTAGTCACTGGAGGGTCTTCTACATGACTATATTTTGTGTTTTGTGTATGTATTTGTTTGCTGATGAAGGCTAATCGCCGCAACATCCTGTATGTTGTGTAATTCTGTTCTGTAAAGCTGCATTACTTTGTGTTATTTTATATTCTAAAAGTGAAGAGAAGAATCCAAAACTTTATTTAAAAAAATTTTAAATTGTGTTGCGTATCCCTTACGGGACGTTGCAGTCAACACCAGCATTTCCAGCTGCTGTTGATGTGCTAGGCAAATGATACGTTCAGTAGTTTGCCATTGCTTTCTGAACGACCGGCTCCTATACCTTTTTCGAAAAAACAGCACCGCTGTGTTTCGAACCCGGGTATACGGGCTCACAAACCGCATTCGCAAGCCCTTAGCCACAGAAAGAAAAAGCATAATCAGCAAAACCAAGTCTGAAGAAAGGAAAGTCATCAGGCTATAATGATAAACCAACTTAACAATTGCAGGGAGGAGGAGAAGCCAGCATCCATATCTGTCATGCACAATGTGTGAAGATCTTTTGAGAGGTGCTTTTTGGCCAAGTACGTGAAAGATAACAATCTACACCCCACATTTAAAGAATGAAAATTATTATCGTAGTATTGTACTAAGTCATGCTAACAAACTCCTCCTCTAAATAATCATGAAAAGGTTTGAAAGTAGGTTAATTACAAGAAGTACAGGATGGTTTCATAATAGGCATAGAAATCAGTGACCTATCTTCAACATGAGAACCATCTTTGATAAAGGCATAGAGTATAAAACAGATCTTTACACCTGCTTCACAGACTACAGAAGCCTTCAACTGTGTTTAACATCAGAAATTATGGAACTACTGTTGGGTTTCCAGCACATTAGACTCACTTTATTAAATCATCATATTATGAACAACAAGTAGCTGTCAGAGTAGCTGATGAAGCATAAAGCTTAATTGCCATGTAAAATGAAGTAAGATAAGGTTATTGTCTTTATGCCTCTTTATTTTTTTACTTTTAATTTAAACATTTGTGGATATCTTTTGTTGCTTCTTAAGAATAAAATTAAAGTAGCATAACAATCACATGGCGTAAGTTGAATGGTTGGAGTTGCTATATGATTAGCATGTACTGGCAGCCACTGACACCATACATTGGTGCTAACAGCATTTAGTTAAAAATTGAAAAATCTGTTTTTTGTTTTTCCTTTTCAGGAGCTAAAAGTAGAATATACGCGAATTTTGACTGCTAACAATCCTCATGCTCCGCAAAACATTGTGCGTTACAGTTTCAAGGTAAGAAATATATATAGCATCATCAGGTGTGGAAAGTCCTTTGCAGAATGCACCCTCATCACCAGAAAGATTGTGATATTTTGCCATATACACTGCCTCATGCATATTCATGCCCATTGTGTATGTAATGTCCTGTGTCCAGCATTGTGCTGATCAGTTCCTACCTCTGTTTCCAGGAAGCATGTCTTCTGTCACTGCTCCTTTCTAAAGCTCTGTGCCATTTAATATGTTCTGTGGCACCCATTCCCATATAGGAAATGTGTATTCACCAGTGCTGCATAATCACTGCTGATCCCCATAATATATTATTCATGAAACAATCCGTTTATATCATTCTATTTAGGTTGTATGTAGGATTCATGGTACTTGGATGTTGGACAAGTAGAGGCATTAGGAGAATCAACAACACATGTGGTGTCTTCAGTCCAAAGCACACTATTAATGGGGGTTATTTTCCCCCAAATGGATAATGAAACTATTTCTTAAAAATTATTATGTACTATGGTCTTCCATTGTGCAGTAGTTGGTGTACCGGTTTACCAGTTTAATGGGTTAGTGTACAATACCTAGTAAGGTACAATAATTTTCCGACCCGGGCTTTCAGATTAACCCATTCTCATGAAATGTATTCCTGTCAGCATTAAATGTTTAACCCTTTCTGTTGCAAGAAATTGTTACTTTAACTCTTTCTTTCCCAAACAGTTGTTACTTAGATAATAGTAACATTATAGAACAGAATAAGGTAAAATAAGGGTGACAGAATGAGTTAATGTAACAGCTGAATGAGAGTTGAAAACAATTATTTCATATAAGAAGGGCTAATTAGTGTATTGTGATTGTCTTTTAGAGAATAGTAAATATGTTTTTTGATATATTTAATGAAGCTTTTTTGTGTGTTTTTATTTGGAGATATAAATATAATTTACAGTTTATTAGTACATGAGCAGATTTAAAAAAAAACAACTAAAATCTGACAAAGATTTATTATTTCTTTATTGCTTTTATGTTAAAGCACATGTGAAATAATTTTTAATCAGTTTGAAATTTATTTCATTCACCTTTTCTAATGTAGGAACGCCAGTATAAACAGATACCAAGTGTTGACCAATTAGCCATCCATTTTATCATTGATGGAAATTTACTTCATAAGGAATCAGAAGAAGCAAAGAAACAGTTTGCTCGCATGGGAATTACTGATATTCAGGAAGGTAACAGTGTTCCATTTGGTTTAGATTGTTATAATTAATAAATTACTATGTCACTGTACTCGGAGCAAACCTCCCCATGGTATGTTGAAAATCATATATACTAGTTGTTTCTACAATGCTCAGGTTGTGTCCATACCAATAGTGACCTTTCTTTTATACTCTTTCTTGCTAGTACCACAAGTAATTTCTACTTCCAAAAATATCAGGGTATTTATTGTATTCATTGTTGTGTTATTATGTAACAGTTGGTTATACTTTGATTGTAGAATCGTCTTGATTCACCTTTCCTACTATGAGTGTGGGATTTGCATTAGTGCAGTGGCTAACATGCTTGCCTGCCAGCCCAGTGGCTATGCGTTTGAAGCCTCATCAAGAGACATTTTAAAAAACTAATCCGATCCCGCTTAAAATGGGTACCAGCCAGGAAATATATTGGGAAGTAGAGGTGGTCATTATCACACTGGCGTGCTACTGACCTCACCACCCATCAAGTGCTGACTGGTCTATAAATATGTGGGGTCAACACCATATACCCAACACACCTCAAGGCAAGGGAAAGGGTCGTTACTATAAGTGTGTTTGAAGCTCACTGAACAGCTCTTTCATTGCCATGTATCCTGGACTTCAGCATTTAAATGCTGTGAAATAGTATCAACAAGTTAAAAAAGCAATCCACCATAGAATATTTATGTAGATGTGAGAGATATAAAAGGAAAACTTTACATAGAAACAACACAACAGCTTATGAACACCTGCAGGTATCACTACATGGTATTGGGTTAAAGGGTGGAAGCCCCAGTGCTGCTGAATTAATTGCAACAGCCAAGGGACATCATCACATTACCTCCCCAAGAATCTGTTCATTAGCAGCACAAAATAACACAGGGATCAGTTTATTGACAGCCATAATGCCAGATATAAGGTGTGCTGACATGTTTGTCACACGTCATACCAGCTTACAGGCTGAATAACCTGAATGAAATAAATATATTTAACTCAACTGTGCCGTAGTCATAGGTTTCTGTTGTTTATTTTCCAGACTATAACTACCTTATTGACTGTTACACTTTAAAAAAAATTCAGATTACCCTATTCTATCTGAAAAAGGTTATGATTTGCGTGGTTACGTAGTTTTTTCTGTAATATTTTTGGTGAAAAAGTTTTTAAGATTATCATTAGTCTATTTAAAAATATGTTTGTTCGCTGTATCATCTAAAATCATTTAAAAAAAATCTTATTTAGTGTATTTTTTTCTCCTTATCATAGTTCTATTCTATTCCTGGATGTGTTCTGTTCTTTCTTAAATCTTCTTATTGCACCTTTTTGCTGTCTGTTTATTTATTCTAAATTATTTGTACTCATATGTTAGATCATTATTTTAGTTCTGCTTATGTATTGCTTGACAAGTCTATGTGTCTCTTGTGCACTGTTTATATGTAGCCGTTCTGTGGTTGTCATTTATATATTTTTGTTTTGGAAATATCTAGTTAGGTCTTCTCTTTCTTCATTATAATGCTGGCAGTTTATTAAAAGGTGGTTTATATTATTTGCTTACATCAGAGTTGTAAGTATTTCCTGAATACTTTTACTAGAGACAGCTGTAGTGTACAAAAACTTTGTCCAGACTTTTCACCAGTTCACACAAAATATTTACATAACATACGACTTTACAAAAAAATAGTAAGCAAGCCAGACAGAAGTAGATTTACATTTTTATTGGTTTGATAATATTTATACAGATATGGCCGTGTGGTTGACTGACTCAGCCTAATAAAATATGCATTAACTGAACCATCCATCCATCCATCATGTGCCATGCCGGTAAGCGTGGGCGGTCATGATCTGCTATCTCACTCGATCACCAGAGTCGTGGATCAGCTCTGTGTTCCTGTCTCAACCATGTCATGTGGCCAAGCCATCCAGGTATTTGCTTCTAGGTCTTCCCCTCGGTCTCTTCCCTTCGATCTTGCCAGTTGTCACCAAGTTCTCCAAGTCATTTCTTCTCATAACATGCCCAAAAAATTTTGACTGTCTACGTCTAATGATCAGTTTACGATCTTCATTTGTTTCTTGAAGGACTTGTTCATTGGGTTTTCTATCTGTCCATGGTATTCTTTGCATTTTCCTCAGAAACCACATTTCCACAGCCATTAGCTGTTTTACAGCTTGACAGCTTATTGTCCACGCTTCACATCCATACAAAAGTATAGGTTCTATGTAGCATCTCAACTGAACCAGCCTAAAAAAATGTGCATTAAAAACAAATTCTTCGTTTTTCTGCCCTTTAATCTCCAATTTGACCATAGACCCACAACCAACTCAATCCTGGAAGTCTTATCTTTTACTATATCCTACATTTCCATCCATGTCCATTCCATATGATTCATCTCTGTTTCTAATTCTATCGAGTACCAATTGGTCAAAAAAATATGGCCTAGAACATATCCTAGAAGCAGAAATTAATAATCTGGGGAGGACATGGACTGAGCAGCGTGGGATAGCCAATGACTGAAGGACTTGGAGTGAATTGTTGATTGTGACCACTGGAAAGATCACTGGCAAAAGAAGGAGTGCAGACCAAGAGAAGTGATGCTGGATGTCTATAGCAGTGGCGCAGAGGAATATCACCAACAGAATTGATCCAGAATACCAAGAACTGAGATGTGTGTAGTGACATGAATGCTCACACCATCTGGCAAGGCACTCGATGATGATGACTAGCAAGAATCCACATGTGTGTATATCACAATACACATAAGTAACGTTATTGGGATAAAGAGTGAGAAAGAAAGACCAAACCTCTTAAGTTATGATGTCGTGAAATATTTTGTCTTTTACCTTTTTCCTTGGCCGCCCTCTGTTAGGCATCTTAGGAAAATCAATAATAACACATGGCTGTTTTCTTCCACATAGAAGAAAAAAAGGAGCCTTCAGAGCTGGCAGAAGAAGGTGATGAAGGTGCGCAAGAAGCAGAGACAAAAGATGAGGGAGAGGAAGGTGAAACAAAGACTACAAAAAGAAAAGGAAAAATGAAAGAAAAGAAACTGACCAATCAGTTTAATTTTAGTGAAAGAGCAGCACAGACATACAATAATCCTTTTCGGGTATGAATTTTATTTGATTAACTAAACATTTTAATCATGTCTTTTTGCATCATTGTTCTGAGATAATTAAATGTTAGTTTTGTTAACCGTTAAATGAATGCATGTTTGTGTGGATGTAATGAATTAATGTCAGTGAATGTTGGTAAACAGTGAGGATTTTTCTTTGTTAACTCTTGGTTTGGTCTTGGTTTAGGATTAGTTTCTTCTTCTGCGTTCATCCGGAGTTTTTTTTTGGAAGTGATTGCGTTGTGCCTGTTTACAGCAGAGCTGCATTCTTGCACTGTTAGGCCGACACATCCGATTTCTGTGGGCATTTGTTGACCGGGTTAACCTTCCCGGGGATTAGTTTCATTACATATGGACATCTCAATAATTACACAGTTTTCTCCCATAGATCACACTAGGAAAATCAGAGCATAATCCACAAACTCCATGACACTGCAAGCTGATGTCGTTTCTGAGACAAAATTTGATAATACCTCAGACAGCCAGAATAACTAACAATGATTGCCTGGAAGAGGCTGATGAAAATAGAACATTATAAGCAACTATAAGAAAGAGACAAACGGCATCCATTATTCATGTGACGAGAAGAGAGGCATTGGAGAATATCATCACAACTGCAAAGTTCAGTGGAAAAAGAGGCATAGGCAAATTAAGAAAAATGGAGATGGATGGGCTGAGATGGTGGCGTGGAGGAATATTTGGAGCTAGAGTAGGGTTTTGGTGAGCTGTGGTTGTCAGCATGTGGTGGAAGTAGTCACTCTATGAGTTGTTAACTACAATTATCTTTCCATCATCTGATGACAGTAAAGCCTTAGGAAGATTA
Organism: Cepaea nemoralis; assembly: GCA_014155875.1. Classification (NCBI taxonomy): domain Eukaryota; kingdom Metazoa; phylum Mollusca; class Gastropoda; order Stylommatophora; family Helicidae; genus Cepaea; species Cepaea nemoralis. The sequence continues at coordinate 524,035 of JACEFZ010003039.1, read as the reverse complement.
GATGGGACAATTTAAACAACCAGACTGTCTAATCCTCAAAGGGGCAAACTCATGTACAGACTAATGGAAATGAGTTTCTGTGGTTTGGGGAGAAACTGGTGCTACCCCTGGTAGCTTGTGGTATACTAAGAGTTATTAATGATACAGGCTGCTCTGTGTTATCTCATTAGAGAGATGTAATAGTGCAGTAAGTAAAGTAAGTGAAGGACTCTTTAACATGCTTTAAAGCACATTGGGCATACAATGCTACACCCACATTTGTATAGACCAATATGTACTTGGTGGGTGATGTGGTCAGTATCACGTCTGCTGCCTTTACTTTAAGACATCTCTAGGTACCCTTGTAGGCTGGGTTGACCTGGGAGCCAGGGAATATTTTAAAAATCTGATCCGCCTCCATGAAGATTGAACCCATGCCCCCAGCATGGCAGGTGAGTCTGGCTATTAAACTACCGCAGATCCCATAGTTTAGTGGCTAGCACATTTACTTGCACACGTTGTGTGGATGTGTTTGAATCCTCATCAAAATGAATCTTAATAAACTGACCTGAGTTTCCAAGTCGACCGAGCCCAAAGGGGGTACCTGGAAATGTCCTGGAAAGTAAAGGCAGCCACAATATTAACCACATTTTCCATCAAGTGCCAATTAGTCTATAAAAATTTGAGGCTAGGACTATATAACCAATACACCTCAATCTTATAAATAGGGCTTTGACTATTATTTTTAAAATGTTATCACATCAATCCAGGGATTAAATTTTGTACTTTATATAGGACCGTGGTACGGTGACTGAACCACCACCGCGTGCAACCTTTGCTGCAAACGTTACACAGTGGGAGATCTATGATGCCTACCAAGAAGATTTTGAAAAGCAAGTGAGTACTTTTGTCACTTTTTGATTTTACATTATCTGATACAGCAAAAGCTGTTGGCAATCAATGTTTAAATATTTCATTTAGTTACCAAAAAAATAAAAATTGGGTTATGTCTGAATGAATAAGTGCTTTGACTTTTGTGACAGTGACTTAGTATTGTGGGTTCACAACTACACTCACAGCTGCTACATGACATAACTCTTCTGTGTTGGAGAATGAAACTGCTCCAAGGAAGGGAGCGAGTTACTCTGCCTATCGCATACAAAAAAGAAAATAGAATCCTGAAAAAGAGAGTTGTTACATTTTTTTCCACTCTTCATAATAATCCTATCATGAAAAGCGAAAATAAAAAAATGATTCTGTTGTTCTTTTCATTCTTCATTACCAATAGTTATTGTAAGAGTGGATTGTCTTCATCTTACTTTAGTCTAACCAGACTTCTTTTGGAATCTAATTTTTCATGCATGCTAGAATTCTAGTGAGCTTTTTAATATGTTAGGTGTAGGTATGTGTCAGAGTCCTAACTATTAGCTCCTTCTAGCTCACTGGACTTGGACAGGCAAATTACAACATCTACGACACATCTACTAATAACACATGAATGCAATCGGAAACTGGCAGGAGCTATTTCCTGAACAATCATTTATTACAATATATTACAAGCTGACAACATGGTCGCACTTCACGCTCAAACAATTGTTCACCACAAGCAGCCACGCGCTAGCTCACAATGGCGATCTTTACACTGTCGCCCGTATGATCATTCACAATCACAACTTCACATCATCCCGCACATATCACAGTTAGTACATTCCTCGAATATCAATACACAACGTTCATCTCCATCTATCCGTCACAAACACTATCGTTCTATCGTTCTATCGCTCTCTAGATCTCCACACGTCCGTCTCTATTCGCTGTCTCACACACACTGCCTCTCTCCTCGTTGACCTTCCCACATCACGTGGCTCTGTTCACGGGCTTCTTGCCTGACCGTCCGCTAGCCAAGCCGTGATGTCTCCTACTGCCCTTGACCTCAGCTATACTTACACTGACTCTCGCTTACATACCGGCACTTACACTATTCCTTACATATAAGTCCCTGACACTCTCCCCCCGCACAAACAATGTGGCACTTTCTCTTGGAAATGTGACACATTCTGTTGTTGTTACTCTTGGTACATCTTTCTAACCTTGTCAGGGGATTATATGATCATAAGTATACGCTTGCGTCCCTTTTTGCTCTGATCTTTTCCGAGATTAACTTCAAATATTGTTCTCTCTTTTTCAGTATTGAGGTTTCTCTCAAGGTTTTGTCGTGGTCTGACAAATGTTCTGGTTGGGTCTACTTGTCATACCTCGTTATATTATTCAATCACCACTCCGTGACATTACTTTCTGTTCATTTTTCTCAATCGATTGTCTGTGCATTCTCATCTCATAGTTATTGTGGCTATGCTGGTTTAAGGATTCTCCATTGGTTTACGCCTCAAATAAGGCTACAACTTCCTCTTACAGCATTCTTAGATTTTCTCTCTATTCAGACGTGGTTTCCCTCGTCTATAGTTAATGCACCTTAATCGATTCTTTATGAGCACGCTATGTCAATGTTGTGGTCATGGTTCGAATATACTTCATGTATGTTATAGTCCCCCTTACCTCATCTTATGTCAGACCGTGAGTTGTTTCCCTTTTTGGGTACACCTCGTTTACTGTTATGGAGATTTGTTATTAATCTCTTTGGTTGGCATCACCCTGTTGGTATAGTTCTTTCTTGTTACCATCTTATGATGTTAATTCTGTACCACTATTGCTAAGCGTCATTCGTCGGGCTATCCACCATACGCGAAAGCAAGTTTGGTAACACTCGCGCATTGGGATTGCCAGGCGTTGATTCTCAGCATTACAACTTATTCTATTCGCCACTATACTTACGCTCATATGTACATATCACATTATAACAATACAAAGTATTACAACAATAAAATTAGACATTGAATGTCATGCCGTTAATACATATACAATAAAATGTTCATCGTCGCTGCCTTTATGCACATATAGGATACTGTTCTTGTCCTGTGAAAGTTATGCACACGTAATTAAATCACTCGTGTTCAATGTTCATTGCGGTGCTGGAATGTTTGGCATTTCTTCTTTCTGAACCGATTATTGACGTCTTCTGTATATCATGATATTGTCTTTCCTTCTGTATAGTGATTAAGACTTTTCACCAAGTTTGGACAATTTGTAAGTCCGTTCTGTAAAATTGCTGGAATTCACACGTATAAAATAAGAATTAATTAAGTTCGGTGGCCTTAATTATGAGTGTGGCCATGGTGCGTCTGTCTGTGACTGTCTTTGCCATAGTTTGTAGGTTGGCATCTGGTTCATTAAACTGTTCACCTGGAAATGAATGTCTGTACTTGTGAAGCTGTCGTCGTTGTTAGTCGATTTCAAAAGGTGGATTCTGTAGATACTCGTTTGAAACAAAGTCAATATGGGTATATCTTACTGTTAGATACCTGAAATCACATGTTGAGTCTTACTGTTCTGTTGATGACAATTTTCACGTTGAAGGAACGTTTATGTTGGTCTATACAATGGAGTGTGCTAGTATCATAGCGCTGGAGTCGTACAGCAGACAAGGCAACTCTGGAGTTACTCGATCTACGGATATAAAGTGGGTTACGGTTAAAATTAATTTTCCGAAGGGTGGGGATTTTCAAATTTCATGATGAGATCATTTTGAGTGCTATCTCCAAACCTGCACTCGTACATGTGTGTATACATTCAATAGTTCAAATAATAATAATACACCATGTATAGTTTTAAAATGTAATCGTGCATGTTTGTACACTTTTCTGCAATTTGTGTATATTTTCCAAAATATGTAGGGTAATTTGTTGCTGATTTTTGTCAGTAATTCCACCGACTGATGATTTACATTGTTCAGCATAAGTATGTGTCTGAGTTGATTTGACATAGAGTTTATCAGTGGTAACAACAAACTTTGGTTCAACAGTAATGATATAAGTAACAAAGTTTGCTGGTTTGTCATGAGTAATATCATCTGTGTTGCGTCATGATGATGTGTGAATAAAACTGTTAGTGAAGTCAGTTGTTTTGTATTTACAATGAGTAGTGCGAGTATAACCATCCACTGTGTGCACTTGGGCATGTGTGTAGTTAACAGGGAGTACAGGAGGTATAGTATGTACCATGATGATTTGTGATCTTTTCCTCGCCCTTGTGAAATGCTTGTTATCTGTACCTTCTTTTCTTTGATGATACACACCAGTTTCTGTTTTTTCTTGTTGTGAGATGGTAATCAAGTTGGTATGGTGTGGTACTTTGGTCTGTTCATCATGTTGTTGTATGATGAGTGGTGTAGTTAAGGCAGTGCTTGTTGTGGTGTTAACTTTCTGCCCTGTGTGAGTTTTGGACTCTGTGTAGTCTGTCACATTTAATACATTTCCAATTAATAAATCACAGCATGGATTGTCTAATAAAGCACAAGTTACTCTGCCTGATAGGAAAGGTGATTTTATATTGGCCCATGCCATAGGATATTTCTCTACTGTCCCTGAAACAGTTCTGCAATAGATGTACTCATCTAGGTAGTCTTTAGGATCAGCTAGGGTCTTCCGAAGACCGATAAGACAGGACCCTGTGTCGCGTACACATGTGCATACTGTGTCATTGATGTATCCTTCATGGAACGTTAGTTTTCCTAACGACAGTCTTGAGGTTTTGTTCATTTCCTCACTTTCTTGTTGAGTATTACCCTCTTTAATAAGGAATGAGGTAGAGTGATGTTAACAACATTATTGAAATATGGTACAAAGTCTGATGGGTAAAACTCAGCTTGTTCTGAATTTGCAGTGTTTGGTCTTGTTTTCGTCTCAGTGATGTTTACTTTTTCTAAGTTCTTTGCTGAAATGTCTGTTGTAATGTTTATGGCTGCATTTGCTTTTGCTTTCTGTATTCTTTTTACACCTTCACATTCAAAACGTCTATGGCCATACGCGAGGCAAAAATGACATTTTGTTCTATATTTCCTTTGATTTACCTTCCCCAGTTTTTGTGCTATAATAGTATTTAGGTATTCTTGATAAGTGGGATTTTTATCGCATATTCCATTTTCTGTATGTGGAGTGCTACAATGTTTGCACAGTACTGGTTTTGTTTTCTGTGGTTTGTTTTGACAATCTGTGGCTGCAGATGCCGTTGCTTTCACAGTACTTTTCTGTTGAGTGTTCTTAACCAGGTTTATACTTTGGTTGTAATATTCGCGGCATTTTCTAGTAAGTTTTTGATAGGTTCTGTTTTGTGTTCTTCTAAATATTTTCCGCATTCGGCTGGGAGTGTTGCTTTTAATTTTTCCACTAACAAGAAATTTATTACTCCTTGATTGTTGTCTGTATGTTTAATTTCCAATGTTAGTTTTCTGAAAGATTCTTCTAATTCCCTTATATACTGGGTGAATGACTTGTCTGTGGCTGGTTTCAAATTTTGTATCTCTACTTTTAGAGTCTCGAAAGAGTTTATATAGTGTTTCAATATTCTTGTTTTATAATAGTCATAGTCTGTACTTGAGAACTCTGGTATGATCTCCGATAATTTTTCACGTTCTATTGGCACTTGCGCTGTGTACCATATACTCCAATAATATTTTGGGATTTTGTAGTCTTGCATTTTCTTTTCAAATTTCTGTGTCCAATCACGTATTAGGTCATGATTTATATTACATTTTTCTTCGTCTTGTGTCCGTGTACCCATGAAAAAATCTTGTAACCCTCTGTAATGTTTTGTGCCCCAGAAGTCTGATAGATCTTGGAGGTGTTCATCATCTGAACTCATTTTCTGTTAATTAATATTCAAATCTACTAATGATGGTATTTATACAAGCAAATCAAAGAATGCAGATTTGGGTACTTAGCAATCAAAATTAATCAACTTATCTTTATCTGCTGACTACTCGAACGCTTGATGTACAGGAACGTGATTCTCGTGCTGGTTACAGTTGACCTGTTCTGGTTACGTCGGTCGCTTTGTAGAATTGAAACCTGCTGTGGAAAGAAATGATGTTATTTTCGTTCTGACTTTGTTAACAAATCTCCGATTTTTACAAAATTATGAATTGATCTTCTTCTTTTCAAAAGTAGCGTTCTTTTATGCGTTTTACATGGGAATGTGGTTCATGTGTACTTCTGACACCATTATACCTGTCAGAGTCCTAACTATTAGCTCCTTCTAGCTCACTGGACTTGGACAGGCAAATTACAACATCTACGACACATCTACTAATAACACATGAATGCAATCGGAAACTGGCAGGAGCTATTTCCTGAACAATCATTTATTACAATATATTACAAGCTGACAACATGGTCGCACTTCACGCTCAAACAATCGTTCACCACAAGCAGCCACGCGCTAGCTCACAATGGCGATCTTTACACTGTCGCCCGTATGATCATTCACAATCACAACTTCACATCATCCCGCACATATCACAGTTAGTACATTCCTCGAATATCAATACACAACGTTCATCTCCATCTATCCGTCACAAACACTATCGTTCTATCGTTCTATCGCTCTCTAGATCTCCACACGTCCGTCTCTATTCGCTGTCTCACACACACTGCCCTCTCTCCTCGTTGACCTTCCCACATCACGTGGCTCTGTTCACGGGCTTCTTGCCTGACCGTCCGCTAGCCAAGCCGTGATGTCTCCTACTGCCCTTGACCTCAGCTATACTTACACTGACTCTCACTTACATACCGGCACTTACACTATTCCTTACATATAAGTCCCTGACAGTATGCATTACATCAGACACATTAGAATCAATAAAACAACGAAGGGAACTTAAACAGAAAGGAGGTGAATCCGATAACAGCAAGATGTAGTATAAATCTTTAACTTGAGAATTAAGAAAGAACACAAAAAAGGACAAAAACAAATATATACAAGATTGCTTACCAGAATAGAGCAATGTTATGAGACTGGAAGAGATTACATGTTCAAAGAAATGAAGTTATTAACACATGTTTAACCTCAATTAAATGTTATCTGTGGCAACTTGAGAAATACCTTAACATAATCTAAACAAATTCCAGAAAGATGGCAAGAATACTGAAATGGAATGTATGATATGAATGACAGTGAGGATATGAATGAAATACATGAACCAATGACAGCAGAGACAGAACCCCAACCCTTATTAGATGAAATTGCATGGGTAATAAAGAACCTGAAGAATGGTAAATCACCTGGATGTGATGAGATACCAGCTGAACTAATTAAAATGGGAGGAGAAGAAAGCATACAAATCTATCATGCATTATGTAAAAAGATATGGAAATACTGAAAAGGGCAGCCTGAAATTATGCACCAATTATAGAACTGTTGCCCTGATTATAATGGGAAAACTTCATAAGAAAATGGAAGAAGAAATTAATGTGGTTCAAGCTGGATTTAGACAAGGAAGAGGAACAAGAGATCACATACTCAACATGTGTTTAATAATAGAGAAGTTCAGACATTTAATGTAAACCTATTTTCATGTTTTGTGGATTATTCAAAGAAATTATCTGTGTACAATTTCAGAAACTTTGGGAAATCATGAGGAGTATGGGCTTTCTGTCACATGTAATACAACTCATAAAAATGCTCTATCTAGACCAACAAGCAGTGATTAAAATAGATGGTGAGACATCAGATTGGTTTGACATCAAGCAAGGAGACTGTCAAGGCTGTGTGCTGTCACCGTATTTGTTTAACCTGTACGCTGAAAATATAAGGAGAAATGTCAGAGATGATATAAACAGGGAACAATATAATGCCCTAAATATCGGTGGTCATGACACACCATAGATTCATTATGGTGATGATACAGTATTGCTATCCACAATACAGAACGGTATAGAAAACCTAATAACCCCAACCCAATTGAATAGTGAAAATTACAACTTACATCTTAACATAGCAAAAACAAAGATAATGCATACAGATAAAACTATTACGGAGAAAGAAATATATGATAATGAGGAAAAATTGGAGGTGGAGGAAAATGTTGAATATCGTAGGTCATTGATTACCAACAACGGTGACACAATGAAAGAAATTAAAAGACGGATGTCTATTGCTCTTCAAAGACTAAAACAATGAATAAATTGTGGAGTGGGACAGATAGAACTACAAAAATTATAATTTTAAGAGCATGCATCTTTCCTATTGCAACATACACCTGTGAGACACTTTCTAAACAAGCTGAACAGTGCATAAATGCCTTTGAATGTAAATGTTATAGAGAAGTTCTAAGAATATCTTGGATAAAGGAAAGAACAAATGCACCCATACTTCAAGAGCTGAAATTGAAGACGGTTGGCTATTAAAGACGATAAAACAAAGAAAATTGAAATATTTTGGTCACTTAAAACGTCATGAAAGTTTGGAGAGAACAATAATGGAGAGATATATGCCTGGGAAGAGAGGAAGAGGAAGGCCAAAGAGAAGATGGGTGCAGGATGTGGCGGATGATCTCCAGATGGGTGCAGGATGTGGTGGATGATCTCCAGATGGGTGTATCGGACGCGGGACATCTTGCTTATGATCAAGAGGTTTTCAGGAAGGTTGTTATGGGAGTGAGGTTCTGCAAAGGACATGCTACTGAATGAATGAATGAATGAATGAGGTGCAGGTAGTGTGAAATGTACCAACATGGCAGATCTATTTGTCTTGCCTTTTCTTTTGTAGTAAAACATAATGGCTTTTTGATTGAGTTTTTTATCAGTTTTTCACACTGTTTATTTATTGTAGTGCTTTGATTTCCAAATTTCTCTTTTCCCTTTCGAGACACTGAAAACTTGCTGGTTTGTGTGGCTTCATATGTATCATATCTTCTAGAGTGTATTCACTTTAGTGTCATTTCATTTTGGTCAGAATGTGATTATTCTTGTAGCCCTAAAAGTGATATTAAATTGTTTTGTTTTCACCTCACTTGTGATGTAAAGTATTTAGCATTTTGCTTTCCTTTCCATAGTAACCATAAAGTGAGCAATGCCCTTTTTATTGATATCAACAGGAGAAGTCTAAGGAGAAGAAAGTCACTGCTGGTAGAAAAGACGAAGGAAAAGCAAGAAAGAAATTTGTACCAACAGAGCCAGGAGTAAGATATAAATATGGTTTCAACAATTATTTTCTTGTTTATTTTAACTAAATTAAATTTAAACTCAGTTATACATTGCTTCAGCAGTTTTCTCGTTATTAATATACATATAGCATGATGATCATCTGTATATTTGCATTAACTGCAATTATAAACAAGAATGCAATCACATCATGGTTTGATAAAGAATGAACAAACAAACAAACTTTATTTTCAAAAGGTTAAGAATTGGGTATTGGAGGCCTATCTAACATTATAGGCTTCATACCACTTTCCTTTCATATTTTTCAAGAAGAAGGTATAAGAATTATATAAAAGTAACATTAGATGAGGCTTTGTATTGACAGATAGAGCATAGTAACATATAATGGTTAAGAATCAATATCATTTAGTGAATTGTGTTGCACTGCTTCAAGCTCATTACATCCGACTTTGACACTGCATGTTTTTGGGGGGTTTGCTGGTTCAGTCTTATAATAAGACTACCACAAACAGCATTCACATTTAGATAAAAGAAAACAGGGTAAGAAGCAGATCATAAAGAGGAAAAATGTATCATATGGCCTCTTGATGATAGATTAACAAAAGTAAACAATACTTAAAATATAGAGTATTCATAGTTCAGAAGGTTACTGGAAAAGATAAAACATTTCTAATTATGGAATAATTGTGTAATTTATTTGTGTTCAGGTTGTGTTTTATTCTTAACAGAGTGATGATATTTCTCGTATGGAAGCTTCAGCCAAAATTGTAGAACGTATGGTTAACCAGAACACTTTTGATGACATTGCTCAAGGTAACTGATGTTACTTGTACTGTCACAGTTCAGGTTACAATTGCTGGTGTGTGCATTTCTATACATCTAAAGCATGGATAATAGCAGCAATTTTAGGACATCCAGAATAAAGCCAAATTTTCATAAAGAAATTTTGGGAGATGTCATGTTATGCTAAAATATTTTATGACCAACAGCACTCGAGGGTGTTTATGATTAGGACTACACCTGACGATGTTCCAAAAGATGTCTCTGGTACTCACCAGTTTTATGCAAGAGGGTTGACCCCAGACCTGTGCGAATCTGAAAATCATTCATCTTGCAACTATTAGTGGATGAAACTCTGGACCAGTATAAATCAAATATAAAAATTTTAAAAGAAAATGCTGTGAATTTACTGAAATAGAAAGAGAATAAAATAAATCATTAAAAGCTGTATAAATGTTTTTATTATGCATGTGTACACACATACTCATGCACAGAGGGAGACACACACACAGACAGACAGATGCAGAGATTTTCTTTATTCTATGTAAAGGCAAATACTAGAATTGTGTTTTTTTTATTTTAAATACATGGCAAAATTTGTTTGACCTGTATTAAATAGTCATTAGATTTTGGTAGATGTAAAAATAGCCTCATAAAGCACAAGCAGCCAAAACATGTTGTAGTTGATTGTGATGTCCTGTAAATGACATGCAACTAACTTTAACTAAGTACTTGTTGAAGGTTAGCCAAAATTCAGTTACAATCAGATCTGAAGAATTGTTCTCAAGCTTTCAATTTCAAAATTATCATTAATTTGTAACATTTGTGACAACAGATATGCACAAAGTAACACAGATATGAACTTACTGAATATAATGCTTTCATCTGCAAGATATATGTACATAAATACAGTACAAATAATGTACTCAACATGCAGAAAGCAGTAAACAGTTGCAATATAAGAACTGTAAGTACTGGAATCTTTAGAAAATTATATGAACAGGAGAAATACACCTTCAGTGTCACATTACATGTTTGTGATTTGCAAATAGTGTAATGATATATCAAGAAAATATTTAGATAGGAATATGCTTCAACATTTGAGAAGTAGGCACTCTTCTGAATTCCGGTCCCAAATAGTTCTGTAGTGAATAATTTTATATAACTAACTCTAACCCTAACCCTAACCCTAATCACTTATTCACTGCAGAACTATTTGGGACCGGAATTCGGAAGAGTGCCGAGAAGTATGTGTGTTGTTATGGAAACCTTTCATTGCGTTTAATAGAACATTTGACATTTTTGGGCCAAATAAAAAATGAAGAAAATCAAGAAGGAAGTGTACACATGTTTTAACATTCTGTTTATTTCCAACTGCATTAGTAATTGTGTTTTCTTACTGTATGAAGCTTCATAAAGCTATTTTTCTATTTATTAAACTGTTTTCTCCGTGTATATATTATTGATACATTTCTTTCGCTTCTAACATGTACATAGACTTCAAGTATTGGGAGGATGTCTCTGATGACTTCAGAGACCAAGAAGGAACACTGTTGCCCTTGTGGAAGTTCACCTTTGAGAAGGCCAAGAAGTTGGCTGTAACATCACTCTGTTGGAACCCAAAATACAATGACCTGTTTGCAGTGTCTTGTGGGTCATGTGAGTCAATATTGAAATTATTTTTGTACCAGATGATCAGATGTGTCATTGTGTTCACATTACTTCTGAGATCTGATATGTCCAGTGGAAGTATTGAGGGAAGTAAAAACTGGGGTGTGGGTGAGGGAAGTGTGTGTGTGTGTGTGTGATTGCTGCTAAGTTGTTATTTGAATCAGAATGCACACAAATTGTGGATTACTTTGTGGTAATTCAGTTTTCCAGCTAAGTAATCTTGTGTTTTTTTTGTTTTAATTTTGTTTGTTGATAAAGACTAAGTTGAACAGTTGCTTGTTTGTTTTTTATGTCATAAAACTTCCAATTTATAATTTGTGTTCATTCTAATTTAAATGGAAATATGTTTGCTTATGAGAGCTCTGTGACTATTCTTCTTCATATGTAATTCGCAATGAATGATTGGGTAATATGTATTTTGTTGATATCTCTATCTGTTCCCCTTCTTTGTCTATATTGCTACCTACATCGGTGTATGATTGCACCACTTTTAATGATGCTTCACCATGGGAGAATGGATTATTATCTGCTTTATCCTCATTATATAAATATGAAAATAAATGGACCCGTTTACATGCCTTAGTGTACATTGGATATATGGTGCTAGCCCTTTTTTTTTTTTTAAACCAACTGGCACTTGATGGGTGATGCAGTCAATATAACATGGTGACCTTTACATTTTCTGGTACCCATTTTAACCTTGGAGACCAGTTCAATTTAAAAAAATAAATCCACCTCAATAGGAATTTAAACACATGACAACCAGGCAATAAATATGAAATATGTTTACATAAATATTAAAATTACATTCATTACGACATTTGTATCTTTCCTTGTGGATGTTTTTGATAAGGACCAAGGAACATAAGTCATTTCCTCAAGCAGTCACTGTGCAGTGTACGTGATTAGATTTCTATTTCATTTCTGAAAGATACAAATCTTATGCTCTACTGGAGATTACAATCCTTGTGGCATAATGTAAGCCTTGATGATTTAAAAAACATGTCTGGAATCAGTTACCTCTGTGTTATTTTTACATAAACATCATTCATTTTATATAAACTAAAGTTTACCATTGCAAACAAATGTTGCTGATTGTGTTAAATTATGGAAACATTTTAATCTGCATTTAGTTTTGGTATGAGTATGACTTGGTTGTTTATTCAGCTAGCTTAATAGAATTATTCCAGGTAATGAAACACTAACACTCAATTCACATAATGTACATTTTGCTAGTAATGTATTTATATTCAGTGCAATTATCTATTACCTAATTTGAATTATTATTACAAACTGTGCTCACTTTGAACACTTAATTAAAATAATTTCTTTAAAAATTAATGATTTAGAGTGATTTGTTTTCTTTTTAAATCTGGACACAATAATTTAATCTGTTGTTGTTTTGTTTGAAAACTATTTTTGACATTATAGATGACTTCATGAAGCAAGGTAGTGGACTAATAATCTTGTGGACCTTGAAAAATCCATCCTACCCGGAGTGCTACTTTGAGACAGATAGCGGAGTAATGTGCCTTGACATACATACCCAGCATCCTCATTGGATTTGTGCTGGGTATTATGATGGCAGTGTTTCTATCTTCAGCATTCTAGACAAGAGAGATGAGCCTATCCACAGAAGTACACCTAAAAATGGCAAACATACCGATCCAGTGTGGCAGGTATGCTAGGCAGGTTATTAGCAAAGAAATTTCATTCATAAATGTGGTTTAACAAAATACAAAACAATCATCAAAAAACAAAGATTCATAAAATATATGTCTATTATCATACATTTAAATCTATGCAGCTTAATGTAACTGATGTTATAATTTTGAACTGAGTCACAGTGGCACAATGATTTCTGTGCCAGTTTACAAAGACAATGGTCTGGCTTCCATCCCTTGCAGTGGCAGCAATTTTTATCTTGCGGGCATGCTAGCCACGCTACCATGGCTTCCAAAATAAAATATATAACTGACATATTTATCAAATACATTTACTGCATTAACTATACCTAGGTATAGGCAATATCTTGTTTAAGGATGTTGACTTTAAAATATATACAAGTTCAAACAATATGTATAGACTACAAGACTAACAACAATATTTTGAAAGAGTACAATATGCAGAGCTATGTACATGCTTTCAAGTCATGAGGCGGTGGACAGGATGTCAGATTCATTTGTACCTTGCACTGGGAACAAGTTGCAGCAATTATATTTGAAAGTAATTTACTTATTTATTTAGTTGCATATCCTTTTCATGATGTCACAATCAACACCAGCATTTTTGCTATTGTGGTCTCTTGGCAAGTTAATGTTCAGTAGTTTGCCATTGCTTTCTGAACGACCAGCACTCATACCATTTCATACAAAAACCAACAGAAGGCGGTCTGCTGCCAAATCGCCTACAGCTATGCCTGTAACCCCTTATGAAAGTTATTACTCACCACATATGCATTTTAAAAATACAAGCAGAGGTGTTTGTGGTGAGCAAGCCTTATCAATTTATGCAAAGAAAATATTTCCAAGCAGGTTGGAGAAACGGCTGAATTGAAAATTAACTGAAGAATAATAAAACACCTTAGATATTTAGATGACAGTGTTATTAGCAGAAGTGAACAGCAGTTACAGGACTTTATGGAGCAAGTAAATTGGCAAAGTGGAAAATTAGCATTAGAAATTATATTCAGTAAACTAACACAGTTTGTCCTATTCTGAATTAGCAATGCCAAAAAATAAAAAAAAAACCAAACAAACAAAAACAGACTGACAATGAAACTTAGAGTCAATAAATAGATACTAGAACATATAATAAGTTTCTAGTTTTGGACATTTAATCACAATGATGATAGAAGCAAGACAAATAAAATAACAATAATATAACAAATAAGGCCAAAAATATATTAAACAAATTGAAAAATATATTAAAATCTAGAGAGATAAACAATAAAATACAACTGAGTATATTCAAATGTTATATATTCAATACTACTATATAACACAACAGCATTAGACAATGAAAACACAATTCAAACATTGAATTAAAATCCTAGTATTGTGGATGTACAGAAAAATTAGTCATATTTCATGGAAACAAACACAAATAAGTGCCCTAGACAAGCTGAGAATGAAAAAAGAGCTCATAAAGAAATTTAAAAAAATGATAAGACAAATATTTTGACATTAAAATATACAATACTTTTTTTAAAAATTATATGTGAGGGAAAAGTCAAAGGCAGGTAAACAAACCGTAGGCAACAATACAAGTGGGAAGATAACATTAAGGGGTAGATAAAGCAGCCTGTCAGAGTGCAAAGTACAGTAAGAGAAAGAACGTGTTGGAGATCCAATGCAGCCAAGCAGCCATGGAAATCACACACAGTTGAATGTACTGTCTTTAATAAAATTTCTTGTTTGCAAGTTAGTAAGGGGAAAAGTACCAAAAAATTATGTTATTGGAAAACCTATATTAAAAAGACAGTTATTTGGTTAAAAGCATTACTGATGATATTTCACAGAATAATGTGTATATTCATTGCAGCATCAGTTACATTGCTGGTGTGGGTTGGGAGAGTGTTCCATTACTTTCCTGCTTTGTGTGTTTTCATGTCAAAGGTGTCTTGAATATCTGTGTCTATCATCATATTGATTGGGTCCTGCCTTGTCTTCAGGAAACATCCCTTCCAGTACTGTTGTGTCTAAACCACTGGACTTTTCTCTTCGGTAATTTGTTTCTTCTTGATAAACTATATTGTTAGAATTGTTATGTAACATTTAAGTTCAAAAGCCTTCAGTTTCTTCATTAGTATTTGTGAAATGATTCATGATTCACGTAAACACGCTCTCACAATGAAGATGCATGTTCGCAACATGTATACTGTGATTTGCTTGCTGATCTTATGTCATATGGTTATTATGTTAGCGCTTTCAAACTCAGAAGTTCATGAAAGTAAATAAATTAGTTGTATTATGCTACATACTGATCCCACTACCATTTAAGTATACCTGTGCATCGTGGACATCGAATGAGAGAGTAGAAGGAAACTGGCAGCCACAGAGATGGGGTTTCTTATCATTTCTGTCTTTTAGCTATCTTCAGAAAAATGTTTTTCAATATTTGTTTACTAACACAGTTACATAGATTAATATAACAATAATTTGTTAAGTCTCAAGATAGAATGTAATGGACACTTTTAATTAAAATATTATTTTCCTGAAATCTCCAGGTTCGCTGGCAGAAAGATGATGCTGACAACAACATGAACTTTTACTCTATATCTTCAGATGGTCGCATTTGTCTATGGACAATCTTGAAAGTAAGCTTAGATGAATTTTCTACATTTTAAAATACATTTTATCAGGATATTTCTTTAGCATGTTTAATATATGCAGGATGTGCACTGTTTCCTGTTTTGATTTCATTATACAGTTATACACGAGGACGTCCAAGAAGAAAATGGATTGACAACATCAGAGACATTGTACAACCACACGGAATGACACTATCCAGTGCTGTCCACCGGGCGCTGGAACGCAAATTATTCCTCCCCACGACGCTTGACGGCAGAAGTGGAAGATGATGATGATGATGATGATGATGATACAGTTAGCATATTCTGAGATCTATAGAAATTATGCCAGAGATTGCAATTGGTGGTTATGATATAAATAGCTTATTTTATACTGATGACGCCACTGCCTTCATAGCAACGAGTCAGAAGGAAAAAGAAAGACATATTGCTTGTAGAAAGTTAAAAAATAGGCCGTAGCTTAAATAGTAGGAAGACAGAAGTAATTGTAATAGAAAAGAAACTGAGCAATGTCTAGACATACAACTGAAATCATTGATATTAATTTGGGGCAAGAACAGAAATGAAAGTATCTGGCCACGCAGATAATCTTAGATGGAAGATGTATCACAGTGATAAAGAACAGAATAGGACACACACAAAATGCACTTATTAAATAAGAACATCTAATTCAATAAATCCCTGTCATTGGAGATCAGAAAAAGAAATCTTGCATGTTAGATAGAACCAATTTTAACATATGGCTGTGAATCATAGACATTTAGTAAACAAAAATAAAAATAAAGCAAAATAAAACTTGATGCCTCAGAGATGTAGTTTTATAGAGAGATGCTGAAAACTCCTTGCACAGCCAAAATGAATATCTGAATGTTCTGAAAGAGGCTAAGACACAAAGACAACTTATCAAAATGAGGTAGCTGTTACTTTTTGGAAAACTGGAACATGTTGTTGCAAATGGAAAGATTTGTGGAAAGAAGGATAGCAGAAAACAGTCAGAGATGTTTTTAAAATCTCTTGTCATGGCATGGTATGGTGTCAGTACATGAAATGACACATGCTGTTGGAGATCAAAAGATGTGGAGGAGCGTTATTACCCATGCCAGTCAGCAATGCACTTGATGATGATAATCATGATGTCTATAGCTCACAGAAAATTCATAATTGTGCAATTAATTTATAGTTAAACATATGATATGCTTTGTTTTTTTAAAAATCAATTATAAAATTTTAAGATTAACGGAACGACACTGTTGCGAGTGAATTTTACAAGAGCTTCTGATATGCAAGGTAATACACCAAAATTAAATCAGTCGAAGTTAGAAAGGTGTGATATTTGTTAATATGAAGGTGAGTTTCTTGCATAAAGCAGGCCTAAGCAATTGACCCAAGGCAGCGTGGTCCTGGTGAAGCTTGGAAGCAATGAAACATAATAAGATTTTTTTTTAAATGACCAAAAGAGATGCAATATTATTATGTTATTTTTCTCAATTGTAAACATACACATTGTGCTACAAAAACTAATTTATAAACTACATTGCCCCAAAACAAAGTCTCAATATATTAATGTCATCCTGGCATACATACTCCAGCAATGTCACAAGTGCTGCCATGATAGCTTTTAGTTTCATTTAGGCCTCATGAACATGACTACTTTGTTTTATAGAGCTTTTACTTTTTTTCTGCTTTACTATTGATTTTGTTATTAGTACTAACTCTTTCCTTATTAAATGCAGAATGAATTAATTTTCCAAGATGTGATACGGCTGTCTTTGCCTGATATGACAGCAGAAGGCCCTGATGGTATTAAAGTGCCAACAACAGGTTTGAATAATTCTTTATAAAAAAAAATTAATGAACTATATCATTACAGAATACCCAGACTTTACCTATATCATCATTGTGGCTTTTTGTTAATGACCGCTTTAATTACACATGGATATCTCCATGATTACCCTTATATTCTCACACGGATTACACAAGGAGAATCTCAGCACAACTGAAGATTCAGATATGTGTATACCAGAATCCTATATGCTATTAAATATTCTTTTGTGGGTGGGTTTTCTTATTTTGAAATTTAGTCTTGGGATCAGCTTATTCAGCCGGCTCGTTTAATTTTCCAGCTGCAGAGAGATTTTTAGCATGTGCAATGTACATGTTGTTGTCTTTGTCATTTGCCCTTGTCTGAGACATTGGACCCACTACCTCACGATCAGATGAAGTATAACTTCCTTTTATTATTTTGTGAAAATCCATACAGTCCCACCATAAATTGAACCAGGTCTTCATGAGCCAGAGGTAGACTTCATAACCTCTAAAAAGACTTCATAACCTCTAAGCTTACTCACTTTTAACTGCCAACTAAAGTTTCAGCATTCTTCTGTAAAACCACAGCTTTGCCTCACATAACTGTATGTTAGCACATAATGTTCACATTGCTAATTGAATTCTTTTCATCCCATACTATTAGTATCTTAATTTCTTGAAATCAATCATTTATTACCTTAAAGTACAACTCCTTAGCGAAGAAAATATTAAAGAAGCAACTACATGGGATCTGAAGGAGTTAATTTACTTGAATTTTTTATATCTGTTTATCATAATTTATTAATTGTAAATATGTGTGCTTTTAAAAATAGATACAATAGTACTACTTGTCAGATACTCTAGAATTTAGGCACAAGAGATTAGCTTTAAAAATTTTAATGTGCACATACATTTTTATGTACTAATCACTGTCTGAAAACTTTATATTCTGTGTATTGTAGACATTAACACAGTAAGTTAGTTCATCTCTTATTAATGTTTTCTGTTGCTACTATATGTTGAAGCACTTCCCTAAGTCCGTTCACTTTATGTAGAACAAACCAGTTATTATCATCAGTTAGTTCACTCCATATAGAACAGATCAGCTACTATTGTAAATTGATTCACTTCATATAGAACAGATCAGCTACTATTGTAAATTGATTCACTTCATATAGAAAAGATCAGCTACTATTGTAAATTGGTTCTCTTCATATAGAAAAGATCAGCTACTATTGTAAATTGATTCACTTCATATAGAAAAGATCAGCTACTATTGTAAATTGGTTCACTTCATATAGAAAAGATCAGCTACTATTGTAAATTGGTTCTCTTCATATAGAAAATATCAGCTACTATTGTAAATTGGTTCTCTTCATATAGAAAAGATCAGCTACTATTGTAAATTGGTTCACTTCATATAGAAAAGATCAGCTACTATTGTAAATTGGTTCACTTCATATAGAAAAGATCAGCTACTATTGTAAATTGATTCACTTCATATAGAAAAGATCAGCTACTATTGTAAATTGGTTCACTTCATATAGAAAATATCAGCTACTATTGTAAATTGGTTCTCTTCATATAGAAAATATCAGCTACTATTGTAAATTGGTTCACTTCATATAGAAAAGATCAGCTACTATTGTAAATTGGTTCTCTTCATATAGAAAATATCAGCTACTATTGTAAATTGGTTCTCTTCATATAGAAAAGATCAGCTACTATTGTAAATTGGTTCTCTTCATATAGAAAATATCAGCTACTATTGTAAATTGGTTCTCTTCATATAGAAAAGATCAGCTACTATTGTAAATTGATTCACTTCATATAGAAAATATCAGCTACTATTGTAAATTGGTTCACTTCATATAGAAAATATCAGCTACTATTGTAAATTGATTCACTTCATATAGAAAAGATCAGCTACTATTGTAAATTGATTCACTTCATATAGAAAAGATCAGCTACTATTGTAAATTGGTTCACTTCATATAGAAAATATCAGCTACTATTGTAAATTGATTCACTTCATATAGAAAAGATCAGTTACTATTGTAAATTGGTTCACTTCATATAGAAAATATCAGCTACTATTGTAAATTGGTTCACTTCATATAGAAAATATCAGCTACTATTGTAAATTGATTCACTTCATATAGAAAAGATCAGTTACTATTGTAAATTGGTTCACTTCATATAGAAAATATCAGCTACTATTGTAAATTGATTCACTTCATATAGAAAAGATCAGCTACTATTATAAGTTGGTTTAGAACAGATGAGCTACTATTATTGTTGGTTCATTTCATACAGAGCAGATGAGCTAATATTATAGACATAAGTTGGTTCACCTTGTATAGGACAGTTCCAGTTGCTACCATAAGTTTGCTCACTATTACAGTTCTTTCTGCCGCCATAATTTGGTTCATTTCTTATAAAAGGTTTTATTAAGCTCATGATCTTCTGTGGGATCCCATAATGACTTATCACTTTCCAAAGAAATTTCCTGTCAGTGCTATCAAAGCTTTTTCATAGTCCACATTTCCAATACAAATTAATTTCAATATTTTGCTCTGTTCTATTATAAAGCTTAATGTATCTGTCTGGTCAGTGCAGGACCTATTTGGAAACCTGCCTGTTCATCCCTTAGTTGTTTATCAATGGCATCTCTTAATAACTCCAGAATAACTCTGCTTACTATTCTCCCAGGAACTGACAATAATGTTACTCCTCTATGATTTTTTCACTTTTGCTGGCCCCATTTCTTTTACAGTTTCACCAGAGATCCTTTTCTCCAGTTTGCCAGTATGTATTCAGTCTTCCAGGTTTGCTAAATTATTTGTGCAGTATTTCAGTTGATGTGTTTAAACTGGCTTTTATAGCTTCTGCGGAGACCAGCAGCATTCCCATCATCAGGAGTTTGGTAGCTTTTATAATTTCTTCTTTAAATTGTTTCTCACAGTTAATATCCAGCTCCACTTGTGCAGGCTGGAAATCTACAAGGTCTTTTGCGACTGTTTTGTACTCTGCAGATCTACCCTATATTCTATTAATCTATTCAATTGACTTTAATATTAGTGAGAACTGTCAACAACAATCAAGTATCAAAATGCTAAGGGGAAAGACAAAGACAATTGAGAATAAATCAAGCAAATCAGAACCTGAGATCCTTAGGTGAAAGCTCACTTGAAGGAGTGGAATCCTACACATATTTAGGTGTATATCATCATTACTATCATCATATGTCATGTGATAAGCATGGGTGATCGTGGTTCGCCATCTCACCCGATCACCAGAGTCTTGAAGCAGCTCTGTGTTCTTGTCCTGATTACGCCATATGGCCAAGCCATTCATATATATTGGGGGAGGGTGATTAAGTAACAGGAATTTTACAAATACCTTTTTCACAAAAGTGTGAACTAGAAATTGTGTGTGTTATTTCTCAACATAGTCACCCTGCCTGGCAACACACTTGATCCACCAATCCACTAGCTTATTGATGTATTATAGGAAAAAGTTTTTGGGTTTGGCCTTACATCAATTGTTCACCGCCTCCATGACCTCATTGTCATTTACAAACATTGGACTCTGCAAATGTTATTTCAAAGGTCCAAACAAGTAAACGTCCAATGGCATCAAGCCTGGACTACTTGCTGGATATTTCAAGACCTCAAATTTCAGAGCCCATAGTGTATCCACTGAATGTGCAGCCATATGATGGCAGATGTTGTCATGCAGCAACAATCTCCCTTTCGAGAGAAGTCCCTGGCATTTTAATCATATTGCGAGCTTCAATTTGTTCACTAGCAAGTTACTGTATTGAGCACCAGTCACAGTTTCACCCTTGTACTGGAAATGTGCCAATATAGGGTCCTTGATATCCCATAAGATGGTCATCATGACTTACCCAGCAGATCTCAGGTCTCCCACTACACAGTTCACCAATGACATTTTGCCTTCTATTTTTAAATCTTTCAACCCATTCACACACTCTCCCAAGATGCAGACAATTATTTCCATACCGAACCATCATTCTTCTGTAGATTTCACAAGGTACGACAGCCTCTGACAACCAAAACAAAACTAATAACGCGTCGTTCCTCCACAGTGAAAGTCTATAGTGGGGCAGCCATTTTGTAATTGGTATTATGCAGGTGCAAACCGCTAGATCCTAATGACTCCTATATAAGGTATTGCTTAAGAGCCAGTCTATGTCCTGAAGTAAGATGTTTCGTTGTCTACATTCTGTCATGCACTTTATAATAAAATTTCCGTTGCTTAATGATTTTCCCTCATTCATTCATTCATTCATTCATTCATTCATTCATTCATTCATTCATTCATTCTTTCATTCAGTAGCATGTCCTTTGCAGAACCTTACTCCCATAACAACCTTCTGGAAAACTTCTCGATAATAAGCAAGATGTCCCGTGTCAGATACACCCATCTGGAGATCATCTGCCACATCGTTTATAAAAAAAATTATTACTTGGAACTTGAGAAAAATAATGACCATTAAAAACAGGTATCTCTGTAACGTAAGACTCTATTTTTTATTTTTTATTTTTACAAATGATTTATGACTGCTCATTTATATTGGAGGGACAATTTCTATACTTTGGTACAAGCAGTGTCTTATTGTAGCTTAATTTTCATTTTGTAAAATTCATATGGATTTAAATTAGTGGAGCTGAAGTAAAACTTTGGACATGTATACAATATAAAATAACACAAAGTAATACAGCTTTACAGAACACAATTATGGAAAACACAGCTGTTTTCCACAACTGTGTTCTGTAAGGCTGCATTAAAATAGTTAGCTGCATATCCTTTATAGGTCATTGCAGTCAACCCCAGCCTTTTTTGACTGTTTGTGATCTCTTGGCAAGTTTACATTCAGTAGTTTGAAAGTTGCATTACTTTATGTTATTTTATATTGTTTACAATTAGATTTAATGAGCTACTAAAAAAAACTATCATCTTTACTATGTCTGCATGTAGGTTGTGGTACAGCATTTGATTTCCACCAGCACAAAGATTATCTTTTCCTTGTGGGAACAGAGGAGGGCAAAGTTCACATCTGCTCAAAAGCATACACCAGTCATTTCATTGACACAATTGATGCCCATACAATGGCAGTTTACAAGGTAATAAATACACTTAAGCATTGTAATCTTGTAATTATGAGTGCTCAAAATAGATTTACAGACAAATTCAACAAACACAACCAACATATAAATGTTAATAGTGATAATCATTTAAAAAAAATAAATGTTGTGGTATTTTGTCTATCTCCTGGGGTATAATATCTCTTTTTCTAATTCACAGTTTCCATTAAACATAGAGGTGTTGTGAACCTAAGCTTGTGTTCTAAGGCCACATGTGTTGCCTATTTTCCATGTATGTATTGTTAGCCTTGCTGTTATCTATCCATTGTTTTCTTGGTTTTCTTCTGGCACGGTATGCAGATCTTGACTTTTGTTGAACACTTTCTTAACAATAATAATAATAACAATAATAATATTAAAAGTAAGCGCATATAAATTTTCTCTCTGAAAACTGTAATTTTGTGCCACATAATCATTTTTATGTTAGGATCATAGTATCCTGATTTCAAAAATAATATAACATCAATAATTATAATTACACTTTTTGATATTATAAAAGAATAACTTGCACAACAGTGTAACCAATGTTTACTGTGTGTATCAATGATAACAGTCACAATAAAGTGAAATATGGAAGTGATGTTTAAGTGATGAAATTTTTTATCAGGATGCATTGTTATGCATCAGCCGTGATACTAAAATCATTTCTGGAACTTAGAGAGTTAGTCTTATGCATCCAATGTCATTTAAAGTTCAAGACTTAAATTTACAGGGAACAAATGAACACAGAATATAATCAGGAAGCTCAAGAAAAGATATATAGATGTAAACAAATAAATGTTTCTAATGAATTTTTTATGAAGAAACAAAAACACAAAAATACTGGCGTCCATTTTGTGTCAACTTATTCTTCAGTGTCAGCATAACATCAGTCACCCCTTTTTTTTATTGTATTTTCAAGGTTTGGGGGAAAATGAGTGTGCTATGCTAGTTATAGTTATAAATGAGGGTCAAAACATTAAGACATTTATCTCTGTGTCTTCCTCTCACTCTTTTTCTGCCATGTTTGCAAGCTATCATGAAGTTTTGAAGTTTATTTTGCCTCATATTAATTTTTAAACATTTTGACTGTCTGCATCTGATTTCTCTAATCAATTTGTAGTTTAAGTCTGCTTCTTCTTCACATTTGTTTTTTTTATTTTCTTTGTGGTTTCCCCAGATATCTACTGCCAAATGTTTTCAGCTCATCTGCTTATTGTCCACCTCTGATAGACAGTCACTATATTTACTGAGATAACCATTACATTAAAGATCCCATCAATTCTACAGCTGTTTTCTTTTGTAAAGAAATGTATGTTATGATAATGAGACCTTAAGATTCACATACTTTCTTAAAACTATTGTATTGCTCTAGTATATTGCTTAGTGTAGAGACCTCATGCAATAGTAATATTCATTTAATGTCTCAGAACTCTGTGATTTTAGCTTCAGCAATATAATAGAATCTGGTAGCAGTGGCGATGTGACTTTTGAGAAGAATGTTGAAAATACTAATACTGGGGTATTGAGATCTGCGTGTGTTGCAAAATTACTCAAAATTATCTTAAGAAAATGACAAATAACATTTATGTGGTATATAAATAGAAATGGTTTAATATAGAAATTAAACATTTTTGTTTTGTAAATTACTAGACAAGAGAGGCAGATAAAGTTGGAGAATGATGTATGTGGAAAGTTTAATCAGCTGGCAGTAGATAATGACATAAGCAACACCATCTTCATGAAAACATTAGATGACAGAGAGGATTAGAGAGTCATGATCTCGGGTGTCTGCTATAGATCAGACATCTGAAGATGAAACAGCAGAACAGGAATGTTTTTGATGTCACATTAATACACATTAAAAAAATTTCTAACAGCACTACCAAAATATTTTCTACATGTGCAATTTTAGCTCTCTTGTTTTAAGGCATCACTATACTGCTATACTGTAACATGTGTAGTTTTGATTTATAGCTTTAAGTTCATTGAGTTTTTCTTAAAATTACACAATAGCAATTATACCTTATAATCCAATGAGCATAATTTGTGAGCGAGTAGGACTTAGGTAATGGAAGTTGTAGTATGTTTCAACATGGCATATAGTATAAATCTTGAGTGACATTGCAGAATCTGGTGCTATAGGGTTCATACTGGAAAAAGATATTGATTACTTTATACTTCTTCAGGTGTGCTGGAACAAATACCATCCAAAGATTTTTATCACATGCAGTGCAGACTGGACTGTGAAAATCTGGGAAATGACAGACAAAATGGACAAACATGATGCAGGCAGTAGCAGGTATAACACAGTAATTAGTCTTTAAAGAGATTTTCAAACTTAGAATTACTATTGTGTTAGTTGTCAAGAAAGAAATGTAAAACCTCTAAACTTTGAGGTGTTTATTGGCTTATGAGAATGTATGATTTTAGAACATTGAGTATTGTACTATGTATCACAGTGTAATCAAGAGGAAATGTTCAAGATGAAAGTGGTTTTGGGATGTGCAAGATATATAACTATTAATGTTTAAGGCTAAGAGAATCTAGTCAGTGCTCTTGTCTGCTTATATTTATATCTATAACAATACATGTATGGGGGATGTGTGTGCGTGCGTGCATGCATGGGTGCATGCATGGGTGTGTGTGTGTAAAGAGTCCTTTACATTTTACTTTACTTACACCTCATATGTTGAGTGTGTGAGGGTGAGAGGGGAGAGAGAAAGAGAGAGAGAGAGACTTTCAGAGAGAAAGAGAGAGAGGGAGAAACTTTCAGATTTGAAACCTAAATTTGCAACAAAAGTTGACAGGCTGTGTCATAAATGTCCTAGTGTTATAGCTTGAGTCGTGACAGTTGTACATCTTCGGTTTTTGCTAGCTTCATGATTTATACCACAGAAATAATACATGACACATGTTATTTTCGATATTATATGTGCACATTTATAATAAATCATGGCTTTCATGAAGGTAACTTTCAAAGTAATATTTCACTGATTTTGTTTACCAGGAAGCCACTGTTCTCCTTTGATCTCAACAACTCTGTGGGAGATGTTGCATGGTCTCCTTATTCCTCTACTGTGTTTGCTGCTGTGACGTCCGATGGAAAGGTAGGGAGAAATTGTACAATCATGTTGTGTCTTCTCTTCCCACTAGCATAATCATGACAACTACAGAAGGTCAGCATGGCCGAATGAATAAGAGTGTATGCTCTTAAACATCTGGTGTGCTGATACCAAGGCTGTGGGTTCAACCCTTACACCAGTCAGCTGGACTCAAATATTGACTTCTCGCTCTTGATTTGGGGACTAAATAGCAAGTAAGTCGGGGAGGGTTTGCATTATGCTGAGGGATACTGAGATTAGGGAAAGCTAATCTATACGCATCTCCCTGGTCTAGGGGTTACACGACTTTCTCTGTAATCCCGTATACTCTCGTCAGTAACGTGATGTGCACGAGAATTGGTAGCGGTTCTCTCCGCATTGGTAACTTACGGGGTATGTGAGCCGGTCGTTCAGAAAGCAATGGCAAACTACTGAACATAATCCTGCCAAGAAATCAACTATCAGCTGAAAGATGCTGATGTTGGCAGCGATGTTCTGTAAAGGATATGTGAACAAAGCAAAAACAAAGACAAAATATCTACACGCAAAAGAATCAGTCCAGTTCACTAGAAGTAGTAGCATGTGTGTGGACTATGCTTGAGCTCAAAGCGAGCAAATGTAACAAAACAACACCAACTACACAGGTTTTCTTCTGGCTCTTGACCTGCCATTAAATATTATGGAAAGTTTGAGATTGCTCTCTTGTATCTGGCGTGTCATTCTGGTCACTGAGATCCTTTGCAACTGTAGAATATGTATGGCTGTAGAATTGTAGATATAAATTGTAGAAATATAGATTGTAAAAAATAAAATAGATTGTAGAATACAATTGTAGAATATATATATAATGTTTCAAAAGCTGAATGTAGCACATCTAAATTAGGTCAAATAATACAGCAATCTGTATGTATAATTAGCAGATACTCCAAGGATAGCTTCAGTTAAGGCACAAGAGATAACAATGGAAATAGCACCACTAAACTGTGCAAGAGAGGAACTCAGATTAAATTACACTGCCAGAGTAATCTTAGATAAAATACACACTAAACTGTGCAAGAGAGGAACTCAGATTAAATTACACTGCCAGAGTAATCTTAGATAAAATACACACTAAACTGTGCAAGAGAGGAACTCAGATTAAATTACACTGCCAGAGTAATCTTAGATAAAATACACACTAAACTGTGCAAGAGAGGAACTCAGATTAAATTACACTGCCAGAGTAATCTTAGATAAAATACACACTAAACTGTGCAAGAGAGGAACTCAGATTAAATTACACTGCCAGGGTAATCTTAGATAAAATACTTGTCTGTGCAGCCTTTAATCTAACACAGATGACAGACAATACTATTAATCAGTACACATCAATATGGAATAGCATAATAGATCAGAAGGAATTAACACTCTTCAATAGATTAATAAGTACGAGGGTAAGTTAATAAGTAAGTCACAAATGCTCTGTTTTCTAAACCACGTTTTCACTTCACATTCAACTTCGGCGTCATTCGTGAAATCTATCCCGCCAAGGTGGGTTTTCAGTGTTTATGCTGACAAATGTTTATCCCGTAAAACGGTGCACAGCTGGGTAGAAAAGGTTATGAGGGTGAGTCAATAAGTAAGTCACACAGTTCTGTGGGATGGCAGGTAAATGAAAACAAAGCACGCAATTCTATGCAGCCGGTTTGGGAGGACTGATAAAACAATGGGAATAAGTGCATCAATGTTGGTGGAAATTATGTTGAGAAATAAAGGGACAATGTATGTATAAAAATAAACTGTTTCAAGTTGTTATCATATTTAGTTATTTTTCTACAGCCATTTGTGACTTACTTATTAACTTACCCTTGTAAATAAAGGACCCTTTTTCACACTGTTATGTATATTAGATATATGGTGCTTGCAGCATATTTTATAGATCATTTGGCACTCTACAAATGATATAGTCGGTATCAAGCCGGCAGCCATCACTTCCCAGAACATTTCAGACTAGATTCCTGAGAGCCCAGGTCAATTTTTAAATAAATCCCCACCTAAATGGAAATTCAAACACATGACTACCAGACCCGTAGGCAGGCAGGCTAGTCACTATGTTACTGTATGCTATATTTGTTTCTGCCATGAGTCAAGTAGAGAAGTGTGAGTGAAAGTCTGTTGTATAATGTAGTTGTCAGTCAGGAAGAAAGCTTCAGTGATAGAACCTGTGTAACCAGATGTTATTTTTTACCCATTGTCATTCAAGAGTGAAAGAGAACTCTGAAGAATTGTGTTCATGAGAGAGATCAAATATTGTTATTATATTACGGCTTTGGTCGATAATGTGTGGCAATCCCAAACTAGCCATAAGTCCTGATGCCAAAGATATGAGACCATTGGAGACAAGGACACTGCATAACTAGAGCAACTGTTACTGGAACGGATTGGGCCTAGAGCAGGGGTCACCAAACTACGGCCTGCTGGCTGGATCTGGCCCGCGACGTCATTTCATCCGGCCCGCCGACGGTACTCAAACTTGCTTGATATAACGTATGGAACTCAAGACATTGTGGCACAATGTAAATGTAAACATTATGTTTAGAATAATAGGAGATCTTCACACGTGTGGAGACCTCGTTGCTGCTATTTGTCTTAAATTTACTATTTTCAATTATAAATTATTGTGTCTAGATTTTCTTGTTTATTGTAATGTTTGCTTATTTCACGCCATCCCAAGTCCTTCCCTGGCTTGTGGTAGCGCCACTTTCGCTCTGATGTTACCATGGTTTCCATGGCAAAACAAACAAACACATACACACACGCGCACGGACGCGCGCATCTTTCCCTCCCAAAGATGCGTCTGGCTGTCAACACATATCCTATGCTCCAGAAATATTTACTTATTTTTGCCAGTCATCCATTTTATAGGTATGTAACAAGGATTTCTTTGTTTGACAGTGATAGGTAAGTGAACTACAAGTGTGAATAGAGGCAATAAAGTAGCAAACGTAGCATACAAATGTCATAGAAACCTTGTGTTATTACGAAAATATTACCCCCAACTCAGAAGAATTCCCCAGTCAAGCTGTTAATCGAGCTGGTCTCTAGGGCAGTGTTTTTCAACCTTTCTGCTGGAGCAGATCCTTACGCAAATGTTTACGTTGCTTAAGGAACTCTGTGCGATGATCCAAGTGTCTGTCCTACTTTATGTAATAAACCAGATGGGCAGAAATGTTGCATTTAGGCAATTTCAGTCCGTTTCGGTGAAACCCCTGGCTGCCACTCGCGGAACCCCGGTTAAAATACTCTGCTCTAGGCTGTTTATTTAGGCCAACCTATTTATATATTTTGCAAACCTTATTATGAGATATATTCTATTACCAAAGGTACCTATACACTTTATATGTACCTTTGGTGAGCCGTAGCTTCACCAGTGACCCCTAGTCCTCTGCTTTTCTTGTGTTTCAATAGGATTTTAAATTATTTCGAATTCAATGTCTTTTTCATTTTCAGATCCCCCTCATTATGGCTACAAAGAAAAGAAAAGTGGACGCTGAGTGTCGCGTTTTTAAAGAAAAATGGGCAGTAAAGTACTTCTTTGTGGAAACAAAGGAGCAGAAAGCCAGTTGCTTATTATGCAGCGAAATTGTTGGTTTTGAAAGAGTACAGTCTTTGGCATCACTACGAAACAAAACATATATCTACATATTCAAAGTTTTCTATAAAGTTAAGCTCTGAGAAATCTGAGTCCATGAAACATGGTTTAGAAACACAAAGGCACCTCTTCACGTAAAAGTTTACTGAAAATGAATATGTCACTCGTACAAGTTACAAATTAGTGCATAAGATGGCAGAACGAGGAAAACCGTTTACTGATGGCAACTTCATCAAAGAGTGTATGATAGAAGCAGTAAAAGACTTTTGTCCTGAGAAAGCTGATTTGTCTGGAACTATCAGCCTTTCGGTAAGTTCAGTTGTGCGAAGAACAGAAGAACTTGGAGAGAACATAGTGCTACAGATACGTGAGAAAACTAGGAACCTGTTGTGCTATTCTCTGGCACTGGATGAGTCTACTGATATCTCGAGTATGTCACAACTTCTCGTGTTCATTCGTGGTGTCAATTTGGACTTTCAGATAATGGAAGAGTTGGCAAACGTGTACAGCATGCATGGAACAACAACTGGAAAAGACATTTTCATGAAAGTGCAAAAAGTGGAATCAGCTTCGAGGTGTTACAGTTGATGGAGGAAAAAACATGGCTGGAGTGAGGAAGCGTCTGGTGGGGCAGATCAGGACTTAGTTGGAAGATTTGCAAATTCCAGGCGCTCTGTTCACACACTGCATCATACATCAGCAAGCACTCTATGGGAAAGACTTGGATATATTGTGTGTACTCAAACCAGTCATTTCTGTTGTGAACTTCATTCAAGGACATGCACTCAGTCACCGTCAGTTCCAGGCTTTTCTTGTAGAAATTGATTCTGAGTTCCAATTCCAATTCCAATTTTCCACACAAAAAATTCAAAATTCAGTTTCGTCTAACCTGCTTCCTCAGCGGTGGTTATTGTTGAGAGCCGTGGTTGTGGGGACTGTTAGTCCTAATTCATACTTGTTTTATTGGTTCCGCTCTGATTCTGAGTTCTGTGATTTGCCTTATCACACATCAGTGAGGTGGCTCAGGTGAGATAAAGTCCTGTCTCGTTTTTACAAGCTCTGAAATGAAATGGATGTTTCCTCACTGAAAAAGATAGAGCTGATCCACAGCTGTCAGATACTATCTGGCTGTAAAAGTTGTCATTTTAGTCGACATTACATCCCACATGAATGAACTTAATTTGAAACTTCAGTGAAAGGATAGCCTCATCTGTGATCTCTACAGAATCATCAAAGGATGTCAGAGAAAGCTATCATTGTTTGAAGCACAATTGGAAGAGAAAACTTTTTCTCATTTTCACTGTTTCAAAGAGACATGCGCTACAATCGTTGAAGATGTCAACCTCGATTTTCCAAAAACAAACAAAAAACAATTATTCGTGACTTGAAGAAGAATTTTTGGGGATAGATTATTAGATCTTGACAGAATTAAGAGTGACATATTTTCTGTTCCAGAATCCGTTTGAATATAACCTTGATGGTTTGCCAGTTGAACTAGAGTTGGAGCTCATTGATTTGCAAGCAAATGACTTGTTGAAAGAGAAGCACAGAGAAGGAAAACTTGTTGAATTTTACCGCTGCTTACCTGATGTTGAGTTTCCAAAAATGTAGAAATTTGCTTCTGGTATGGCAACAGTGGAACACCTTATGTCTTTGAGCAAACATTTTCAAAAATTAAGTATGTGAAGTCAACACATCAAACGCGATTGACTGATGAACATTTGAAAGCAATTATCTTGATTGGATGCAGCAATTCCAAACCAAACATTGTTGTGTGTTGTTGTTTGTCCATCAAGAATGATGATGACCATTCATTTCATCCAGTGGGGTTGAAAGTATGGAGCCGTGAGTTTTAAGATGACTGATAAGGCCTATTTTGGCTCGAAATGTTCTTTCACGTTTCTGGAGGAGGATTTCCTGCAGTGGTTTTTCTGACCTGCCTTTTCTTCACAGCTCTTGCAGCCCTGGTTGCCTCACACGTGACTGCACCCTTGCGTAATGATGCACGCCATGAATTTCGGTCTCTGGCTGCAGTCTCCCAGGTGTCATCATGAATTCCAAAAGCATTAAGTGAGATTTTCAGTTTCTTTAAAGCGTTTTTTCTGGCCGCCTTGGGAGCGTGTACCAAAACGCAGCTCACCGTAAAAAAAAATTGTTTAGGGAGCCTGTGATCTGGTATGCGAGTTAAGTGACCAGCCCAGTGAATCTGATTCTTCATTAGTAGAGTGTGGATACTAGGCATGGACGCTCTTTTTAGGACTTTAGTGTCTGGGATCTTGTCTTGCCATTTAATCTTCAGTAGCTTCCTAAGGCAGACTGTGTGGAAGTGGTTTAATTTCTTAGCGTGTTGCTGATAAACAGTCCAGGTTTCACAAGCATATAGCAGTGTGGATAATACACCTGCTTTGTAGACTTTCAGCTTTGTTTGCAGGCTTATTCCATTTCTGTCCCATACATTCTTGTACAGTCTGCCAAAGGCCTCAAACCAAACATTGATGATATCTTGAAAGTCAAATATCAGTTTCATAAATCTCACTAACCTTTTTTGCTGCTTAGTTTGTGAGATTCGGATATATGCACACTAGGTCTGATGCAACTATCTTTTTGCAAACGTCGCCTTCTTTGATAACTTTTTAAAGTAATAAATATGTTGGCTGTCTTTGTTTTTTGTCGCCACTCACCCATGATTAACTTAGTTTTACGTCTTTTCCCCCAGTTTTCATTCTGGCTTGCAAGTTTTGTTAAAGTTAGTTGCATATCCTTTACAGGACGTTTGCAGTCAACACCAGCATATTTTGCTGTTGTTGATGTCTTGGCAAATTTACAGTTCAGTAGTTTGCCATTGAGTGGAGAGTGGAAAAGAAGAAGCAACAAAGACATTTATGATCTGTTTAAGTCCCCGCTAATCACTAGTATCATGAAGACTAATAGACTGCAATGGCTGGGGCATATAGAAAGAATGGAAGATAATAGGGAAACAAAACTCGCTTACACTCAAGAAATAAATGACCATAGACCCTGAGGTAGACCAAGAAGACGGTGGAGAGATAATATACATATAGACCTGTTGTTTGTCCATCAAGAATGATGATGACCATTCATTTCATCCAGTGGGGTTGAAAGTGACGTTGGATGAAGAATGACTTGCGCGATGAATTGGATTAAAGTGAGGAAGAGTTGCGCAATTCGTCGACCTCACTCTCTCGCCTGTGTCCATCTGAATCCAGTAGCACGACAAGTCAAGATGACTGGAGACGAATACAGGTGCAGTGGATGGCCAGGGCGCTCTACGTGCCTTGCCGTGCTCATTACGTTCCACAACACTTTGCAGGTAAACGCTGTCTTGCCCGTTGAATCAGGAATGATTTCTTCTGCGCAGTCTGCCGGATCCTGTCTTCACATGCTGGGTAGGCATACCCTACATTACCGCTTGGTTTGACACCAAATCGGCTACCCGATATAGACCTACAAGCACTTGGAATCAGTGACTGGCAAGAGAAGGTCAACCAGAGAGACGAATGGAGATGGCTTGTAACTGCAGCAAAGAACCTCAATGGCTCGGAATGCTGAAGAAGAAGAAGAAGAAGAAGAAGAAGAAGAAGAAGAAGAAGAAGAAGAAGAAGAAGAAGAAGAAGAAGAAGAAGAAGAAGTTTGCCATTGCTTTCTGAATGACCGGCTTAGCATAAAAAACCAGCGCAATGTGGTCTGCTGCCAAATCGTGCGGAGCTGTGTTGTGAACATGGGTATACGTAATTACAAACTGCGTCCGTAAAACCTTCGCCACGGAGACCGGCGCAAGTATTGTACAGAATGAGTATGCGGCCTAAACTTGTAATTTTGTCAGTTATCCGGCCCGCCGTGAAAAAAGTTTGGTGACCCCTAGCCTAGAGGATACAACAGTACGATGAACCACAGATAGTGGGAAGAGAATGAACTCCCTCCTCACTAACAGAGGAGGAGGAGTGGGAAGAAGCGTCACTGTTGGGATTAATGATTATTAATTTATCATCTTTTCCAGACAATGTAAGTTCATGTATTACGTATTAATAAATGTTACCAATAGTACAACATCGGCTCTTGTCATTAGTTTATCTGTTGTTCAGGGGGTTATATGTCTTACTAGGCAATGAGAGTAGTTGTTGCATATGTGTGACGCACTCATCATTGTGTTAGGAGACCACCAAGCCTTGATGTTTACATATTCATGATCAATCAGGCATCTGTCTGCCTACAATACACACACCTATTGTGCGCACTTCATAAGTGCTTCAACACTCCTAACAATGCATAAAAACTGGCATCAAAACAGCAATTAAAAAGAACAACAGAAGAATGGAAGTAAACAGAATCAAAGCTTGAAAGGAAGATATGCATACACAGTTTGTGAATGCTCCAACAAGAATATATCACGTAAAAAAAATAAACTAAAAATTTCTTGGAATAAAAGAATCCTGAGACTACAGCTAGAATAGGGTGTTGTGCAGTAACAAAACCTAGCTATGATGAATTTCAGAAGCATTGTAATAATTACAGCATTATTTACTGGTGTGCAAGAAAAATAAATTATACATGCTACCGCTAACAGATTATATGAACAAATACAATGAAATTAAGACAATGGAAAACATGTTAGAATTATACAACAATAGAGAAATGCAAATCAAGATCATTAAGCAATACATCACAAGAACAAGAATCCCAATATGTGGATTCTTGCTTGGAAAGTAAAATACTACAAATTTAAGTCACTTAATGAAAATAATCAATATTAAAGCAGAAATAACAGGATTGTGTGTTTATATGTGTGTGTGTGCACATATGCATGCATGCATACAAGCATGTGCAAGAGAGTAAACCATTGATACAGACTTGTGTTTCAAATAATGTATGTTTTTAAATATGATACCTCCATGGTAACATGTGGTCTGACATTCAAAACCCAATAAAGCTGGGGTATTATTCTGACAAGTATGGTTCTGTGGTTGTAAATTAGAAATAAAGACAGCAATGTCTACTATATCAACTTCAATTTGTTGTTTATTGAAAATAAGGTCCTGACATTAACTGCTACATATGCCTTGTATTTCTTTTCATACTCTCATTGTTTACTCAAAAATATTCACATTAAGTTTTACACGTAAAAGATATTAAACTATATAAATCCTGCTATGTAAAGGTGTTAATATTTTAAGAAAGATTCCCAGTAGTAATAAATTCAGCTTTAGTCATTAGTCGCTAACTATAAATAATAAATTCAGCTTTAGTCATTAGTCGCTAACTATAAATAATAAATTCAGCTATCATTAACAACTTTAAAAATAGCATCTGTGGCTCAAGGGATTTTGAAATGCAGAGTTTCATAATTCCCCAAAACAAACCAAATCAAGGGTTTGAAATAAGATATGGGCAATTTAAAAGCAGACTGCTTTGCGTTGATTTTAAGGGTATGAGACATTGGCCATTTAAAAAGCAATGGCAAACTATTTAACTAAATTTCCCTAGTAAATCACAGCCAGGCAATAAATGCTAAGGTTGATTGCAACATCCTGTAAAGGACATGCAACTAACTTTTTCACCAACTTTAAAGTCCATAAGCTTTTGATAATGTAAAATATTGTATTCTCTTTTATTTAAGTGTTTCTGTCCCATCTAATTGTTACATTAATCTACTCTGTCTTAGCTGTTACTTCAACTTTTTTCCTTGATTATTGTTTCTTTAGCCCACACAGTTTTAGCTGTTACTTCAACTTTTTTCCTTGATTATTGTTTCTTTAGCCCACACAGTTTTAGCTGTTACTTCAACTTTTTTCCTTGATTATTGTTTCTTTAGCCCACACAGTCTTAGCTGTTACTTCAACTTTTTCCTTGATTATTGTTTCTTTAGCCCACACAGTCTTAGCTTTTACTTCAACTTTTTCCTTGATTATTGTTTCTTTAGCCCACACAGTCTTAACTGTTACTTCAACTTTTTCCTTGATTATTGTTTCTTTAGCCCACACAGTCTTAGCTGTTATTTAAAATTATGTCCTAGAATGTTTCCTTCACTCACTCTATCCTAGTTATAACATTCTGTCCCATATATTTATTTATTCAACTCCTTCACCCACTCTATCCTAGTTATAACATTCTGTCCCATACATTTATTTATTCAACTCCTTCACCCACTCCATCCTAGTTATAACATTCTGTCCCATACATTTATTTATTCAACTCCTTCACCCACTCCATCCTAGTTATAACATTCCGCCCCGTACATTTATTAGCTCAACTCCTTCACCCACTCTATCCTAGTTATAGCATTCTGTCCCATACGTTTATTAATTTTACTCCTTCACCCACTCTATCCTAGTTATAGCATTCTGTCCCATACGTTTATTAATTTTACTCCTTCCGTCTCACATAGTTATTGTACTTACTTCTTAATGCCTAGCCATTTATTATTTGTAAAGAAAGAATTGTCTTGGATAGAAAGAGTTAAGTCACATCTGCAAAGGATTAAGATGAAAATGCATTTCTTTTGTGTTAACAGGCTTTTGTGTATGATCTAAATGTGAACAAATATGAACCATTGTGTGAACAAATGGTAGCCCAGAAAAAGAGAACCAAGCTGACTCATATTCAGTTCAACCCAACCTCCCCAACTGTGATTGTGGGAGATGACAGAGGAAATGTTGTGAACCTGAAGCTATCACCAAATCTGAGGAAATTCAAACCTGTAAGTTTCACTTGGAGGTGTACTATAACTTGCTTGCTTCTCTTTATTTGCTCTTATTTCTTCCAGAACATTTTATCTGGGTTTTTTCACATCAGTCTTTAGTATTGTTTTCTAGTGCATTGCCAGCTGGCATGGGTGATCATGCTTCTTTGCATCCCCAGTTCTGCAGCAAAATGTATCAACTCATTTGCTGATATTGTTTAATGTCATGATGCAAGGCTGTCAAGTATCATCTCATGCTGTCTCTTGTCTCTTTTTCCATTGATTTTACGAGTTATTACAATATATTCAAGTTCTTCTCTTCTCATGATGTGGCCAAAACATATTGACTGCCCCTTTCTGATGCCTTTGATAAGTTTCCTGTATGTCTTGGCCTCTTTTATAATTTATATCTCTTATTTGTCTGTCCATCGTATTTTTAATATTATAATGTAAAACATATGAATGTGAACCATGAACCATTTCACACACAGAAAAATAGAAAGTCGTGGTTGTTTAACTTAAATGTTACAGAAAGTTCTTAGAATACTTTAGACCCAAAAAAAATAAATACTAACATTGTACAAGATCTGAACATCAAAGAAAACTGACTCATAAATTGTATCATACCTCATCACTAAAATTGTTTGGCCATATTTAACATCCTAGTGATATGGAAAGAACAGTGATGGAAGGCATGGTTCCTTAAAACAGAGACAGGGATTGACTAGCATATAGATGGACATTGGTCATTGTGGACACCTTAGATATGAAAATGCATGAGACAGGGGAACTGGCAAGGAATTTCAGTGGTCTGTAAAGATAGGACTATTCCATACAGGACCTGCTAAATGATGACAAATGTACAACAAAATCTCTGTTGTATCATGGGATGTTCTTGTATGATGACTAATTATCAACATTTCACACACTTATGTTGATGTTGGAGTGTTGTTTTATAGCTGTTGAAACTGTTGTCAGTTAATAAAACAGGACATGTTTACAATATGCCATCCATATTATTGCTTATGTGTGAGGACAGTGTTTCCCAGGCTGAGAAATCTAAGACACTTTCTCAAACGGTCATCACATAATGTACAGGACATGGTTTGTTTTAATTTTTATTTGATAAACCCTAAGCCTAATCAAGGGTCAAACACATATGTCACAATGTGTGATATGGACATTGTGACCACTTAACTACCTACTTTTCTGATTAAAAATAGGAAATAATGCAAGATATTGTCATTGATCTACTGTCTTACCCCATCCATGTCTGTGTACTGCCTTACTTTCATCTATTGCTCACTAAACTCTCCCTGTTTGTGTACTATCTTAATTTAATCTACTCCTGACTTAACTATCTCTGTCTGTGCACTTTGTTACCTTCATCTACTGCTAACTTAACTCTCCCTGTCTGTGTTTTCTTACATTCATCTACTACTGTCTTAGCTCTCTGTGCCTGTGTTCTTTCATACATTCATCTGTCGCTATCTTAACTAGAAACCACAGAAATATAGTTGCTTTGTAGAATGTAAGAATCCCAAGGACAGCAATGAAGACCAATATCCAAACACTAAAAGACAAAGGTAGTTCCACAGCAGATACTGCTATTGGGGTGTGAAGTGTACGGTCTTCACATAATCTAGGCCTTTTGAGTTGGGGTGTCCAGTTCCATAACCTATCACCTTTCCTTCCCAGACAATTCTGAAAATTGTCAGGTACCCATGTTTATGTTGCTGGGTCCACCCCAGAGCTATGCTGGTTGGAAAAAATAATCCTGTATCTACTGCAGAACTATGCTGGTTGGAAAAAATAATCCTGTATCTACTGCAGAACTATGCTGGTTGGAAAAAAATAATCCTGTATCTACTGCAGAACTATGCTGGTTGGAAAAAAATAATCCTGTATCTACTGCAGAACTATGCTGGTTGGAAAAATAATAATCCTGTATCTACTGCAGAACTATGCTGGTTGGAAAAATAATAATCCTGTATCTACTGCAGAGCTATGCTGGTTGGAAAAATAATAATCCTGTATCTACTGCAGAACTATGCTGGTTGGAAAAATAATAATCCTGTATCTACTGCAGAACTATGCTGGTTGGAAAAAATAATCCTGTATATACTGCAGACTGTAACCAGAACATTGCCTTGCAGAGCTGACGACTATGCCACCATGACTTCAGGAGATACATATGCAAAAGCAGATGATTATTCTTGTCAGAACATGACAATTGGTATTTATTTGATCATGTTATGAGAAGATATGATTTAGAGAATGGGAAATTAGGATTTATAGAATGAGATATTATTATGTAGAGAATGAGATGATATGATTTAGCGAATAGTAAGATATGACTTAGAGAAAGAGAAGATATGATTTAGAGAATGGGAAATTATGACTTAGAGAATGAGAAGATATGATTTAGAGAATGGGAAGTTATGACTTAGAGAAAGAGAAGATATGATTTAGAGAATGAGAAGATATGATTTAGAGAATGGGAAGTTATGACTTAGAGAAAGAGAAGATATGATTTAAAGAATGGGAAGTTATGACTTAGAGAATGAGAAGATATGATTAGAGAATGGGAAGTTATGACTTAGAGAATGAGAAGATATGATTTAGAGAATGGGAAGTTATGATTTAGAGAAAGAGAAGATATGATTTAAAGAATGGGAAGTTATGACTTAGAGAATGAGAAGATATGATTTAGAAAATGAGAAGATATGATTTAGAGAATGAGAAGTTATGACTTAGAGAATGAGAAGATATGATTTAGAGAATGGGAAGTTATGATTTAGAGAATGAGAAGTTATGATTTAGAGAATGGGAAGTTATGACTTAGAGAATGGGAAGTTATGACTTAGAGAATGAGAAGATATGATTTAAAGAATGGGAAGTTATGATTTAGAGAATGTTGTGAAAACCAGGAAGACAGAGGGTGTTAGAGACAAAGGGAGCAATGCTGGATGTTTTGGAGTGTGGCTTGGTAGATCATCCGCAGCAAAACCTGTTAATAACACAGAAAACGGATGGTTGTGGAGCAATTTGATCTCCTGTACCACGACATGGCACATATTGATGATGAAGCTTCCTACTTAATATAATGTTCCCTTGCTTCTTTTTAAATAATAGTCTTAAATAACATTTCCTGCCAGTATCTAATGCTTGTTTTCCCTTATCTATAACTGTATATGTATTTATATTTATATAGCCATAGTTTTTCATGTTGAGACCTTTATGTCCTAAAACATAATCTGTTTATTATGTTTGAGTATTGATACTAATGTTTGCATGATGTTGTTTTTCAAATACAGGAGAAGAAAGGGGCCCCACCAGTTGATGAGGCTACAAAGATTCAGCGAGAAATTGAAAAACTGGACAAAATTCTCTCTATGGTCAGGGAACAGCCCACAGAAATAACAGCTAATTAAGAATTCAAACAGCTAATAAACCTTGCTGCAAATTAAGCATACACTTTAAATAGTGCATGATTCATCTATGTTTTAACAGTAATTACGTTGGGATAAAGCTGATTATTTGTGAGGATGACTGAGAGAATCTGTAAGATATACAGTGGATATGTGACACTAAGTACTTCTACTTTTGTATAATTGGTCTATGAATATGAAATGAAGCATAAAGTGCAACTTTTCTAATGAGTTAACAGCTTATTTTGAATATTAGATGTAAAGAGCAAAGATGAAGTACTACCTTTTATTAATTTATACTCACTGTTCTTATAAAAGTATAAACAGTTGTCAACTGTTAGTCATTTGCATATTGTCTTGATTTTTGTATAATCCGCATGTGTATGCCACATGTTACATGCATATATTAATTTCGCTTTAGATATGTGTCAATCATTTACATACAGATTACAACCTATTACTATGGTGCCATAAATGTAAGAAAAAGCATAAACATAGATGCAATCATGAACTTGGCTGTTTACAGTATGTAACAGCAGGACGAATATTAATTATTGCATTATTTTTATTGATCTTTGTTTTTACATTACTATGGAAAACCTTAAAGCTATGGTGATTTGGTGGTTTGTGTGCTAGCTTACCAACATGATGGTTCTTGGTCTCTTTTCTAGTAATGGTAGAATTCGATTTTTCTCCATCCAGTGCGGCCGTGGAGCCGACTTAGTATTAAAAGATGGGAACTAGATAATTTGGTAGGAATGGCAGAGATCTGGTGACTCCATCTTGCCATGTCATGATCTAGTTTATGTGAAGGCCTAACACCTCACCCCACCCTCGTGAAAAGAGTATCTGCCATAGGATTACTGTTAGCTGGATACAGGAAATGTTAAAGTGCCTTATTCAAAACAACATATTCCCTAAGTGAATTTAAACAGTCACGGTTCACCACCTCACATGATCATCAGAGTCATGGATGAGGTTTGTGTCCTTGTCCTGATTAGGCCATGTGGCTAAGCCATCCAGATATTTATTTCTCTACCTTTCCATTACTCATTTCTGATTTTTGCTGGTTGGCTCTACGTTGTCAAGTTTGTGTTCTCCTCAGAATGTGCCCAAGAAATGTTTGGTGTCTATATCTAATTTATCTAATAAATGTACAGTGTTCAATTGTTTCTTGTAGGACTTTCTGTCATTATCTGTCTGTCCATGACATTCTTTGCATTATCATAGAAAACCATATTTCCACTGTTGTTAGATGTAACAGAAGCTTGCTACATCAACTACTTGCTGTGAAGGGTTAGGACCATCACATTTGATTGAATTGATTGCATGACAAAAAAGATGGCCAGTCTTTCTCACACATAACAGATGATGAGTCCAAACGGCAAACACTTGTTTGACCATGCTCATTACATTATCATGTAATCTCCTAACGATTCTGCCAATGCATCTACTGCTGAGGTGTGATATCTTCACATATTCTGGGCACCTTTTCTTCTCCGACAATTCTGAAAATTGGTGCCAATTTTATAGGCTGGTTAGACCCCCAGAGCCCTAGTGGTCAGAATAATCCTACCTCCGATGGGGATTGAGTCTGGACCACTGTCATGACAGGCAAGCACACTAGCCACTATGCCTTTGTGGTTCTTTTATAAATTATAGCATTAAATATTTCCTACTTATAAATTACGCATATTGTGAACAGAAAATAAAGTGTATATCACCAGCATACGTTGTTTGATGACAATACTTTGATGATCATTGTTTTCCTGCTGTATTTAATTTATGTGATTGATATTGTCCCTCTGGTGGAGTGGTCTAGTCATCTGTCTCGCATTCTGAAGGTTGTGGGTTCATCCTCAGGTTGTGTCGTTCAGACAAGGAGTGTAATTTTTCCAGACCCCTGGGGATAATTTATAGAGTTATGAAGTTTGTGCTTTGTGCCAGCTCTTGGCAGGAAGTTTACAGTTTACTGTTCTGTGAAGAGAGTCTGAGCCAGAAGGGTAAAACCCCACCAAGGATGTCTGCAGTGGGGTGTTGTACAGATTAATTCCTGTTGACATGTTTGCCTTACTGTTGTTTCTGTTATACACACCTCATCTGTATATCGTCAATGTTTTTAGTGTACCCTAGTCGAGCTTGGTCAATACTTAATTCTCAATTCAAACGCAAGCACTTGCATTTTGCATAATTTGGGGTCAAGTCAGTATGTGAACCCAGAACCTGTGACACTGTGTAATGCTAGCTCAAACACTGTATGCCCATGGTGTCTGTCACATCACATGTTCATCTTCGTACTGGTCAGCCCCTGTCTATTTTTCCAGAAACTATGCCTTCTATCCTGTTCTGTCCAAACCACTGCAGCTGTTTATATATTCAAACTCCATCAATTCAATATTCAAACTATCAATTTCTGAGACATGATGCTGTTTATGCGCCCGTGGTCCTGGATGTTCAGATCTTGTAGAATTTCATATTTCTTCTTCTTGGTGCACGATTTTCTAAGAACTTTTCTGTGACATTTCAGTTGGATAGAACCAATTTTAACAAATGGCCTTGAATTCTGTATTAGTAAGCAAACCAGGGGTGGGGTGGGGGGGGGGGAGGTTGTATAGAAATGTGGTTTTACAAGTGAATACAGAAAATAACTTGGAAGGCCAAATGAACAATCTAAATGTTTTGAGAGACGCAAAGACAACTTATCACAAATAATATAAAGAGGCTGTTAGAATTGTTTGGCCACACTGTAATAAGATAACTAGAACATATATGGTAACAGTAACACACATTTGAAAACCTGTTGATAGCATAACTAGAAAGTACTTTCTCTGGATCCAGCAGGGCAAAACATAATAAAAAATTAATGTGGACCTAAAAACACTCAGAGAAGATAATTCAAGACAGAGATAAATTATAAATGGGGAGATCACGAAGGGAGCTGCAGTGTGCAATGAAAGTGATCGAACCAAAATCCAGCATCAGTCTGTCCTACCATCAAGTCTATGGAACTGTCTCAAATTCCCCCCCCCCCCCCCCCCCCCCCCCCCGATCTTACAACTTCTAACTGTCTCCAGGCTCTCTTGATCTTCTTATCTCGAGTCCCAAGAAAATGTTTATTATTTTTACACAGGGAAAGAGGGCTCATCGATTTGACTCTAATCAGTTTTGTTTATTCTGCTGGTATTCCAAGTCCCTCTCTTCCTTACCATGCACACAACAAGCTTGACACACATCTACAGATCTAATTGTGAATTGCAAATTGAGGTAGCACATCTTAGAAACGGGCCTTACATTGTTGTCTTGTTTTTCTTTTCCTCCCGCTTTTGCATAATGAATGCACCTGGAAGTTTTGCATTTACCAAGTTGTGAGTTTCGGGGAGAATCCTTATGATTATGGGTACTCACGTAGTCTGATATGTTGTGTCTTTATTTATTTTTTATTTTAAAAAGAAGTTAGTTGCTTGTTTTTACAGAACGTTGCAATAACGCCAGCATTTATTAGCTGTTTGTAATTTACTAGATAATTTTACGTTCCGTAATTTGCCATTGCTTTCTGAATGGCCAACACTCATACCATCGAAACCAGTCTGCCACATACATGTGTCCCGAAGGAGGAACCGACTCTGGGCCTGTGATATGACAGACCTATCACATTTTGTAGGAATAAAAAAGTTCATGGGAATATCGATATATAAACTGGCATAAACGGGTACTCTCCAGATGTTCATGCTTCACCTCGACGCCGCAATATACCAGAGGAACAAAATGAGATGAGATGTGATGATGAGATCACATTTTGTAGGCTTAAATGCTAAGGAGAAATAGGTGGTCAGTCTTTCCCTCACTCAGCGAGACGACGATTTCAGACGTCGAGCTGTTGTTCGACCGCACTCATGACCTTATCAGCGTTGCTCCTTATTAACAACGATATCGTGCCCCTTCAAGTACGAATGAGGAAAATGGAATATTTTGCACACGTAGATAGACACGAAAGCGTAGAAAGATAATTATGTAGAAGAACGAACCCGGAAAAGGGGAAGACCACAACGTAGATGTATTCAAGATGTGACAGATAATTTACACAGCAACAGGGGCAGGACATGTGGCGTATGATATACAATTTAAAAAAAAACCTTTCAAAAACCTGTTATGGGGGAGAAATTCTGAACAGAACAGGCCACAGCAAGATGATGAAGTAAATTGTTACTTTAAACTTGTTATATTCCATGCAGTTATTATTCTAATTGCTCCAAAATACAGCATGTGTTATTTTATATTAAACATCGTGGGCTATGAATAATTGAAAACGACAACTGCTTGTTTGACAAAGCGTTAAGGATATTTACAACAATAGTTGTAATATTGTTGACTGTTTGTTGTCACTTGTATCCATGTTTCGTGACTCCCTTTATTCAAGTTGCACACATTCAAATTGTTAACTACACGCCGTATGACGGTCCGGCCGGCGGGGGGGGGGGGGGGGGGGGGGGGGGGGGGGGGGTTTTCACAGTGCGAGCTACCTGTGCTCGGGGTCATCATGGCAGTCTTTCTGACATCACTCGTGTCGTTTTTAATGCCTGTTAAAATGTCGTCTGCCTTATTAGGTATCTAATTCACGGACGTTGGTTGAGTTCCATCTCTCTCTCTCTCTCTCTCTCTCTCTCTCTCTCTCTCTCTCTCTCTCTCTGTCGCTCTCCTCTCTCTCTCTCTCTCTCTGTCGCTCCCCCTCTCTCTCTATTTCTCGCTGTACTCTCTTTCACACACAAAGACATTCGCACACACATACACGCACACACACGCACACACACACACACACACACACACACAAAAGCTGGTATGAATCAGGCAAAGGCGGTTTGCGGGAGAAGTAACAAACCCCCACAATAGCCCGGGCGGTGTCACATTATGAAACATTATAAATAAGAACGGCTCATAACGGGGCCAACTGCTGCAGG
The DNA here is from genome assembly GCA_014155875.1 of Cepaea nemoralis. Lineage (NCBI taxonomy): Eukaryota > Metazoa > Mollusca > Gastropoda > Stylommatophora > Helicidae > Cepaea > Cepaea nemoralis. Next base: position 479,463 of record JACEFZ010003039.1, on the reverse strand, counting down.
TGAAGGAACAGCTGTCCGGAGGTAATGTTCGTACAATTGTTAATTAAACTTAGTTTTAGTATTATTTATGAACTGGGGAGGAAATGTTTTAAGTGACTGAATGCGACAGACACACGGACGGGTTAAAAGGCAAACTAGCAGGTTGAATGAGGGACGTATGGGCAGATGTATGGATGGACGGACAGTTGTGTAGAAGGTAGATGGGTTGGTATGTATGTAGGTAGGTAGGTAGGTAGGTATGTTGGTTGGTAGGTAAGTAGGTAGAAAGATAGACCAACCGACAAAGAGAGAGAGACAGACAGAGACAGACAGAGAGAGCGTGCGACTGATAGGTATGTAGATACAGGCAGGCAGGCAGTCACACAGGCAGGTAGATAGGTAGATAAGTAAATACGTAGGTAGATAGACAGACAGAAAGACAAATGGACAGACAGACAGACAGACAGAGCGCGCGCGACTGATATGCATGCAGATACCGTCAGACAGACAGACAATCAGGCAGGCAGGCAGGCAGGCAAGCAAGTAAGTAGGGAAGTAGATAAGTAGATCGGTAGGTAGGTAGACAGACAGACAGGAAAATAGACAGACAGACAGACAAACAGACACTTAAGTGTATAGTTAGGCATACAGGTAAGTGGATAAGTAGGTAACTAGGTAAGTGGGAAGAAAGGTAGGTAGGTAGGAAGTAGCTAGGTAGGTACGTGGGGTGCTTGCTTGTCTATATATATAGGTAGGTAGGTTATTTATGAATTTGAGAGAGAGAGAGAGAGAGAGAGAGAGAGAGAGAGAGAGAGAGAGAGAGAGAGAGAGAGAGAGAGAGAGATGAACTATTCAGCAAGAGAGACGGATGAAAGAATGAAATAAATAACAATCCTAACATCACATGGACTGACGAATGGATGGACAGACAGACAGACAGACAGACAGACAGACAGACAGACAGACAGACAGACGGACGGACGGACGGACGGTCGGACGGACAGACAGACAGACAATGTAAGAAAGTGTAATATAATTACGAAATGTTTATTGCGTTGGTAATTCCGAATGTAGGACGTCACTTCTCAGTGTATTCACGTTACGCTACAACACGCCACGAAACTCAGCTATTACGTCTTTCTAGTTCTACAGGATGTGCGCTACCATGGTTCAGAATAGCCGTCTTTATTTAGCTTGCAATGTTTTGCGTGGTCGTTTTATTCCGTATACTGGCTTTCCTATCTTACTTCTTCTTGATGGACATTTATCATTTGATACCAGTTTTCAGCCTATTTTATTTCTAACAGCCTGCCTGCCTGTCTGTCTGTCTGTCGGTATCTGCATACATATCAGTCGCGCGCGTTCTGTCTGTCGAGATCTAAATCTCTCGTAAATCTAGGTTGTATGAATTTACAGTCCTCCAGAGACGATCTAGACTAAGTGTAAGAACTATTGACCAAACACCTCGAACACTCAACATACTACAGTGGAATGCCAAAGGAATTCTTAACAAGAAAGCCCCCCCCCCCCCCTCCCCCACCCAACAAATCGTCTTCATAAAGATAGAATAGATGTGGCATGCATTCAAGACACACACCTCAACACTCATCACATATTCTCAGTCGGGGGATACCAGTCCACGTTTCGACCGCGAAGGCCACAAGGGAGACGTTCTAATACTTACACGAAATACAATACCTTGCAGTGATCTCTAAGAACCAAACGGAAATTATAAGTGTTAATATAATGATAAAGGAAGGAAGGAAGGAAGGAAGGAAGGAAGGAACGAACGAACGAACGAATGAACTAACGGACTTTATTTTCAAAGGGTAGCAAATTGGGCACGCAGGCCCGTCTTACATTCGGCCCTTCCAATCACTCATCTTTCGTTCATCAATAATGCATAATATATTCACATAGGAAAAAACATTGCCAAATGAATGTTGTAAACATAAACAATGCATATTACAATGTTATGAGACACACCCCAAACATCTAAACATTCACCCACACATCCCCCCACCCAACCACACATACACCCCAGGCACACATACATGCCCCGACCCATCCAGCTATCCCACACCCACACTCCCCACCTACAAACATCTCCCCAAACACACACATCTCCCATCCACCACACATCCCCCTATACATATCCCCCACCAACACAAACACACCCCAGGCACACATACATGCACCCGCCCACCCACCACTCACCCAGACATCCCCTACTTACACACATCTCACCACCCACACACACATCCACCGATCATCCCATAACCCATCAACACAATCCCACCCACATATCCTCCACCACACACGCAGAGACCCCCAACCACCCAGTCAAACACACATCCCCCAACCAGACATACCCACCTACACACACATATCCCCCGCCAACCCACACATCACGCACCTACCCACGCACAAAACTAGCATCCACCCACACATCCCCAACTTTCACACATCCCCTACCCACACAATCCCCCCAACCACTCACACATCCCACGCACATACACACACATCCCCACCCCAACCTACAACACTCACCCACCCACACATCCTCCACCCAACAACCCACCCCCAATCACCCATCCCCAAATCACACATCCCTTAATCACACATCCCCACCCACACACCCCACCCATACACTCACACACATATCTCTCCATCCATACACACATCCTCCACACACATAACACACCCCCCATCCACAAACACACACCTCCCACCAACATACACCCCACCACCCACACACATCCTCACCCACACACATCCTCACCCACACACATCTTCCCACCCACACACAATTCCCCATCAATACACTCATCTACCACATATATCCACCCACTCACGTACTTATCCCTCAACCACTCACACCAACAAATCCCCCACCCACCCAACACCACATACATCTCCCATCTACCCACATACATTCACACACCCCATCCACCCAGCCAAACACACACCCCCACATACATCCTTTACCCACCCGCACATTCCACACCCAATCACACCTACCCCACCTACCAACTCACACATCCCTCACCACACACACATCTCCCCTCTCACACAACACCCCACACATATACACATCCCCCACCCTCACCACACATCCACATGAAAATAAGAATTTGCAATCTGTATAGCCCTTCAGATAATTAATATGGAGTATGTTCCACCTGAGCAAAAACATTTGCCTCGCTGAATTACAAAAGGGCTGATTGGGATAGATTTGCCATACTAACAGACAAATACTGTGAAAACATAAAAACACGACATGGCAACATGAAAAATATGATGGAAAGTCTAAACAAAGCAATAATACAGGCTGAATTCCAGGCGGCCACTGAGTCCATTCAAAGAGGAGCGAGGAAAAATTACAAACCTTACTGGACTGAAGAACTACACATTGTAGAGGACAAAATTGAAGAGGCCAAGAAGACAGCAGAGAGAGAGAGAGAGAGAGAGAGAGAGAGAGAGAGAGAGAGAGAGAGAGAGAGAGAGAGAGAGAGAGAGAGAGAGAGAGAGAGAGAAGAACTGAAGCAAACATCACTCTCAACGCCATCTCAGCATTTGACAGAGATAGAAACAAACTATGGAAACTAGTGAAAGCCATGAGCCAATGAAGGACCCAGAAACAAACAAATGACAATAAACCAAGGAAATGCATTGCTTACAGGAAAAAGGCTGCAAATGCATTAATGGAATACTATGCTAGTGCAAATTACATTGATATTACAACTGAACAGAAGAAAGCAATAAAAGATAAACTGACACATGACAGTGATACAGATCCAGCAGCAGAATATTTGATGGCAAATCTAAAACTGGAAAAAATGGAACAGGCAATGAATACTCTAAAAAAGAAAATAAAATCACCAGGAAAGGATGGAATCACAAATGAAATGCTAATAGGACTAGGTACTAAAGCAATATGAAACTGCTAGCAATTCTAAATTACAACTGGACGAGAGGAATAACCCTACAGGCATGGAAGGAAGCTATACTAATACCAGTCTCAAAGAAAAGAAAAAACCTGGAAGAACCAAATGGCTATCGACCTATCAGTCTACTTAGCTGTGTAAGAAAATTAATGGAACTCATTATCAATGACAGACTAACATGGCATCTTGAAGAAAACCAACCCTTAACGCCACACCAAGCAGGATTAAGAAAGTACAGATCCACTGAAGATCAAATAACCTATATAACTAAGGATAAAGAGGATTCCTTCTAAGAGAAAAGGCACACATTAGCGGTCTAGATAGATTTAGATAAAGCATTTGATAAAGTATGGAAGGAAGGACTGAAATTAAAACTGCATAAAATGCATGTTTGTGGGAAAATGCACCAATGGATCAGCCACTACCTTGAGAACAGAACTGCCAGGGCAAAGGTACAAGGAAAAAACCAGCAAAAAGATGCTGTTAGAGCAAGGTGTCTCCCAAGGAGGAGATCTTCCACCAACATTATTCCTAACATATATAAATGGCATCACAGAAAGTTTGTCAGCAAGAGTACACACATCCTCCTTTCAGATGACCTAGCCATAAGGACATCTGAAGAATATATTAGTACAGCCAACCGTAGAATGCAGCAAGCCATATTAGCGCTGGAGGACTGGTCAAAATCATGACCAGTGAAGATAAGTGAAGTGAAAACAATATACACAGTGCTCTCCCTCTAAAATAATACTCAGCACCCTAAGCTGGTATTGAATGGAAACATATTGCGCCTTTAGTAAAATCCAAACTATCTCAGAGTCAACTCTGGTCGTCGCATGATATGGAAGACACAGGTTGAGAAAAATCGAACAAGGGCAAGGCAAAGAATGGCAATCATGAAAAAGCTTGCTGGTAAAAAAGAGGGCTGGGGACTACCTCAGCCTGACATAGACATAACTTATAATGAGGCAAAGAGGTTCATCAAAATCATTTATAGAACCAAGTGGGAATCAGAGCATCCAGGCCACCAGATAGATGATACATATTACGAACTCGATAGAAGTGAACAAGTAGCTATCATCAGACTTCACACGGGACATAATAGATTTAAATACCACTTGTTCAATAAACTAAAGATAGGAGATACTGATGAATGCAATTATGGAACTGGTAAAACGACAGCTAGACATTTGCCCAATATATGCAGAACAGAATCTTTTGGCCCACACCTGCTTCATTTGAGGACAAGCTCTGTGGAGATGTCAACAAGCTCAAGTTGACTGCAGCTTCCTTTAATTACATTCAAGTTGACATCTAAAGGTGCGTGAAGAAGTACTTAGCCTGCCACACTTCATGTCACAGGTTTGTCGGTGGCAAAAGTATCCCGGTGGCACGAAATGGAATGGTACTTGGCTAGCAAATCCAATTACGTGGAAAGTCCGAATCGAAAGCTCATTGTGTGGGCATCATCAAAGGTGGAAAAAGTGTCCCAGTGGCACGATATTGGATATTGCTTGGCTAGCAAATCCATTACGTGGAAAGTCCGATTGAAATCTCATTGTGTGGAAAAAGCATCCCAGAGGCACAAAATAGAATATTGCTTGGATAGCAAATCCGTTACGTGGAAAGTCCGAATCGAAAGCTCACTGTATGGATGTCATCTGTAGACTGCATTCTTCTGGTTTCCGGAGGAACAGCCTGTGGTGAACCAATATGCAATATACGGAAATGAGGCTAAGCAGCCATGTGCAGGACGTGACGATTCGTTGGGTAAACTCAGTACCAGAGCGCTATATGTCGGCTCTGCAAGTATGGAAACCTCCTTAGATGGCGGGGAATGCCCATGGTCTGCCCCTGCCTTCCCTTGAGGGCTGACCGGGGTGTCTTCGCTGTTCTAAATGGACCAGCTGGGATGGGGATAACACCACAGCAGTGAGAGTCAAACGTCCTACGAAACACCCGGGAAGGTAACCCGGCCAACAAATGCCTGCAGAAGTTGGATACGTCGGCCGAAGGGTTCAAATATCGCAGCTATGCTGTGAACAGGCACAACGCAATTACGTCTCAAACAACATTCCGGACGTACGCAAAAGAAGAAGACTTCTCGACAGCGACCAGTCGAAGGAAGGTAAAGCTAATAACAGCAACTAGTGTGTAGGCCGTATACCTAATTATCCTGCTACACTATACGTGGGAATTAAAAGATGCCCTTGTCAAACACTTTCTCACAACACTGAGATAGGAGGACAATTATTTAGTACAAGCTTTCTCCCTTTCACACTTGATCAATATTCTAACAGTGAATTACGAGGGTAAGTTAATAAGTAACTTGACTTACTTATTAACTTACCCTCGTAAAATCTACAACCGTGATTTATTACTTTACACACTGAGTGTTCTCCGCTGGAGAAACACCGACATACATTTGTGGTTTTTCAGATTCCACACAGGTATTTAATATACCTTTATATCTTTGTATTTCTGCTGTCTACTCACTTTTAGAGTATAAGTGATCGTGACTGGACTATCCAGTGTCTAGTTTGTTGCTATCTCTACCAGTCACATTTTGTCACATTTCAACCATTCCACCAACTCAACGTTCCGTCGCTACTGTCCTTTTCTACCGAGTCGCTGTGTCTTAACACTACTCTCTGTTCCGTCGATACTGCCAGTTTCTATTTGGTCGCAATGTCATAACACTAGAGTAACATATAGTTCCCATGCCCCAGTATTAAGATCCCCCCCCCCCCCCCCCCCCCCCCCACAGATTTATACGAATTTATCAGAGAGAGTACAGGCGGGTTTGTGAAATTATTCACTCACGGTAGACAGAGTTGCATTTCGAATGGCGTGGCAGCCTTCCTCCTTCCTGAAATGATTCCTATAATAGGATAGTAGTTACCCCCAGTTCAAGATAAGAATACATTTATTGGAATAAGTATAACAGCCACGTTGCAGGTGTATGATCTCTAGCACACGGGTAGAGAGTACGTACGATACGGACAGTTCCAACATTTTAAATCTTGGATTATGTTAATATTATTTATTAATATGGTTCCGATCCTGTAGAATAGTGCTTTAATATAATTAATCCCGGGACGCAGAGGTGTTTCCAAGGCACCAGGACCGGGATCTATACTGGCCAAGACCTGCTGACACGTCCACGTCGTGCGTCCTGGGCAACAGGTCCCTTCGGGGACCTGGCTAACATCAATAGGATCGCTGATTCCTCCGAAGCCGGAGAATATCTGACTGCATGGCGAGGAACCACCAGTCTGCACACCAATAAGCCAGACATGGGACAACGGATACTCACGCAAACCTCAGGTCCTGTATGATATCACATTGATGTTGGACAACAGGATGTATTCATCCGACATACAGGACTTCACGCTGGAGTTCACAGCCAGCGAACACAAGCAAGCAAGCATAATTAATCCCTGTAATAAATATATATCTATTACTGTTAATTAGTATTCCGTCCTGGAATTGTTAACTACGCATGGTTTGGGGCCATGCTTACTCGCTCCTACTGCTAGGTCCTGGATCGCTCCCAATTTCCAATACATGTGCCGATCCTTTAAATACAGCGGTGTCTCGGGTAACTAACAGTGCCTCGGGTTACGAACGAAGGCGAGAGAGAGAGAGAGAGAGAGAGAGAGAGAGAGAGAGAGAGAGAGAGAGAGAGAGAGAGAGAGAGTGAGCAAGGTGTAACGTTGAAGACAAACGATGGCGTACAGTACAAACAGTACTACGGGTGAGCTTGTGGATCTTCAGAATGAACAGCTAAAGACATTAAAGGAGGAACAGTCGTCCGATGATGAGGAGTCAGTGACCGTTTCCACTGCCAGGATTAAAGAAATTTGCAGCAAGTGGGTAGACGTCGAAGACTTCATTGTGAACCATCATCCAAACAAACTTGTTGCTAATAGGGCAGTAAACACGATGGCCCACTTCAGAAAGATTCTCCAGCAAGGGAAGCGACAAATTTCCCTTGATAGTTTCTTGGTGCAGAAAGATTCCCAGTCGGCTACCAAGAAACAGCGACAAGATACTCCTGAAACTAATGATTCAGAATAACAAAGAAAATGACAAATTTCCCATGATCGTTTACTAGGTAATAGAGATAGACTAAATCTTTTTTTTTTAAATTTTACATTTAATTCACTTGGTTGTTTTCTTTCTCTTTATTTAATACGTGAAGTACACGTATTCTTTGCGTTTTGTCAGGTAAACGACCGGATGTTAATAAATAAGAACGATTCTTTCATCTTGAAACGGATTGTCTTTATTTAATTGATTTCAATGTTTCGGGTTACGAACGTTTCGGGTTACGAATTAAGTGCGTAACCCTAGGTACCACTATTTCACTAGGCTTAGCCTAGCGTATTATACTCCGTACTCAGTACGGTATGCAGTTACCACTGTAGTTTATACATACTTATTTATATGTTAATTTGCACACATATTAATCACAACATGTATTTATTACAACAATATTTAACGTAAATATGTTAACATACCTAATCTTCATTTCGAACAAACGCTTCCTTTGTAGGAATTATTCGAGCTGGATCAATTGTGGGAGAACTAGAAATACTGTTGGCTAAATCTTGCCGCAATGTCAGCTTTACTATAATACAGTTTACTGGGACTCTAAATCTCGATGTCCTTCCGACTCCTTCAAATTCGGCTTTGCAAAAGGACGAGTACAATCAGTTTCCCGCCTGCTGCCGTGACTTTCTTGCAAATCGATCCGATTGCATGGTGAGGCCAACTCCAGCCAAATTCTCTGGTTTAGCTGTTGTCCTAACTTCTGTTAACGCTAACTGTCTCTACTTACATTCTAATTTACAACATATATATTATAGGCAAAAGTGGAGAGTTGTTCCATAGACTGTCACACTATCTGTACCTTCACATTTGCCCCTTTCCCACCAAATTTGCCAGTTGTCGCTAAGCTTTCGTGTTGCTTTCTTCTCTCTCTCTCTCTCTCTCTCTCTCTCTCTCTCTCTCTCTCTCTCTCTCTCTCTCTCTCTCTCTCTCTATCTCTCTCTCTCTCTCCATCCATACATTACAATATCTTGATATCTTGTAGTTTGACCAAATGAAAGAATTTAGCAATTGTTAACGATTATCGTTTGCTTAATTCGATTGTTTTCTTCTTCTGTACAGATAAACAAAGAAACGATAATGATGAGTTCGTTCTATTACCTGATATCGGTGATGACTATGACGTTTGTGGTAAGGAATAACGGAAAACTTTAAATACAATATCTACAGTAATGCTGATTGATGAACTGTTATATTCTATTAGCACTTGTTATACATGGCTATGTAAAATCGTCGCCAGTAAGAAAAACGGTTATAAAGGTTATGAACAGTTATTCTAAATGGATATTCTTTGATAATTAATACTTTTATTTTATCAAGACCAGTGATTGAAATGGTATGGCATTATCATCAATGCTGAACTCATGGAGAGAACTGAACAATTTCCAGTGAACCAGCGGATGAAGGGAAGACGCAGATAGGAC
>JACEFZ010003039.1:450000-465000 GCA_014155875.1 Cepaea nemoralis | reverse complement strand
AGTAGCAGCAGTAGTGGTAGTCGTAGTAGTAGTAGTAGTAGTAGTAGTAGTAGTAGTAGTAGTAGTACTAGTAGTAGTAGTAGTAGTAGTAGTAGTAGTAGTAGTAGTAGTAGTAGTAGTAGTAGTAATAGGAGCAGTTGCAGTAGTAGCAACAAAGGCCGTTTTACAGTAGGTGGAAGCTGCATCAGTAAACCCGTGTCCACGAAGTCCACTGTAGCATGTAATCAAGGATCTGACTGTGGCCTCCCAGACGACAGTGAACCTGACAACCTGACTGTTGTCTACGTGGATTCTGCAGCTCCGAAGGAAGAGTGTTTGAAAAGTGCTTAGAGGAAATGGCATGGAATGACCTTCTGAAATCTGAACACAGATGTGTGCCCGTTTTTACTACACATATTACTGCCATATATGACCAATAAAAGCTATACATGTGACTAATAAAAGAATATCAATTGAAACTACATAAAGAGTGTTGAAGTGCTACATAGAACCTGTACTTTTGTATGGAGGTGAAGCGTGGACAATGAGCAGTCAAGCTGAAAAACATCTGATGGCTGTGGAAATGTGGCTTTTGAGGAAAATTCAAAGAATACCATGGATAGAAAGAAAAATTAATGAATAAGTCCTTTAAAAAACAAATTAAGATCGTAAACTGAGTAGAGTCATTAGACGTAGACAGTCAAAAATATATGGGCATGTTATTAGAAGAAATGACATGGAGAACATGGTGACAACTGGCAAGATCGAAGGGAAGAGACCAAGGGGTAGACCGAGAAGTAAATACCTGGATGGCTTGGCCACGTGGCATGGTCGAGACAGGAAAACAGAGCTGATCCACGACTCTGGTGATCGAGTGAGATGGCAAAACATGACCGCCCACGCTTAACGGCATGGCACATGATGGATGGATGGATTAGTCCTACAGCGTAGCCAATTCCACTCGGCATCCTGTTTATGGAGGCGTTAAGTTATGTTTTCCTATTATGAAATAATTGGTTAATATACTTTTTCAGTGTCTATCCATGTTACTATACAGCCATTGTTGTTGTTGTAACAAAATGTTGACTTTTGCAGCTGATGGAAGCAGCGACAGTTGCCCGTCCTGGGAATAAATCGGCTGTAGCATGTACTCAAGCATCTGACTGTGGCCTTAGCGGGTGTTGTCTGAAGGGATTCTGCAGCCGCACAGGAAAGGTGTTTGACAAGTGCTACGCCAAAATGAGAGAAAATGGCAGAGAACGACCTGCTGGAATCTGGACACAAACAGACGTGTGCCCCTGTGATTACACATATTATTGTTACAGCTCCAACTCCACTCACAATACTCATGCACTTTATGGAGTCGTTGGGTCATGTTTTCCAATTATGGGCTAATAAAAGATAAATATTCAGTTGGTTTAATAGTTAATGTAAGCGCGCGTGTGCGCCCGCCCGCACCCACACACACACACACACACACACACACACACACACACACAACACACACACACACACACACACACACATACATACACACACAGAGTGAGACAGAGGCTGAGAGGGTTAGGATGAAAGATAGAAAGAAAGGATGAGAGAGAGAATGAGAGAGATGAGAAGGAAAGAGAGAAAAAAGAAATGCCGACAGAGAGATGATGAGAGGGTGTGAGGGAGTGAGAGCCAGAAAGAAGTTGAGAGGGAATGGGAGAGAGAGGCACAGGGAGGATCTGTGTGAGAGATAGAGATGATCAGAAAATATGAGACAGAGTGAAAGCCAGAGACATTTTATGAGAGTGAGAGAGAGAGAGAGAGAGAGAACGGATGAGAGAGACAGTGGGAATGTGAGAGAGATCTATTCTAACAGTTATCCTATAATTTACAAAAACCACGAGAGGGGAAACAAGAATAAAATATACTATTGACACATTCTCGCATCGAGTTTGAAATTAGCCGACAAGTAATTGTTGCTTATGGTCTCTGGCTTGTGACGGAAGGCAAAAGATCACTTTACAGTCACATTGACTAAAGTCACCGTCTAGCCTGGTCACTGCCAGCCACATTGACTCCAGCCACCGACTAGCCGTCATTGCCGAGAAGGAAAGCAGCTGCAGACGCTTAGAAAATTATAACAGTCACATACAATTGTGGATCATTTACACATGACCGCAACAGGGGCAGGGCATTTGGCTTATGACATAGAATTTCGACAGTCTTATGATCACAGAGTTGTTCTGTTCAGGACAAGCCTTTGGGTGATAATGATTGTAACATTAATATTTCAAGTAACTAAATTTACATCTGCCAGTTGTTCTTTAGTGCTTTTTTGTTTTGTTTTTGTAATGAAATAAACGGGTGCACAAACATGTTGCTTGATTTTTTTTTATTGTGTGTGTGTACGTGTGTGTGTGTGTGTGTGCGTGCGTGCGTGTGTGTTTGTGTGTGTATGACTAAGTAATATCATATGCTACGTGATATCTAACATACCCCCTCCCCTCCAAACCTTCCGGACCCCCCCCCCCCCCCCCCCAATTAAAAAAAAATTGTTGACAAACAGGACAATGTCATGCATGCTTACGTCAGTCGTTGTTTTGGTATTTTCCTTGTCAGAATTATCTATGTCAAATATACGTTTAGCTTTGTGAAAACTATCAATCCGCTATTATTACAAACCCCAGCGAATACGTAACCAGTATCGCTGATATTGTTAACGGTTATGGAGAGTGTATCAAGTAAAGACATACAGGACCCGATAAATGCGTTGAGACGAATTGGTCATATATTTTTAGCCTTATTCATTCATTCATTCATTCATTCATTCATTCATTCATTCATTCATTCATTCAGTAGCATGTCCTTTGCAGAACCTCGCTCCCATAACAACCTTCCGGAAAACCTCTCGATCATAAGCAAGATGTCCCGCGTCCGATACACTCATCTGGAGATCATCCGCCACATTCTGCATCTATCTTCTCTTTGGCCTTCCTCTTCCTCTCTTCCCAGGCATATACCCCTCATTATTGTTCTCTCCAAACTTTCGTGACGTTTCAAGTGACCAAAATATTTCAATTTTCTTTGTTTTATCGTGTTTAATAAAACAAAGAAAACTGAAATTGAGGTGTTTAGTCTCATAGTTATATATATATATATATATATATATATATATATATATATATATATATATATATATATATATATATATATATATATATATATATATAATGACACTAACCGTATGTGAGCACCAGCTGGCCAATAAAAAACATGGGACAAGAACGATATGCCAAATGCTCGTGCCCAAGGCGTGTAAAAAGTCCTTTACTTTTATTGTAAATTGATATTTGTATACGAACAATTGAGCGACTCGATGAGTGATTGGTGAATACAACACCGGGCGCCTTTATTTCCTGTGACATTTTTCTGGTACCCATTTTAAGCTGTTTCAGTTTGAAAAAATCTTAGCATCACTGGAAATACGAACACGTGACTATGACTACCGTGCCAGAAAACACACGTGCTAACTACTGCGCTCCCGTGTAGTGTCATAAAAACTGTCATTTACTGCCAATATAGTACCTTGCGGTGTAGGCCTATAGCAGAGGGGTCTTTGAGCCTGAGGAATTAAGGCCGACTGGCTAGTGCAGGTTAGGATTTTCTTTTGCCCCCGACAGAAAAGAATCCCACACCTTACAGAGGGATCGAACCCGGGTCTCCCGAAGGAGAGTCCGGCGTTTTAGCCACTCGGCTAGCCGCTATTTATATTATTCTATAAAATTATTCCCATGACTCCGAGAAAAACACACAGTTACAGGTTTCAATTAATTCTAAGCTAAATAACTCACCATATGGTTGCTAACTCCTCTCTATAAAAACAAAACAATGAATGACTGACTCACTTGATTATTAATTTGAGCCAGGCGATGGATCCTAATACAAATTTTCTTTTGAGGTTGAACAGGATAGGGGTAATGGTATAATGCTTTCTTTACTTCTGTCGCCGCCTGTTATATTGCTGGTGGCCAATGGAAAGGCAGCTTGCAGGAAGTAGCTATTGACAAAGCCAGATTTCTTCAGTAAGCTTTGGCTAAATGCAAAAAGTGAGAACGAAAGATGCAATGAATTTGGGATTTAAGACATAAACCACACTTTACTTGGGGCTGAAGACGTTAATGTTATCAGGTTATGATTTCCTTTGTTTATCTTTTCGTCGTTTGTCTTCAACTGTACACTGGGGACCACTTATCGATTATCTACCGATACAAGGCCAAATCATGCTAAAACCGTCAGAGGTGCTTTGAACCAACAATTACAAACGTCTGTATGCATAAATAAAGTTGTAAAATAAGAATTAAAGGACTATTTTAAACGTCCTGGGGCGTACTTTGTATATGATGACGGTTCCATGTTTGTATAGACTAAACTGCATCTAGGAAGAGCTTAGTATCAACGGAGATGTGGTTCCTGAGACGAACGTTGCGAATACCTTGCATGCCAGAGTAAATAACAACGATTGCCTGAAAGAGGATAACAAAACTAGAACATTATATACAGTTATAATAAAAAGACAAGCAGCATTCTTTGATTATGTGATGAAAGGGGAGGCAATGAAGAACCTTGTGACAACTGTAAAGATAAGTCGGAAAAGAGTCAGAGGCAGATCATTAGAAGTGGTGCTGGTGGACTGAAACGGTTGTATGGAGAAATATCATCAACAGAGTTGACCAGAACACTAAGGACCAAGATCTATTGAGAGACATGAACGCCTTCGCAGTTGGCAGGGCACATGACAATGAAAAATCGGTATTTAGTAGGTGTGGTGTTCAGTATCATACCGACCACCCTTACTTAACAGGACATGTCCTGGTACCCATTTGAGGGTAGGTGGACGTGGAAGTCCATGTAAATTGTATTTTAATCCTTCTTGACTGGGCATTTGACCAACCGGCTCCCGGTGCTCCCATGTGTAGAAATGCTTTGTATTTATTAGCTGGTCTTCTACAAAACTTTCAATACATGTCTAAGCTGCTAGTTGTGGGTGACTAACTCTGTGTTAATCCCTCGTAATGTGGGCGTAAACATAATGTAATTGCATGTCATTGTAAGAGATAATTGAACGCATACAAAACATACGAAAACAAATGGCTTTATTTGCTCTTTCAAACGCGCGCTTATTATTTGGCTTAAGGAGCGTAAATTGACAGCGTATTTACATGCTCCAAAAAGTTGAACTGACGTTGACAACTTGCTTGACTCTTAAAGCATGCGGGGATTGATGCAGGGATTTTTGCTCCGAGTTGTAATTTACAGTTACAGAATCGTTGTTGTCATCAGCATCATCTTTACCCTGCCAACTGGTGTAGGCGTTCATGTCTCTCCACAGATCGTGGTCAATGGTGTTCTGGGTCAAATCTGCTGGTTAGGCCTATATGCAACCGTTTAAGTCTATCCAACATCATTTCTCTCGGTCTGTCTGTGTCTCCTGTCCCATTGGTCTGTCCATTCTTTACGACGTTTTCCAATGCCCCTCTTCTCATTATATGACCAAAGAACGCCCTTTGTCCCTTTCTTATGGATGTAATTTACAGTTAAAGATTCTGGGTTTTTTATTTGTTGTTTGTTCATAACTATATTGACTTTGTAAGTTATTAATGAAAAGTCAAAATATTAACTAGACCATATCCATGTTAACCAGAAATGCAGATTATCTCTGCATGATGTAAACGTTTTAGAGGCGCAGGTGTTGATTCAGATCACCATCTGCTGACAAGTAAAATTAAGTTGAAACTCAAGGGACACATACGATTTTAATATAATTACGTTGAAACTCGAGAGACACATACCATTTTAGTAAAATTACGCTGAAACTCAAAAGATTCATCATCATCATTATTTTCCAATATTGGCGTCAAGCATCGTGAGGAGAAATAGTTGTCGTTCAATTGCCCGATGTAATGCACTGGAAAGTGTCATTCCGTGTGTTGGTACAATGTCTTTGATGTCGTCAATCAACTTTCTTTTTGGGCATTGTCTTCTCCTTACAGCTCTCTTATCTGATCTTCTTTGATGTAGTACCAGTGCTGGTAATTTATGGTGTTGTATTCTAACGAGATGGTCGAACCATTTGATCTTCTGCCTTTCAATATATGCGGCACAAGGTGTTGATCCCACTGTCTATCTGGTAACATCATTTCTTACTCGATCTCGGATAGTTAAGTTGGCAGCCATTCTCAAGCATCTCACCTCACACGTGTTCACCTTTATTATTCATATTGACAATGGAATAAAAAGACAATAATATTTAACGCCAGAAATAAAATTCTCTGAAATATGACAGAGCGGCTTAACGATCGACTTCGCCGAGGACACAGCTTCCCTTAAGCACACGAAATCGGATGCAAGAGAAATTAATGTACTTGCTTAGAGGTCACAAATTACGTCTAAAAATTCACAGGGAAAATACAAAGATAAGTATTATCAACCAAGGAACTGATTACCCCTCTTCCTTGGTGAACTCTCACGTCAAGAGATAGAACCGTACATTTATTTAGGTAGTAAAGTAGACACAGATTACTGGCGAACAGGATGGGGTGGAGGGTGGGAGCACACATAGATGTTAAAATAAGGATAAAAAAGGCAAGAGGAAATTTCATAGCGCTAGGAAACTTGTAAGAGTCAAAGTAAATAAAATTTAGCACCAAACTTACAGTATTTAAATCCAACGTTTAATCAGCACTACAGTATGTCTAAGAAACACGAAGAAACGAGGAAAACAAGTATTAATAAAATACACACACAAACATTCATTGTTTGGTGTCTGTGCGGTGTGGAATGACTAAAATGATATGACAGATTCACCAATTTTGAGCTAAATGAGAGAACTAAACAAATACCACTGAATCAAGAGGCGAAGAAACGACGCTGGTTGAGGGAAATCTAATAATAGTATTAATAGAAAATTGTTGTCCATAACCCACCCACAAGACCAACGAAATAAAGGGAGAGCCTAAAACACACGGAGGAGAAAATACGAGACAGAAAATAACAATATGGTGATGACATGGAAGGAGCTACAAGAGATGGCAGTTTGGCTGGACGTGAGTGGGCTGATGGCTTATGATACAGTGGAGCATACAGGGCATAACAAGAAGAGAAGGAGTGGCAATGAAGGGAGGGGATATTTCAAATTAATATGCAGCACAATGGACCATGGTCACTTTGTTTTAATCTTACAAAAATACGAATGGATGCAACATAGAAGTGAAGTATCGTTTTGAGGTCTTGATGTCTATACAGGAGGAGATGACACCCGATGAATTGGCAGTACACGCTAGAGATATCTTGATAACAGCATCCACAAATTTAATTTCGACCAAGAATAAGCAACAACAGCCATGGATAACATCAGACGCGTTAGACTTAATAAAACAACGAAAGGAACTGAAACAGAAAGGATGAGAAACTGATAACAGCAGGATGAAGTAAAATTCTTTAACACTAGAAATAAGAAAGAATACAAGAAGGGACAAAAACTAATATATATATATATATATATATATATATATATATATATATATTATATATATATATATATATATATATATATATATATATATATATATATATATATATATATATATATATATATAGATTGTTGTACTAGAACAGAGCAATATCATAAGAATGGAAGAAATTACGAAATTTTCAAAGAAATGAAGTTATTGACAAGAAATGTTCAACTTCAATTAAATGTTACAAGTGACAGGTTGGGAAATAACCTAACAGAATCTAGACAAATTATAGAGCAATGGCAGGAATACAGAAGAGGAATGTATGATATGAATGACTGTGAGGTTTTGAATGAGATACATGAGCCAATGACAGCAGAGACCGAACCTGAACCCTCATTAGATGAAATTGCATGGCCGAAAAAGAACCTGAAGAATGGTAAATCAGGATGTGAGAGGGGAAAAAAGCATACAACTCTATCAAGTAATATGTAATAGGATATGGAAATATGGTTTATGACCAAAAGATTGGAAGAGAACTATCTTCATTCAAATACCAACAAGGGTGACTTGAAATTATGCACCAACTATAGAATTGTTGCCATGGGGCAAAATTCAAGTAACATCCTTTTATAAATCATAATGAGAAGACTTCGTTAGAAAATTTAAGAAGAGATTAACGTGGTTCAAGCTGGATTTAGACAAGGAGGGGGAACAAGAGATCCCATACTCAACATGTGTTTAATATTAGAGAAATGTAGATAATTTAATGTAAACCTATTTCTCATATTTTGTGGATTATTCACAGGCATTTGACTGTGTACAATATCAGAAACGGGAAAACCATAAGGAAAATGGGCTTTCCATCACTTGTAGTACAACTAATAAAAATGCTATATCTAGACCAGTGGTTCTCAACCTTTATTGGCCCATGCATCCCTTCACCATATGTTCAGAATGTCATTCCCCCCCCCCCCCCCCCCCACTTTCGTATTTCCTCCCTATAAATTCCCCCTGCCCCTACTCAGTATACGTAAAAATGGAAGCTAAATTTAATAACGCATACTAGAACAAAGCCGGCTCCCTGGCCGAGGTGTTAGCAGCTTTCTTCGTAATCCCGAATACTCTCGTTGTTGATGTGAGTGCACGAGAATTGGAAGCGGTTCGAGTCGCACCAGTGACTTAAGAGAGTATGGAGCCGGTCGCTCAGAAAGTCGTGGCGTGCTGATGAGCGGCGTAATCTAGCCTAGGAATCAACATACACCTGAAAGATGCTGATGTTGACCACAATATCCTGAAACAGGATGGAAACGCTGAAAAAAAATATACCAGAACAAGTCTAGATGTCTACATAAAACGTGATTTGCGGGACTACTAACGTTATAAAATGAATTTCATAAGGGCGAGAAGTACAGAACCGTAAAGTATAGAGGGAAAAACAATATCAAGTAATCGGTTCTTGTATTAACGCGATCTTTAAATAATCTTAATTTAACCCTGGAAGTCCTAAAAATCCCCCTCCCGGGAGGGGGGGGGGGAGGGGGAAGGAAATTCTCCACCGGTTGAGAACCACTGATCTAGACCAATAAGCAGCGTTAGAATAGATGGCGATACGTCAGATTGGTTTGACATCAAGCAAGGAGTCCGACGGGGCTTAGTGTTTTTCTCTTTGTTGTTTAGCCTTTACGACAAAAATATAATGAGAAATGTCAGGGATTATATAACCAAGGAGCAATATGATATCTTATATATCGGTGGTCATGAAATACCAGAGATTCGATATGCCGATGATACAGTATTACCATTCACATCACAGAATGGTAAATAAAAACAAATAATCCCAGCACAAAAGAATAGTGAAAATCATAACTTATATCTTAACATAGCAAAAACAAACATAATGCATACAGCTAAAACTAATATGGAGAAAGACATATATTCAAAACAATGTTTTCCCGTAGTGAATTTGAATAACGAAGACACAAACAATAGATTGCACGATTTATTGCCTGGCATATTTCGATGCATCTCGTCAGGTACATACTGCAGAAATCACACAACTTACGTGAAATTAACTAGATAAATCCTTCAAGTTGAAATATACACATATTCGCACAGTAATGTCAATGATCTACCACGGTAATTTTAAGCTGACTAACATGTCTTTCTGTTTACACAATTCTGGCTTGCGTTGATAGATCATAATTCTGCAAATTTTAACAAGCGAGTATTTTGTGTGTTAAACAACACGCGAAATGCAGTGTCTCTGTCCACGACATGGCCACTTTCGACAATGTGCCTACCGATTGAAGACGCCGGGAGCTTCCGGTGTGTCGGCCCCACGAGGCTAGCATCTCCTGTGTGTTGTATCTTGTTGACCCATTGCGGTATGTGTTCTGACACCCGTTTGTTAAGCTGTCTCTCTGTTCTACCAATGTAAACGGCCTGGCATCTACATGTGAATTGGTAAATACAATTGTTTGTGGCGTACAGAGGAACAGGCTCTTTGACTGCTGGTGTAGGAATCGGTACGGTTTTATATCTAATGACTGGAGTTGCCGCACAGAATGTTCGACCAACTGCTGTAGTAAGCCGGTCTTGTAGACGTTGCATTACGTCATCCCCTCGAAAGGTTTTTTTTTTTTAGCATATCCTTTTCAGGACTTGGCTGTCAACACCAGCATCTTTCAGCTGTATGTTGATCTCTTGGCAAGATTACGCTCAGTAGTTTGCCATTGCTTTCTGAGCGGCCGGCTCAGTATCCCGCAAGTCACGAGCGGGGGTCGAACCACCTCAGCTCTCGCTCCGCTACGAGACTCTGCGTGACAAACGGGATTACAGAGAGAAAGTGTTGTAACCCCACAGCCAGAGAGACCGGCCCTCGAAAGGTTAGCTGGATGAATACCTTGAGTTTAGGGACTGTAGTTACGTCTGCTTTGGGTTTGGGCTGTTGGCAGTGGCGCTTTATAAATCCTGTGGAGTACCCATTCAGGTTTAAGACATTCTTCAGAGTTTCAAATTCCTCTGTCAGTGTGTCCCGGGTGCATATCTTTCTAGCACGGTCAAACAAGGTCCGTACTAAGCCCCGTTTGTACTGGACAGGTGTGAAGCTCTGAAAATTTAGGTATTGGCCAGTCCATGTTCCTTTGCGATACACCGATCTTTGAATTGTGCCGTCTGCTCTACGTCTCATTAGAATATCTAGGAACGGTAACGCTTCGTTGTGTTCGTGTTCCATAGATAGAGAGATGTTTTTATGCGTCATGTTTATTATGGCCTGAAACGATGTTGCTTGTAGCTCGTCTGTGGTGATAATTAGTATATCGTCCACATAACGACGGTAAAAGGCCAAGTTGTTGATGTCTGAGGATCTCTATTCTTCTAAATGTGCCATGAAGATGTCCGCTAGAATAGGACCAAGAGGACTCCCCATGGCCACTCCGTCAATTTGGCGGTATGACTTAGTTAGAAAATTGAATTGTATGTGGCGGTACATAGTAGTAGTAGCCTCTCCAGAATAGGTGTTGGTATGCCTAATTTTAGTTGTTTGTCGTCATTGCGTTCCCTTATTATTTTCACTGTCTCCTCTAATGGAACGTTAGTGAATAGGGAGGCTATATCCATGGATGCCATGTGTTTGTTATTTATGTCCATAGTATCCAATAATTCCACCAGTTGGAATGTATCTCTGAGTACTCAGAGCCATGGCCACACCGTCAATTTGGCGGTATAAACGTTATAGACGGGTTCTAAGAATATCATGGATACAGAAAAGAACAACATGACTCCAAACAACAAGAACTGAATTTTGAAGAAGGTTGGCTAAAGACGATAAAATAAAGGAAATCGAAATATTGTGGTCACTTGAAACGCCATGAAAGTTTGGAGAGAACAACCATGGAGAGGTATATGACCGGGAAGAGAAGAAGATGAAGGTCAAATAGAACATGGGTGCAGGATGTGGTTGATGCTCTCCAAATGAAGGTATCGGACGCGGGACATCTTGGTTTCGATCGAAAAGTTTTCGGACGGTTGTTATGGGAGCGAAGTTCTACAAGGGACATGCTACTGAATGAATGAAGAAGCAAAACGAAACAGTTAATCAAATATTATCCTCTCATAAACTCTTTTAAATATGCGCCTCGCGTTCTGGAATAAAGGTCTTTATGAGTTAACACGATAACAATGAGAATTAACAACACTGTTGTCACAGACTCACATTTATAGACATGAGTCTATAAGGGCTACAACTCCCGCCCAAGGGAAAGAAATGAGTCACTCGAAGGCCAGAGTAATCTAGAGCCTTCTCGAAGGACTGGTCATTGAGTCCACTGTCCCGTGGACACTGATGTGGCCCGCCTATTGCGGGGTCCACGAGGAACTCGGACAGAGTTACCACCCGTGTCGGATTGGGACACGTGTGGACCGTCAGAGGACAGACGGACCAGCAGAGAGGCAACAGGGCCTGCCTTAGAGGGACTCAATAGATTAATAGATTAAACCCATGTGTATTTGGGGTTTATAGACTAGATGCTAGATAGTTTGCTTAGAATGTTTGTGATAACTATGTGTGATGATGTTAAATCTCTGTGATATGCAACTCAGCGCCAATGCACTGTATAGTGAACTACAATAAATGTTAGATATTATATTTAACGGAGTTATTGTTGCCTGTGTGAACCCGAGCTCAGATACCTAGACATGAGCAAGACGATGACAGGCTTTTTGGGGGCTCGTCCGGGAGAGGGGGGAATCCTGTCACAGACTCATGTCTATAAATGTGAGTCTGTGACACTGTTGTTTAAATGTAATGGAAGTTTGCAGAACAACTGTTTGCAAAATGTATATTATTTTGGATCGTTCACAGTGAGAATTAATTCAACTATTCTAAAAATAAAATTAAAGCATGTAGATAATACCTCCAAGCCACCGCCTCAGTCCATCCATCATTATTTGCTTCGGTGTGTCGCTGCCTCTTTTCCTTCTGATCTATCGAGTTGTCACGATGTTTTCAAATGTCTCATTTTCATAACATGGCCAAAGAATGCCATTTGTCTCCTTATATTGATATATAATCTTTCAAAATGGAAGTAGTGCAGGTTAGCAGATCTATTGGTCCACTAAATACACAGATCAACCTAAATATAATCGAAGTATGGTTACAGAGAATGGCAGAATAGACAGAGAAATAGAAAACATATGTCAGAAAACAAGTGCTGATTGTGTATCCTTTGACACTGATAATGAAACATCCTTATTGTGCCCATCTCCGCAAAACGACAGGTAATAAATTGCATATCCACACCAACCATATGCTTCCAATGACCGGCTTTGTGGCGATGGGGTTACGAATGCAATGCCTTTCACCTAAAATATATTCTAGAATTGGAATATTAAAACCCTGTGTGAACTGGGAAAAGCCTCATATGTGCTAGAAGAAATGTAATTTATGAGAACACGATGGAAGTAGGAGACATTAATATACGGGGGCGAGACAACAAGTAAGTCACACAGTTCTGTGGGATGGCAGGTAATTGTAGTTGGTGTTTTCTACAGGTGTCATTAGGTGACAGTAACATCGAACTTTATATTCCCGTTTGTCAGGTGGCGCTAGGTGTCTCATGCGCATGCGCAGCGCATAAACAAAATGGCGACTGTACTTACGGAGTGTACAACCAAAGAGCAACGTGCTGTTGTGCGTTTTTTGTTTTGTGGGCAAAAGGACTGCCTGCAAAGGACATCCATAAAAATGCTTCCTGTTTATGCTGACAAATGTTTGTCCCGTTAAGCGGTACATAGCTGGGTAGAAAATTTTTCGCAAGGACGCTCTAAAATTGTTGATGAAATCCCATTTGGTCGTCCTGTTGAGATTGCAACAGAAGCTGGTGGAGGAGATGATTAGAGGTGACAGGCGAGTAATGACAGACTCTGTAGCATCTGCGACAGGATGCTCACATGGTTCAGCATACAGCATAATGCATGATCGATTGAAATTTAAGAAAGTGTGCTCAAGGTGGGTACCCAGACAATTGAAGGAGGAACACAAAATGAACCGATTTGGCCTGTCCTTGCATCATCTCTGTCGATACGAAGATGAAGGAGAAGACATGCTGAACAGGATTGTTACTGGGGACGAATCATGGGTGCATCACTACCAGCCCGAATCAAAGCGTGCTTCAATGCAATGGAAACATCCTTCTTCACCTTGTGTCCAAAAATTCAAGGTTACGCCATCAGCAGGGAAGGTTATGCTGACAGTGTTCTGGGATTGTCAAGGAGTGCTTTTAACCAATTTCAAGAAGAAAGGTGACAATGTGAATTCTGAATCGTACTGTGAAGTTCTATCGATGCTTCATGATGCAATTCGAAGAAAACGTCCAGGACTGCTGACTAGAGGAGTGTTGCTTCTTCATGACAATGCCAGACACATACGGCTCGATTAACTCAGAAGAAAATTAACCAACTAAGGTGGGAAGTTCTGGAACATCCACCTTACAGCCCCGACTTAGCCCCTAGCGATTTCTACCTTTTTGGTCCACTGAAAACCCACCTTGGCGGGAGACATTTCGCGAATGACGCCAAAGTTGAATGTAAAGTGAAAACGTGGGTTAGAAAACAGAGCACGCAGTTCTATGCAGCCGGTTTGGGAGGACTGAAAAAATGATGGGATAAGTGCATCAATGTTGGGGAAAATTATGCTGAGAAATAAAGGGGCAATGTATGCATACAAATAAACTGATTTGAAGTTGTTATCATATTTAGTTAGTTTTCTACGGCCATTTGTCACTTAATTATTGACATCCCCTCGTACGATAAGCCTACTTGCCATTAGCTGATTGAGGATCTATGCTTCAGACCAAGATAAAGAGCAGCAGAAGTAGAAGATACGCTTGACTTTCGAATTCCGTGCCACTTTGCCAATACACTCAGCATGTTCGCTCTATGTCGAGCACGTCTCTAGTTCTCTCAAATCTTCCCTCGTTGTCGCTTCGTTTACCAGACACTCCTTTTCTTAACTATGATCGAATTCTTGTCCTCCTGACATTCAATTTTTATAATGTGACCATTTGTATAATGTAAACCCCATATGACTCAGAGAGTAGGTAATACATGTAAATGCACAGTATAGAAAATTGTTCAAATTCGCCAGATCGAATGTGCGAAGTGTGCCAGAAGCATACAGAAAATGTTGACTTTAGCAATTACTTTTAGTGACAATATAATACACGCCAATAGTTGACTCTTGTCAAAGCAAGATAGAAACAATCATGCATTAGGTGGTTAAGATAAAATGAAAACGTTTTGCTGGGACTATATGTTGGAGTAAAATAGACAACGAGCAGCCAATCAGAAACCCCCACGCCAGCCGTATTGTGACGTACTGTGACCATCCTCATACAGTTTGATGCTACTGAAGGAATAAGTAAGAGGGTCAATTTGACTGTCGTGTTTGTAATGCATTTTAACTTACTAATTTAACATTTTACCATTCCCTGGCGAAGATGTTAACGACTGTCTCTGT
>JACEFZ010003039.1:442500-445000 GCA_014155875.1 Cepaea nemoralis | reverse complement strand
TAACTAACTAACTAACTAACTAACTAACTAACTAACTAACTAACTAACTAACTAACTAACTAACTACTAACTAACTAACTAACTAACTAACTAACTAACTAACTAACTAACTAACTAACTAACTAACTAACTAACTAACTAACTAACTAACTGACTAACTAACTAACTAACTAACTAACTAACTAACTAACTAACTAAACTAACTAACTAACTAACTACTAACTAACTAACTAACTAACTAACTACTACTAACTAACTAACTAACTAACTAACTAACTAACCTAACTAACTAACTAACTAACTAACTAACTAACTAACTAACTAACTAACTAACTACTAACTAACTAACTACTAACTAACTAACTAACTAACTAACTAACTAACTAACTAACTAACTAACTAACTAACTAACTAACTAACTACTAACTAACTAACTAACTAACTAACTAACTAACTAACTAACTAACTAACTAACTAACTAACTAACTAACTAACTAAACTACTAACTAACTAACTAACTAACTAACTAACTAACTAACTACTAACTAACTAACTAACTAACTAACTAACTAACTAACTAACTAACTATCTAACTAACTAACTAACTAACTAACTAACTAACTAACTAACTAACTAACTAACTAACTAACTAACTAACTAACTAACTAACTAACTAACTAACTAACTAACTAACTAACTAACTAACTACTAACTAACTAACTAACTAAACTAACTAACTAACTACTAACTAACTAACTAACTAACTAACTAACTAACTAACTAACTAACTACTAACTAACTAACTAACTAACTAACTAACTAACTAACTAACTAACTAACTAACTAACTAACTAACTAACTAACTAACTAACTAACTAACTAACTAACTAACTAACTAACTAACTAACTAACTAACTACTACTAACTAACTAACTAACTAACTAACTAACTAACTAACTAACTAACTAACTAACTAACTAACTACTAACTAACTAACTAATAACTAACTAACTAACTAACTACTAACTAACTAACTAACTACTAACTAACTAACTAACTAACTAACTAACTAACTAACTAACTAACTAACTAACTAACTAACTACTAACTAACTAACTAACTAACTAACTAACTAACTAACTAACTAACTAACTACTAACTAACTAACTAACTAACTAACTAACTAACTAACTAACTAACTAACTAACTAACTACTAACTAACTAACTAACTAACTAACTAACTAACTAACTAACTAACTAACTAACTAACTAACTAACTAACTAACTAACTAACTACTAACTAACTAACTAACTAACTACTAACTAACTAACTAACTAACTAACTAACTAACTAACTAACTAACTAACTAACTAACTAACTAACTAACTAACTAACTAACTAACTAACTAACTAACTAACTAACTAACTAACTAACTAACTACTAACTAACTAACTAACTAACTAACTAACTAACTAACTAACTAACTAACTAACTAACTAACTAACTAACTAACTAAACTAACTAACTAACTAACTAACTAACTAACTAACTAACTAACTAACTAACTAACTAACTAACTAACTAACTAACTAACTAACTAACTAACTAACTAACTAACTAACTAACTAACTAACTACTAACTAACTAACTAACTAACTAACTAACTAACTAACTAACTAACTAACTAACTAACTAACTAACTAACTAACTAACTAACTAACTAACTAACTAACTAACTAACTAACTAACTAACTAACTAACTAACTAACTAACTAACTAACTAACTAACTAACTAACTAACTAACTAACTAACTAACTAACTAACTAACTAACTAACTAACTAACTAACTAACTAACTAACTAACTAACTAACTAACTAACTAACTAACTAACTAACTAACTAACTAACTAACTAACTAACTAACTAACTAACTAACTAACTAACTAACTAACTAACTAACTAACTAACTAACTAACTAACTAACTAACTAACTAACTAACTAACTAACTAACTACTAACTAACTAACTACTAACTAACTAACTAACTAACTAACTAACTAACTAACTACTAACTAACTAACTAACTAACTAACTAACTAACTAACTAACTAACTAACTAACTAACTAACTAACTAACTAACTAACTAACTAACTAACTAACTAACTAACTAACTAACTAACTAACTAACTAACTAACTAACTAACTAACTAACTAACTAACTAACTAACTAACTAACTAACTAACTAACTAACTAACTAACTAACTAACTAACTACTAACTAACTAACTAACTAACTAACTAACTAATAACTAACTAACTAACTAACTAACTAACTAACTAACTAACTAACTAACTAACTAACTAACTAACTAACTAACTAACTAACTAACTAACTAACTAACTAACTAACTAACTAACTAACTAACTAACTAACTAACTAACTAACTAACTAACTAACTAACTAACTAACTAACCTAACTAACTAACTAACTAAC
>JACEFZ010003039.1:432500-440000 GCA_014155875.1 Cepaea nemoralis | reverse complement strand
TTCTAAATACCCGGTTATTGGTAAAGTAAGAGTTGACCTGATATCAAATGTCGCAATGTGTTGATTCTAATCGTTGCCGCAACAGGCTGGCAGCAAGCAGTTCAGGCTTGTCGGCTCGTGCACCCCTTCTTGTTGGAACCACAATTAAATCCAAACTGTCCTTCTGGGCATTAGGTTGGTGTCTGTTCACAACAGAGTACCTAACACTCGTGGAGGAAACCAGTCTAGGCCCAATACCAGCCAGTACATCTGTGGTGTCTATTCACAATAGAGTACCTAACACTCGTCGAGGAAACCAGTCTAGGCCCAGTACTAGCCAGTACATCTGTGGTGTCTGTTCACAATAGAGTACCTAACACTGGTAGAGGAAACCAGTCTAGGCCCAGTACCAGCCAGTACATCTGTGGTGTCTGTTCACAATAGAGTACCTAACACTGGTGGAGGAAACCAGTCTAGGCCCAGTACCAGCCAGTACATCTGTGGTGTCTGTTCACAGTAGAGTACCTAACACTGGTGGAAGAAACCAGTCTAGGCCCAATACCAGCCAGTACATCTGTGGTGTCTGTTCACAATAGAGTACCTAACACTGGTGGAAGAAATCAGTCTAGGCCCAATACCAGCCAGTACATCTGTGGTGTCTGTTCACAATAGAGTACCTAACACTGGTGGAGGAAACCAATCCAGGCACAATACCAGCCAGTACATCTGTGGTGTCTGTTCACAATAGAGTACCTAACACTCGTGGAGGAAACCAGTCTAGGCCCAGTACCAGCCAGTACATCTGTGGTGTCTGTTCACAATAAAGTACCTAACACTGGTGGAGGAAACCAGTCTAGGCCCAATACCAGCCAGTACATATGTGGTGTATGTTCACAATAGAGTACCTAACACTCGTCGAGGAAACCAGTCTAGGCCCAATACCAGCCAGTACATCTGTGGTGTCTGTTCACAATAGAGTACCTAGCACTGGTGGAGGAAACCAGTCTAGGCCCAATACCAGCCAGTACATCTGTGGTGTCTGTTCACAATAGAGTACCTAACACTGGTGGAGGAAACCAGCCTAGGCCCAATACCAGCCAGTACATCTGTGGTGTCTGTTCACAATAGAGTACCTAACACTGGTGGAGGAAACCAGCCTAGGCCCAATACAAGCCAGTACATCTGTGGTGTCTGTTCACAATAGAGTACCTAACACTGGTGGAGGAAACCAGTCTAGGCGCAATACCAGCCAGTACATCTGTGGTGTCTGTTCACAATAGAGTACCTAACACTGGTGGAGGAAACCAATCCAGGCCCAATACAAGCCAGTACATCTGTGGTGTCTGTTCACAATAGAGTACCTATCACTGGTGGAGGAAACCAGTCTAGGCACAATACCAGCCAGTACATCTGTGGTGTCTGTTCACAATAGAGTACCTAACACTGGTGGAGGAAACCAGTCTAGGCGCAATACCAGCCAGTACATCTGTGGTGACTGTTCACAATGGAGTACCTAATACTCGTGGAGGAAACTAGTCTAGGCCCAGTACCAGCCAGTACATCTGAAGTGTCTTTGTTTTTCAACGTTTGCTCGCTTTGAACTAGAGTCTATGTTAGGAAGATTTTTGCGTGTGGAATATTGCGTGTATGTCCTTATTACCAATGTCCCTCGCCATCAGGTGAACCCACTCCGATTTCTGAGGTACTTGTAATTTACTTCTTCAAGTCAAGGATCAGAAATCAGTCATCTTATCCCATTTCATCTCATCATGTTCCTATTGTACCTTGCGATGTCGAGGTGAAGTGTAAACAGCAGGAGAGTGCCCGCTTATGGGCTTCATGTATCGATATTCCCATGGACTCTGCTAATTCCTCCGTCAATCGTTTGCGTGGTCGGCCTCTTCTTCTGCTTCCACTTGGTCTGTACATCATTGCTTGTTGTGGTACACTGTTAGTTGGTAACCTAATTGAACCATTCGATTTGCTACTTTATAATAAAATCTAGCGCTGCTATGACCCCACTTTAGTTAAAATGCCATGTGTAGGGGTTGAACCTAATACCTCACCATCAGGAAGTTTAAGAACCGCTAAGCTGATCTTCTGTAATGTTATGAATCATGACTCGTTACATCCCAATGTGCCTCTGCACAGATAGGACGTTCCAGTACTGATTTTGCACACTCCGCTTATTGATGAGATTATAGGCGGGAAGAAGAGGTCTGCAAAAGTTCCCGCGGAGCTGGAACTGTCGACTCTACATCAACCTCATTCGGATGAATGCAAGCGGATCTAAATGGCCACGTGACCTGAACGGTAATGCACGGGACTTAGAAATTAAACCCAAGTCTTCTAAAGAATCCACCGAGCAACCAACCAAATCCAAACTCAAAAGTTCTTGAATATTCAAAACAATGTATTTCTTTGATGAATTTAATCACAGAAGTCACAAACAATATGCTACACGATTTATTGCCTGGTATATTTCACTGCATCTCGTCAGGTGCATACTGTTCGTGTTAACGTTCGCGTTAAATTTGAAATTCAGCTAAACTAGTATCCATTTATTCACTTCCTATGATATATAACTCTGTAGTATGCACCTGACGAAATGCAGCGAAATATGCCAGGCAATTCATTCTTCATTGCGTTCGCTCTTAACCTTCCGATGTGCTGACATAACGGGAAATATTGGGTATCGGCAATCTCACAGGCAAATATCACGCATGTCTTGTACTGTCATAACTCCAATACGTTCCCTGCACGACACTTTAATGATTCTATTGTTGTTGTTGTTGTTAAAAAAAGTCGTTTAAAAGTCGACAGAGTCGACTTCATTGCACCGGGTTTTATTCCATATGGCTCGGTATATTTCCGCAGCACGGAAAGCGTCGCACAAAGCACGAACTCCGTAGCTTTTAGCGACGACCCACAGGAGTCTCCGAAACATTTAACTCGTAAACCGAAGGGTGCGGCCCGAAATCGAACCCACAACCTTCGGATCACGAGTCAAACGGCTTGACTACTTCGCCACAGAGACTCCCTATTGTTGTTGTTGTTGTTGGTGTTGTTGGTGTTGTTGTTGTTGTTGTTGTTGTTGTTGTTGTTAATTAGGTCAATCTAAAGACGCCAAGTCAGAGGGTTAGGTCATCTTCTTCTTCTTTCGTTTGCTTGAAATATGTCTATAACTGCAATGCTGTCTCTTGTATGAATTGAACTGTCTTTTTCAGTTCACACAGCGGTCCATAGAGTTTATCTTCCCCTGTCGTCTCTCTAGGCCAGAAGGTTTGCCTAGATATGTTATATTTTGGGCAGTCTTGGAGTATGTGCTCTGCTGTCTGCGACGCCAATCCACATGTGCACATGGCTGTTTCACCAATCTTGAATTTTGTATACATGTGGTTGCGTAATCTATTGTGCCCTGTTCTGAGGCGCAGAATAATGACTTGTTCTGGTCTAGTCCATAACGTGGTAGTCATCTTGAGCAGGTTTTGGTGGCTTTCTGACTGATTTGATCATTCTTTTCTTTTGGTGGTATGTAACGGGTACATCGGGCTGTTCTTCTTTGGCTCCTTCCTTAGCCAATTGATCAGCTCTGTCGTTTCCGGGTACTCCACAGTGGGATGGTATCCTCTGTATGGTGACCTTGTGCTGACTGCTAAGTTCAGAAAGTAGTGTCCTTAGTACTGGCAATTTCCCAGACAGGAGCGCCTCGAGTACTGATTTTGCATCTGTCAATAGCACCACAGGTTGTGTACCATTGCTGGTATTTAGTAATTTCTCTGTTGCTATCTTGATTGCCTCAATTTCAGCATCGTAGTTATGGCAGTACTTTCCTGTCGGTACTCTAGCTGTGTCCCTAGTATTATTTGGGTATTCTATGTACACTCCCGCTCCTCCATTTCGAACAGCATTTTGTGCTGACCCATCTGTGTAGACTCGGATCCAGAGGTCCTGTGGGTATTCTTCATCAAGGAAGCTGAGAGTGGCTGTTCTGCGCTGCACACTGTTCTGTTCTTCCTTGTCAAATATTCCTCTCACTGTTGTCTGGATTTGTAATGATAGTCTATGCTCATCTTTCCATGGAGTTCGCTCTGGAATAGTTGTTAGGGGGATACCAACTGTGGGCAGATCGGTGGTTTCTCTGCAGAGTCGTTTGGCCTGGTGGATAAAACTACTTCTTTTCAGCCGCCCCATAGCTAGGTTTTCAAATCTGTTCTTCATAGGGTGGCCTAGCAAGCTGAGGAACTTTTCTACTTGTATTAGCGTTTTCGTATCTCTGCGCTCACTCAGTGCTTGTGTCCTCCCCATCTTCTCCATTTCCACTATAGGGGTTGATCTCATCCCTCCTGTGGTGACTCTAAGTGCTTGATTTTGCACCTTGTCCAGCTCTTGTAGCGTGATTTTTGATGCCGAACACCACGCAGTTGACCCGTATTCCAGGTTTGGTCGTATGCTCTGTTGATAAATTTTGCTAAGTATTGTCCCACTAGCTCCCCATGTGGTTCCACTTAGCTTTCTCAGGATGGCTATTTTCCTTCTGGCTTTTGCTACTGCTTTGTTGATGTGTTGATGTGCTTTCTCCATGTCAGCCTGCCATTAAATGTTACTCCAAGTTATCTTGGTTCTTTATCTTCTCTTAGGGGTGTTCCATGGATGGTCCCTGCCTTTTGTTTTGGAGAGAGGGTAAATAGGGTGGTGCTGCACTTGTCAGTGTTTATGCTGACACACCATCTATTCGCCCATGCAACAAATGTATCTACAGCTCTTTGTAGCAATCTGGTGGCCACTGATGCATGTTCATTTGTGCTCCATAAAACCAGGTCATGGGCGTACATTGCCACTTTAATTCCATGCGGTAGATTAGCAACGAGGTCATTGATGAAGATTAGAAAAAGTGTGGGGGACAAGACTCCACCCTGGGGAACACCGTGATGCAGTAGTACTTCCTTGCTCTTGAGTCCGTCTATCTGTACTCGGGCTCTTCTGGTGTGCAAGTATGCTTTCACCCATTTGTACATTCTTCCATTGACTTTGCAGTTTCTCAGTTTATTCATCAGACCTTCTTTCCAGACTTTGTCAAAGGCTTTCTTCAAATCTATCCATGCCGCAAGCACCAGCTTCTTCTCTTGGAATGCATCCTCAATTTTTTGAGAGAGGTAGGTTGTCTGATCTTCCGTAGAGTAGCACTGCCTAAAGCCAGCCTGCTGTGGCACAAGGATGTTTTTACTTTCAATGTACCACTACAGTCTTTGATTGATGATGTGCTCCAGTGTTTTGCAGAGACATCTGGTGAGACTAATTAGTCTATAGCTAGAGGCAATGGAACTATCCTTCCCTTATTTTAGGAGGGGTATCATTATTGCTTCTTTCCAGGCTTGTGGAACACTGCCCAATTGTTATTGAAGATTTGCAACAGCTTTGCTTTGGCCTCTGTTCCTAGGTTCCTAATCATTTCATTGGAGATACCATCAGCTCCTGGTGACTTTCTCATTTTCAGTTTTGATATGGCTAGCTCCAGTTCGCTGACTGTGATGGGTGCCTCCAGAACCTCATGTACTATTTCCTTCTGTCCTATATGTTGCCGTTTCTCTCGAATCTCTTGTTGTTTCTCTGGACTAATTTTGATATTGTTATCTTGTGCGAATGAGTCCGCAAAATGGTCAGCTGCTTGCTTTCTTGTTAAGATGTTTCCATCTTTATGTAGTGCAATTTTTGAGTTTCTCCCTGTGCCCTCATCGCTAAGTTGTTTTATTAGTTTCCACAATTTCCTTCTGTCTCTTTCAAAGTTCAGAGACTCTGTTTTTTCCTGCCAGCTTTTCCGTCTAGCCTGCAGCTTGGACCTTTGAAATTTGGCTTTTGCGTGCTGGAATTTATTGTGGTGCTCTTGGCTGGGTTTGGCCTCTGCTTGCTTTCTACACACTTCCACATCATTATGCAACTGATTCAGTTCACTACTCCAGTAGGGTTTATATTGTTTTCGGGGGTTAGGTCATTACTTTGAAACAAAAAACTAAGTTTAAGGAAGACTGGTTATGAAGACAAACAACATTAGAAGGCAGATGATTGGAACATGTGAACAGGAAGAGAATGAGCTTATATGCCATGAAACAAAGAGTTATCCGGACTACCAGAAAAGAAGATAACCAGAACAGCGACAGTTGGACTAAAATGTCGGAATGGGTTCGTCTGATGGCAATGGACACTAGTAAAAGAGAAAGGTAATCAGTCTAATGCACTAAAAAGTAGTAGCAATTGTAAGCACTGCTCTTGAGGTCAAAGTGAGTAAACGAAAGAACAAATGTCAGCAGTCAGTGCAAACATGACAAGCTTTGAGTGGTGCCTAGGTTCTTCAACTTTCTCTTGTGATTCCCTCATGTTCAGAGTCAAGATGGCCAACTCAGTTATCAAATAAGCGCACACAACATGCACACTATAAACTATGCAGTCTGTTGGTCTGGCTCTTTGTTTATATTTTGTAACGCCTCATTTTTAAATGGTCCTACCTGCGTGCTACAGAAACAGACTCACTTCTATGAGCAACCAGATATCAACCTAAAAAAGCAGTCTTTACTAGTCAGGTCTTCTGTCTACCAAATACGAACACATTGAATCGGAGACATCTCCAGCAACTGTTTCTTACCTTGGGTTGGAGATTATAACTGAGCTATCATATAACAGTAGATAGTACAGGGTGTTTGTAAAGTCTCACTACACTTTGTATGTAGAACAAATTTGAAAAATGAAGTACAACTCATCTAATTTTGTTTCTCTTGTGCCTTGCGGTGTTGAGGTGAAGTATAAACAGCGGAAGAGTGCCTGTTTATGAACTTCCTGTATCGAGATTCCCACGGACTCAGCTATTCCCACTGTTCATCGTTGAGTGGTCGGTCTCTTCTTCTGCTTCTATTTGGTCTGTACACCATTGCTTGTTGTCGTATACTGTTAGTTGGTAACCTAGTTAAAGTTAGTTGCATATTACAGGACGTTTGCAGTCAACACCAACATCTTCATTTTTTTTTTTTTTGCTGTTGTTGATGTCTTGGCAATCAACAATTTTGTAAAGAATGGATACCTCGATTATTTCCATCTGAGGCGGGCCCTAAGCCACTCCCGCACGCTGTCTAATAAATTGCGGACAATTAAAGAAGACAATACTGGAGGGTAAGGTTGAAAGCAAGCGAATAAGAGGTAGACAGCGATACAAGTGGACAGATAACATCAAGAGCAGGATGAACAGCATTCAGACAGAATTTACAGTCAGGGCGAGAGAAAGACTTTATTGTTGATCCATTGCAGTCAACCTTCTTTGTGGAAACGGCTCCTGGTTGATTGAAAGAGGATGCTAGATTGGTCGGTGAGTGTTGGCTTGTTAATGTGCGTCAAAATGAAATGTAGAACATTGAGATACTTGTGAGAAATAAAAGAAACACATAAAATGGAACCTTGCGTATTGATTGTCACTCAGAAAACGCGATGGAAAACTAAAAGCTGTTAACACCCCTGTATTCAAGTCCGCTAACT
>JACEFZ010003039.1:330000-427500 GCA_014155875.1 Cepaea nemoralis | reverse complement strand
GTGGGTTCGATTCCGGGCCACGTTCTTCGGTTCACGAGTGAAATTTTTCGGGGACTCATGTAGGTCGTCACTAGCGCTACGGAGTTCGTGCTTTGTGTGACGTTTTCCGCGCTGCGAAAAGAGACCGAGCCAAATGGGATAAAAACCCGGTGCAATGAAGACGACCCTGTCGACTTTTAAGCGACTATTTTAATGAATACTGATACAGATATCATATGTATTACATTGACGGGCCAAGAGCTTCACTAGTTTCCCATTGGCATGTGCAAAAGAAGAGGTTATTCGGGGGACGGGAGTACCCGATTCTGCTCCGTGGATACTCACAACTTATTATAACGACAATTTTTTATAACATTTGCAGCACTGTACAAACAGCTTAAAGTTCCAGTTTTAAATAAAATTCAGAAAGATCGGAGGTATGCAGCTAAAGGTCAACAAATATTGTGTAGCAATTTTAGATTATGCCTCGAGTTAACCCCAGTCTAAAGATAGACGCTCGGAAAGGTTGAAGAATCTTTGAATGCGGTGTCTCGAGCATCTTGTCATCATCATGTGCCATGACGGTAAGCTTGGGCAGTCATATTTTGCCATGTCACTCGATCACCAGAGTCGTGGTTCAGCTCAGTGTTCTTGTCTCGACCATACCACGTGGCCAAGCCATCCACGTATTTACTTCTTTGTCCTCCCATTGTTCTCTTCCCCTCGATCTTGCCAGTTGTCACCAAGATCTCCTATTTATTTCTTCTCATAACGTGACCAAAAATTGTGACTGTCTACGTCTAATTTCTCTAATCAGTTTACGGTTTTCATTTGTTTCTTGTAGGACTTGGTCATTGGTTTTTCTGTCTGTCCATGGTATTCTTTGCATTCTCCTCAGAAACCACATTTCCACAGCCATCAGATGTTTTTCAGCTTGTCTGCTCATTGTCCACGCTTCACATCCATACAAAAGTACAGGTTCTATGTAGCACCTCAACACTCTTTTTCTCGTTGCAAATGACATCTTTTATTGGTCAGTATGTTTTTCATCTTGCAAAAGGCTACCTTCGCCATGGCGATTCTTGTTCTAATCTCTTCAAGGCATTTCCCATCAGATGTTATGACTGTTCCGGGATAATTGTACCGATTCACTTGTTTAAGAATATTCCAATTTACTTGTATACTGCATTGTGGTATTTCCTTCTTCTTAGTGACGACCATAATCTGTGTCTTCTTACAATTTAATTCTAACCCAAGTTGTTCACTGTGTGCAACAATCGCATCTACTAAATGTTGCAGACCCTGCTCATTGTCTGCAAATAATACTGTATCTGCATATCTAATGTTGTTGATGTTATTTCCCCCCCCCCCCTCTAATGATGATTCCTGTTATATCGTCAACATTTCTGAAAATACTTTCAATGTACAGGGTAACAAGATCTCTCTCTTAATAGGCTGAAATTGAATTACTTCATTATCAATCTTTATGCCAGTTTTTTTCCCCAATATATGTTTTCATGAGTCTAAGGTCTTTCCCATCAATTTGCAGATCTGCAAGCATCTCCATCGTGTTGACGTGTCTTAGTTTATTACTTTATCGAAAGCCTTTCTGTAGCCACTAAAGCAAAGATGTAAGTCTTTATTTATTTCTATAAAACGTTCAATAACTGTTCGCAGCATATACACTGTATTTACTGTACCCTTGCCTTCTACAAACCCACATTGTTCTTCCCCTATTTCGGATTGTATTTTCTTCCTAACCCTTTGCATGATAATTTTTAGCAAAATCTTTGTGATGTGGCTCATTATACTAATTGTTTGATATTAATCACATTCCAAGGCTCCTGATTTCTTCGGGATTGCAATAAATATAGAAGAGCATCTTGCACCTCCATGCAATAGCACAAACATTGTGGCAAGCGAATAAAGCCAGTTTAGAATACAGTAGGACATTTTAAATCACATATATTGATAGTGAATACGTCGCAAAATAGGAGCAGGGGTAATAAAATGAACAGCAACAGATATGTGTCTAATCTAAGTAAACTTGTTTCTGTAGCACAGCATATGTAAAACGTATTGCTGCAGCACTGCTAGTGTAGTAATTGAATACAGTTAGTTTAGAATTCATTCATGCATTCATTCAGTAGAATGTTATTTACAGAACTTCGCTCCCATAACTTTCCGGAACAATTCTCGGTCATGAGCAAGATGTCCCGCATCCGATATACCCATCTGGAGATAATCTGCTATATCCTGCACCCATCTTCTCTTTGGCCTTTCCTTTCCTCTCTTCCCGGACATATACACCTTCTATTGTTGTAGCAGAATGAATACCATATCTGGTATTGGCTTAGGTGTGCAAGATCAAAGCATGCTTGAGCATCCTGATAGAACAGTAAGAAGGATGCTCAAGTCGTGACATAGCTTGTTTTGGGTAGTGACCACCAAAGCCGAGACAAGATAAGACAACATCATAATTTAGTGGTCCTTGGATTTTGTATCGGCCATCATGAATAAATAAAGCCTGTTTTAAAATGAATACATCAGAAGTTACTTGTTGATCCTCTGTACACGTATTGTTACAGATGGATTATTGGCGCCGCACACAGGATTCGATTTTTTACTTGGATGTCGCGTATACAACGTGAAGTACGAAAGTCAACATGCCACATGCCACAGCGGACTGTCATGAAAAATTTATTACCAACCAACTTGCTGAGGTACGAACCAAATTTTAGACATTCATTTAAATAAAAAGTTCAAAATCGGACCACCTCTAATTGAGTCAAAGTCAAAATTTAAGCATTTTTCGGACTACCTAAATTAAAGTCATACGCATCCAGATTTTTGAATGGAGCCATCTTCATAACATGGTTGCCTGTGGAATTTTACTAAGCTGTTTCTCATCATAACTACTTGAAGTAACGGGATTCTTGTCAAAATATTATGAAGTTTGACCTGCCATTATTACAGCCGTTGGGTAACCTTGCGTTTGAAGGTCAGCCAGTTACATACTAAGACCGTCCAGGTCCAGGAGCAAAGAAATCTCAAGACAGCTATAAACAACTCGAATTAAATAGAGAACTTCCGTATATCAAGATCACTTACGAACTCAAAAACCGTTATACTCATTGAACATTGACCTTGAGTATCTGAGGAAATTATTGCCTATTGCTCCTTCGTTTGGAAATTACGAGAAAATACAGTCGCGTTTGCTCATCCTGAACTCTAGCAAATCAGAATGTTTTTCAACAAAAGCGAACATTTCAATAGGGGACCTTCGGAGGTGGTTGGGCATACTGGGGTGCCGACCTGCTGAAGAGGGGACCCAAATTAAATCGCTTTATCGAGCTAGAGTCGCTTTCAAGTCGACGCCTTGAAGAGCTCTGTTAGGGTGAAAAGAAGCCGCAAGTCTGGTAGGGGCCCGTCCAGGGGCTGAAAGTGAAAGTAACGAAACCTGAGACGTTGGAAGAAGGACATCACTGAAGTCACGTTATCGTTTGGATGGCTACTAAATAATACGGACTCCAGACGTTTGTGTTATACGTGAACCGTGGCAAGGAAAATTTTCAACGAACGTACGTGAATTCACCCTTCTCTTGGATCAAGGGAAGACATGGTTGACGGTAATTAGTTAAAGTCTAACTGCTAGGAGAATATTTTTTAATGTGATTTAAATAAGATCATTTAGATAAATTCCTATAAATGTGAGTTTGCTTGTATAGTGAAATATTTCAGCATAGCAAAAGAAACAACAGGGTATGGCAACAGGAAGACCCATCACAGCACAGTAGAGAAACGTAATTGAAAATTATTTCAGCTAAGCTCAAGACGAGTTTTTTTTTCAGGTACCAAGGAATATGCAGAGGAACAAGTAGGCATATTGTTTTAAGCTTGATATAAATTATAAAGAAATTAATATGAACTACCTAAATATAGAACTGAAACGTATCAGTACATGGTTGGGAGAGTTAAAAGTGGCAGTTAATGAAGTAGAAAATTTTGTAGAAACGTTGCAGAACAGAACGACTAGACAAGAGCCTTATAGATTTAAGGTAGACTGCAATAGAGTAGGAAAGAATAACAGGAGACAGCCACTACTTAATAAAGACAGAAGACAATATGGTTCTGATTATGCGGTTAGTTATGACGAACCAAGGCCTGATGTTTATAGGGTAAAAGACGGTGAGAACAGACGTAATGGTGAAGGGTCGGACTGGTATAGGTGTTATAGATACAAGAATGGTCCTGAGAGAGACCTTTCCAATAAAATATGGAAGTGGCCATCCCATAGCAAGACTGCTAGGAAAAAACGTGACGACTGGTTTGAACAAAGACGGAGACAGTATCTGAGGTCAGGGTCAAAGAACAGAGTAGAAAACGTAAGTAGGAATTCAACTAAACTGGTTGCGAATCTGACTCTTAGACAAGAAAAGAAGAAAATAGACCAAGAGACTCAGACGCAGGCGATTGAACTGGTAGAAGAGAACACACAAACACAGGTTGATACAGTAGAGAAAAAGGTCCAGGTACAACCAACCAGCAAGATAACAAAGGGAAGTCAAACTGAGTTAGTAGAGACTCAGTCAAAACCAACTCACTTGACTAAGGGGGTCACGGTTGAAATTAAGAAAGATAAACAGACGAGAACCAAAGACGAAAAGAGACCAAAGAGGAAAAGTATTGGGAAAGAAATATTAACAGTATGATAGTTAATAGAGGTACGACGAATGGTATGTCAAGTTCCTCAGGTATAGACATTAAATTAATCCCTAAATGGTGTAGGAATGTTAGGTGTGAGAGTTCAGGTTATGGAGAGAATATTTCAGGTAAAGATATGGGAGTTGTACAGAACCGGAGTACGAGGAATAGAAGTAAGAAGAAAGTCAGACGTTCTAAAGCCGACTATGGGAATAGGATCGACGTGTCTGCAGTAAACTACTATGAGTCTGATGAGGGAACTATTATCAGTATATCATCTGAAGACGAGATGGGGAAATATAAGCGTTATGTAAGGTATACAGAAAACAGTGAGCAGACCGACGCAAATAAAAGAAATAGAAAGAAAGCATTTAAGAAGAAGAATAGTAATAGACAGATAGCGGAAATTTACTCGACGACAGAAAGTGACTTAAGAAAAATAGAAGAATATATGACCTTAAGACCTGAGTACTTTAACAACAGATTAACAACAGATAGTGAAGATGACATAATTGAAGAAAGACGTACTAATGTACTAGGAGACAATGAAATATTTAGCTTAGATGCACTCTATGGCTGTTAAAATTCCGAGGGTGAGGAAGGACATATGGCATTGTTTTAGCTTATGAGAGGAATTGCGGTTTGAGCATATACATATGGGCTGTCTAAAATAGGCAGATGAATTTTTTTGGGTGTGGCATCACATGGTACAGGGTAGGCAATGGTGCAATAGTGTTGTTGAGGATAGAGAGTCACGGCAACTGATAGAATATTCGACGTGGATACGTTATAAAGAATATCTTGTGTTTGGTTGCGGTGTAGGGAGAGTAAACAAGGTAGAAATTGAAATGTTCCTTGTCCGGAATGGCTAGATAGAGAGAGTTGATCACGTTGACTGATGTATAACTGGTGTGATTAAAGTAGGGTAGAGTCAGCACAGAATTAGCAGAGAGAGAGAGAGATAAACTAAGTATGAATGCTCGTACTAGAGTTGATTCGACTCAGGGCTACGACGTGATGTCTGAGATAGTTTCGCTTGGTAGTTGAGAAGTAAGTATAGTATTGTTGACAGGTGAACCGAGAGTGTCTGATGAGGAGATATAGATTGAGGAGGAATTGAGTATCCTGTGTAAAATAGCCAGTTGAGCGCAAGAGTATTAAGAGTAAAAGACTGTGGAAACTGATGTTTGAAGAATACGAGGTCTTGGTGAGGGGATGACGTAATTACATGATGCTTGTGGAGAAAGAAGAGGTGATTAAATCTGAGAAAGTTGTTGTGTGGAGAAGTATAGAATGATAGTTACGAGGTTAGTGACTCAGTCGGAGTGAGGTTTGTTCTGAGAGAGTTGATAGTGCTAGTTAGTGTGTAGAAGAGATATAGTTTGCGAGAGATAATGTATAGCTTCTGACCTTTAAAAAGGAGTGAATGATTGAGAAAAGTAGAAATAAGAAAGCAGTGAATTGGGGAAGTCCTGTTGAGTAATTCATCTGGTTATGCGTTGTCCGTACGTGAGTATAATTCTAGACAAACAGTTGTTCGTCGCGCTGAGTGAAGTAGGAGTGAGGTTTTGAGACGCCGTCTAAGTGGAGTACATGGATAAAATGTTGTCAAGCGGTTGGTAATAGTCGCGCGTTTGATATATCTTGTGTCAATGTGTGTAGAGGAGATCGACACGCTTAGACTGTGGTGAGTGATTGCTGGAATGTTTAATTTGCGTCTAAATTGTTTTTTTTGTTTTTTTGTTGAAGTAATGGTATGGGCACGTAAGGTTGTCGCGATGCGAGAGTAGTCGTGAGATGAGAACAAGGTTGTGTATCACTGTCTGTGAAAACATAAAATACGAATGCCGTGTGAATATGCGAAGAGTGGCTGATGATTGGAAATTTGTGATGTCTTTTGGTTAGAATATCTGACGTTAGACAGAGTTAATGAAAGTTGTATGACAGGCTGACGGAAAGAGAGTTAACATTTTGAATGATGTTTCATGAAACAGATTTAGTAGTGTTGGCAGAGACATGTCGAAGCAAGAATGCCTGATACAGAGAATTGAGAGAATATGGTTTGCCCAGTCGGAGTGAGAATTGTCGTTAGTCATGTGCGGTGTTGTTTATTGTTTCTGATAGAGTCCCGATAAATAGGAATAGTAGTGAAAGATGAGAGAGGCAAGCAAGAGAATGTGATTAGATAAATGAATGTCAGAGTAGTATAAATAGAGTACTAGAGAACGTGTTCCGATAAGTGTGACTGGTTTGACTATCATCGCAGTGTAAGAACGCTAGGAGAGACTTGAGGATAGCTTAGAGTAGTGGTGGTGAGATGTTGGAAAATACTAATACGTTGGTTAGTTACGTCGGATAGACGAGAGACTCAAAATTAGAATTAGTTATTGACAAATATAGTAGGTAGATGTATTGGTGGAGTCGATGGTAAATAGACATTTATTTTGTTGGACTGTAGCATGGTGGAGATACCGTAGTTAACGGTAATGATTAAGTAGTTGTAGTAATTCTTGGTACAAATCCAAGGGAAACAATTGGTGTGCCGAGCCACAGGTTCTATTAGTAGATAGATGACTGGTAGATGACATTGGGATAGCCGTCACACTAGTAATAGATAAAATGAGTTGACCTGTAGTTTACAGTGGTTGTTTAGGTTATATTACAAATATTGTGATGTGTTAAGAGTTAGTTTGTAAAAGATAGAATGTTGTGAGGGGAGATAATCAATGATTGACTTCCAGAAAAAGTACGGTCATTTGTTGATTAATGACTTTTGTTGAGAGAACAGATATTGTTCTAAGTTAAGAATTGGTCTGTAGGTAACAGATATATATATATATATATATATATATATATATATATATTGGGATTAATGCAGGTTAATTGGCCTAGCATTGAGCGTTTTTATTACGGTTGTAAGAGTAGCGCTTGTAGTGAATAGATATGTATTACATTGGTTCGTAGAAGAGTTCAATCTTCCTTGGTTACTTTAAGTAGTCAATTCTAGGTGAATTATTGTTTTGATAAAGGTTGGGGATAAACTTCTCTTTAGCGAGAAGACAGTTGTTTTTATTGAATTTGAGCTTTCAATGCCTCATATATAATATGTTATAGTATTTTTTTTATTGACTTGGTTTTGTAGAATGATTGACATTTGATTTTAAAATTGAATTTGTTGAGTTTTATTAATAGATAAATAAGTTATTGTTAGTCCATAAAAGAGACTAACAATGGATAGGATGTATGTTATATTATTCTGAAATATGTTTTTCTTTGAATGAGTTGATACCTTTATTTGATATGAGGGGAAAGATAAAATGATGTTAATAACTTGGGGGGGGGGGGGGGGGGTATGATGTCCTGTTGTGATTTTATTTCGCTTAACTCATAATTTAAGTGAATTGTCTTGTGTGTTGAATAAGAATTACCTTGTTTATAAATATGTTAGAAATTAGTTAAGTTAAGTTTACTTCACAAACAGTTATGGTTTTGTCTAGAATAAAGGCAATACATGGGGCTTCGTTCAGAAAATAGTTAATAAACTACTGAGGTCTAGTAGAGAGACACATTCTCTTTGATGAATAATAAGTTCATGAGTATATTCTGTTAGCAAGATTGCGGTGATAATCAGCGTAGAGAGGTTGATGATATAGTGGCTATGAAGTGTGGGAAACATATACCATACTTAAGTGACGGGGTTACTACACAAGTAATTTGGTTATGAGGGAGTTAAAAAATAGGAGCTGCATTAAGTCAGCATTGATTGAATATATATGGATTGGATGCCATATTGGGGAAGAAAAGATTAACGTAACTAATGTATATAGCAGTGGGGTAAATGAGGGGAAAGTTTTGAACATGGTTTCCATGGGGTCGGAAGTAAACATGGATTTAGAGCCATGATGTAATAGAAGACTGGCTGGCTTATAGAAGAAGAAGTGGGTAACGTGCTACGCCAGACAGTGTGAAGACAAATAGTAAAACATGAATTGAATGCCATGTTTTACTCCGAAGAATAACTATATACTGTGGATATCAGTACAATAGAAAAGGGGTTTAAGTGTGTTAATGAGCAATGAACAGTGTCAGTGTGGAGATAAAATACCATGTGGTTTTGAGGGGTCCGAAATATATGGACTGAGAAAGAATAACGTTGATTGCAAGCAGTCACAGTTCAGTGGCGGTATATTGTTGCTGTTGATAACAGCATAAATTGAGGTTCAGGAGAAATGCCCATAATAAATGGACATTAGTGGGTTGCTGAAGTTTTCGGCGAGATTAAGAGGGAATTCTGAGTGAGGTATAAGAGAACATTAGTTATGTGAGGTGATGTGTATAATGGGGAAAGAGGTCTTGAGGGATGATGGACCTTTTTCTTTTGTGTACTGTCTGTAATATATAGACATTTGGGAGTGAATAAAAATTGTTGATGGCTGGTGCTTGATGCTGTAGATAGCAGCGTAAACTGTTGCCATAATAAGTGGTATAAGTGAACGGTGGAAGATATAATTATTTTAGACTTTATTACATAAAGTCTCAGATGACATAGGGGGGTAAAGGTGTGTGTGATTTAGGTGAGTGTGGTTTTTGTGAGGAAGAATTCTACTTCTTTGAATCTCCGGTGCGCACCGATTCTTTGTCTTCCTATAGTGTGCAAGTGATTTCAGGTTAGTTGAAAGTGGAAAAGTAGTAATGCGGAGGTAATACGGTTAGTGATGACAATAGGGAGTTGAGGTAGTATCAGAAGAGTACAGCGTTTGAATTTTTAAGCGGATTGCTTATGAAGAGAAGAAGAAGTATTTCAAAAAGGTACCCATATGTGTTATGATGTATTGTATAAAACTGAGATTTAAATATTATTGAGGTATAATAGATACCTATACAAGAAAGGGTTTTTGTGATAGGATATGTAAATAATATGTATGTTATGTTTTTTTTTTTGAAGGGCCAGAAACGACGGAGGAAATATTTACTTAAGTTAGTTTGGGGCTTAGAGAAATTATGGGGGGAAGGAGAGAAGGTGTAGGATAAAGGGGTTAGGATTTAAGACTTTGAAGAAGAAAAGTCTTTTTAAAGAAAGGGAGGTGTAGCAGAATGAATACCATAT
This sequence comes from Cepaea nemoralis, assembly GCA_014155875.1. Taxonomy (NCBI): domain Eukaryota; kingdom Metazoa; phylum Mollusca; class Gastropoda; order Stylommatophora; family Helicidae; genus Cepaea; species Cepaea nemoralis. Next base: position 417,710 of record JACEFZ010003039.1, on the reverse strand, counting down.
CTGTTATTGGCTTAGGGTGTGCAAGATCTAAAGCACGCTTGAGCATCCTGATAGAACAGTAAGAAGGATGCTCAAGTCGTGACGTAGCTTGTTTTGGGTAGTGACCACCAAAGCCGAGACAAGATAAGACAACATCATAATTTAGTGGTCCTTGGATTTTGTATCGGCCATCATGAATAAATAAAGCCTGTTTTAAAATGAATACATCAGAAGTTACTTGTTGATCCTCTGTACACGTATTGTTACACTTCGCTCCCATAACTTTCCGGAACAATTCTCGGTCATGAGCAAGATGTCCCGCATCCGATATACCCATCTGGAGACAATCTGCTATATCCTGCACCCATCTTCTCTTTGGCCTTTCCTTTCCTCTCTTCCCGGACATATACCCCTTCTATTGTTGTTATCTCCAAACTATCATGACGTTTCTGGGTTTAGAATAGAATATGAAAACACAAATCACATGTATTGATAGTTAGGATACTGGAGAACGGGAGCAAAGGAAGTAGTAACATTGACATCAAAATACATGTTTAGCCAAAGTAAACGTATTGCTGCAGCACACACAATGTATAAACTTGCTGTTGTGGCACAAACAATGTATAAACTTGTTGTTGTGGCACAATGTATAAACTTATTTTTGTAGCGCAAACAATGTACAAACTTGTTGCTGCAGCACGAACAATGTATAAACTTGTTACTGCAGCAAGAACAGTGTATAAATGTTTTGCTGCATCACACACAATGTATAAACTTGTTACTGCAGCACGAACAATGTATAAACTTGTTGCTACAGCACAAAAAATGTATAAACTTGTTGCTTCAGTACGAAGTATTACAAACTTGTTGCTACAGCACAAAGAATGTATAAACTTGTTGCTGCAGCACTATATATCATATATCATATATATAGCCGGCTCCCTGTCCGAGGAGTTAGCAGCTTTCTCCGTTAATCCCGAATACTCTCGTGGTTGACATGAGCTGTAGCAGTGTACAAGAATACGAAGTCAAGTTGTTTTCTTATTGATATATCTTTATTTTGATGTCAGATGACAAGGTCGATGTCTCCTCCACATTCACTACCAGGCCGGGTCTTAACTGCCCTTGCCAACCCAATACGTCACGATTGAGCATCTCTCTCCCTTTCACTCTCGATGTCTCACTCGTGCTGTATCTGTTTCCACTAAGCTTCTAAATAATACCACAGTTAGCCTCCCTTAACTGTTACACCTCCCCATGTTGAATAAAGAATTTCCTTATAAAGGAAAAATCTTTACTTCCTAATCCCCATACCAATTCCCTCTTTTTCCTTACTTATCCCAGTCTCTAATCTTCCCCAAACAACTTACTTAAATGATATTCAACTTCGTTATTTTTCCCCTTGCTATATAGTCAACCCCCTTATTCTTCCGGTTTCCGGCCTTCAACAAACATTATTTTACACATCTTTAATAAACATTTCAATCTTCAAACTAATACAATAAAACATCATAAACCGTCTCTAAATTACTCCTTCCTCATAAAGCAATCTGCTTAAAATTTTCAAACTCAATCTAACACCAACTCCTTAGTTTTATCCAACGCTACAATCCACCACTTCAACTAAGCGGAAATTACTTCAAACAAAGGAAGACAAAGAATCGTGGCCACGGAATTAAGAAGAGAAAGAACTCTTTCAAAAACCCAAAACATTCACCTAAATAACACACCCGTTACACCCTTATAATTCTTTGAGATTTTTTATGCAAGTAAATTTCTAAACATTATATCCTCCCCCGTACCCAATCATTATGGTAAACAGTTTACGCTGCGATATACAGCATCAATTACCAACATCATCTCACAAAAAAAACAAAACAAAAAAAAAAAATATTCTCACTTAAAAGTGTCTATATAACAGACACAACCTCACATGTAATGTAAACACAAAAAATACATCCCGAAGACACAATTACAAGGTCTTAAGACCTCCTCAACACAACACCTACATAACTCATCAACTCGTATAACTAATCGTCTCCAATACCTCAGGTTCTCTCTAATGTCCATTCCTTATGTCCATTTCTTATGGGCATATCTCCACTTATGCCTTATAACAGCAACCTAGTAACTTGAAATCTCCCCTTAAGTATTAACCAATTCAAACACAACATTGTTAATCGACCCAATTATAAACATGTACATCCTGCCTAGGCCATGGTAACCCAATGTCTCTCTAAATTTCCACCTCTCAATTAATAAATATGCCGTAATCTACAGCAGCAAAAATAACCATCATGTCTCGGACGCTTGTAAGCAACTTTAATCTCAGGTCCCTTTAGTACGGACCCACAAACACCCCAGGTACCATGTCTCCCCCATTACAGCCCTTAGTATTGTAGTGTTATCCACAGTGTCTAGTCAAACATGGATCCAATCATGTTTTATCTTCATCTGGGTAATTTCTTATTCTCGAAACCCAGCAATCTCGTGTAGATCATGGCTTACGACCCCCCGAAACTATGTTCAAACTTTCTAAGCTTTATCCCATTGAATAATGCATTAATCTTTCTTCTCACATGTGGCTTCTAATCCCATGTATTTCTAATTAATTGCTTACTTTAGTGTATCTTAAAGTTTCCCAAACATTTTACTTGTGTAGTAACTTCATAGCCCTATTAATAGCAATTTTGGTCAATATTTAAAAATTGGGTTTTTACTTATGAAATCATACCAGTTACATAGAGCCTGACGAGACGAATCCAACGGTATCTCAACGAAGACTGTACGTTGATTTTAAGCGGAGTTATGAATTATATGGTGACGTAATTTAATACCAGGAAGTCCAATGAAGAATTAACTGATAAGTCAGGATTTATCGCGGCCCTAAGATTGGAAACTTGAGAAATTCTGCCTTCCATTACTGTGGCTTGTTTATTTGTAAACGGACAATGTTGTGCCATATATCATTGCGTCCGGGGCGGCGAGGCCTAACTTGACGTATTATTTTTTTTTTTTTTATAGGATGTGCCTTGACCTAATTAACAATTTAAAATGGCCGCCAACTGTTTATTATTTGCCTTCTATTAACGTGGCTTGTTTATTTGTAAACGGACAACATTGTGCCATATATCATTGCGTCCGGGGCGGCGAGGCCTAACTTGACGTATTATTTATTTTTTTTTATAGGATGTGCCTTGACCTAATTAACAATTTAAAATGGCCGCCAACTGTTTATTATTTGCCTTCTATTACCATGGCTTGATTATTTTTAAACGGACAACGTTGTGCCATATATCATTGCGTCCGGGGCTGCGAGGCCTACCTTGACGTATGTTTTATTTTTCGATAGGATTTGCCATGACCTAATTAATAATTTAAAATGGCCGCCCTTGTTAATTGTAAACGGACAATGTTGTGCCATATATCATTGCGTCCGGGGCTGCGAGGCCTACCTTGACGTATGTTTTATTTTTTCGATAGGATTTGCCGTGACCTAATTAATAATTTAAAATGGCCGCCCTTGTTAATTGTAAACGGACAATGTTGTGCCATATATCATTGCGTCCGGGCTGCGAGGCCTACCTTGACGTATTATTTATTTTTTTTTAGGATGTGCCCTGACCTAATTAACAGTGTAGTCACTGGAGGGTCTTCTCCGTGATTATTTATTGTATTTTGTGTAGGCATTTGTTTTTTGTTATTCTTTTATTTAAGCTTCATTACTCTGTGTAATTTTATATTTTTTATATTTTCAGATTTCTGCAGTATGTACCTGACGAGATGCAGCGAAATATGCCAGGCAATAAATCGTGCAATCTATTGTTTGTGTCTTCGTTATTCAAATATATAGAAAATCACCACAGGAAGGTGTCCATCTGAATTGTTTTATCAAATTGACACAGGCTGTGGCAAAGGTGTGACAGGCAGAATCTTGAATGTCACAGGAAATGGTTCAAGAAAGAGTGTTTACAAAATACCAGCCAGGGTACACAACCTGTATTTTGGTAATAAGTTAGGTAATATGGATGTAAATTCTCGTGTGGTCTTGAAGATGTATTTTTTATTACCATTTGATTTTGAGATTTGACTTGTTGAGTTTTCTTAATAGATAAATAATTTATTGTTAGTCCATAAAAGTGACTAACAATGGATAGGATATATGTAAAAATGATTTCTTTTGTTTCATCATGTATGTCATATTATTTTGAATAATGTCTTTCTTTAAATTGGTTGATTACCTTTATTTGATATGAGGGGAAAGAAAATTTGTCTTCAAAACGTTGGGGGGTATGATATCCTGTTTTGACTTCGTTTGGTTGGCTCATGAATTATGATTTTAGTTGAATTGTCTTGTGTATTGAATAGTATTTACCCTTGTTTACAAATAAGTTGAAAATTGTTAAAAAAATTTTGTTCACAGTTATTGTTTTGTTTAGAATAAAGAGTAATAAGACGGGCCTTTATTTAAAACCCTTCGTTCAGAAAATAGTTAACAAGTGACTGAGGACTAGAAGAGAGACACATAACATCCGGAATAACCTCTTAAGTAAGCACTGTAAACTACAGGTCACTCACTACATCTATTTCCAATGTGGCGATTATTTCAACGTCATCTCAATGTACCAGCCATCATCTCCTTATTACTTAACCTGTGGCTCGGCACACCAATTGTTTCCCATGGCTTTGTACCAAACATCACTACCACTTCCTAACCCTTACTGTTAACTACAGTATCTCCACTCTCCTACATCCAACAAAACTTTGTCTATTTACTATAGACCTCTCACCAAAACAACTAATTCTACCGTTAATTTCTCGTCTACCCGACGCAATTAATATTTCCTTCTACTGTACTCTCAACGTCTCACCAGCACCACTCTAAGCTATCCTCACGTCTCACATCACTCTCACATCGTGACAATAGTCAAATCGGTCACCCTCCTCGTAACACGTTCTCCAACACTCATTTAACTAACCATGTTTACCTCCGCATCTTTCATTCTTCTTGTTATTTCTCGGAACTCTTTCAGAACTGCAACCTACGCCACTTATAACCAACAGCAGACCTCTCTTTCCTCGTTTCTCAGTCTTATGCACTCTTGCTTCGCCATTTTCCTGTCAAGAATACTAAACATTCAGAATGTTAATTCAGCATATAACTTCCATAATTTCCTTCCAAGGTCAGATATTCTACGAAAAGACATTACAATTTTCTTTCTATCTCTCGATTTTCGCATGCTCTATGTTCCACGATTTATCAACGTCACTTATCAATCACTCTTCTCATATTCACACGGACAATGACACACAACCTCGCTCTCATCTCACGCCTACTCTCGCATCGCGACAACCTAACGTCTCCATACTATTACTACAACAAAACCCTTTAGACGCCACCTCAACATTCCAGCAATCATTCACCACATATCTACACGTATTGATCTCCTCTACACACATTGACACAAGACATATTAACGCCACTCTTACATTCTATCTACGTATTTCACTTAGGCGACTTCATCACACCTCTCTCCTACTTCCTTCATCACGCCGAACACCTGTCTGACTACAGTTATATTAACGTATGAACAATGCATAACCAGACGAACTTTCTCAATTCACTGCTTTCTTATATCTCTACTCCTATACGAAGGTCAGATCCTATACATTACCTCTCGCAACTTATATCGCTTTCACAGCTCTATTTACTATCTCTTCAAAACAACTTCATTCCAACATGTCATAAATCTCGTAACTTATTCTATACTTCTCTACACACAACAACTTTCTTCTTTCTCCACAAGCACTACGTAACTCGTATTTTTCAAGCATCCACTTCTACAGTCTTTTACTTTTAATATTCTCGTGTTCAACTGGCTACTTTACACACAGGACGCTCAGTACCACCTCGATCCATATCTCCTCACCAGACACTCTCGGTTCACCTGTCAACAATACTATTCTTTCTTCTCCAAGCACAACAAGCAAAACTATCTCGGACATCACGTCATAGCTCTGAGTCAACCCACTTCTAATACGAACATTCATACTTAATTTATCTCTCACCCTCTATTAATTCTGTCCTGAATCTACCCTATTTTACTTAATATACTCTCTCTACCTCGTAACCAAACAGACGATATCCTGTATTACGTAATCCACGTGGAATATCATTTGCCGTACTTCCTTATCTTCAACACCACTATCACCTACCCTGTACCACTGCTACCCCAAAAATTCATCTGTCTATTTTAGACAGCTCATATACCTATACTCTCAAACCGGAGTTCTTCTCATAAGCCAAAACTATTTCATTTTCTTTCTTCATCCAAGAATTTTAACCGTTATATAGTGTGTCCAAATTAAACACTTCACTGTCTTTCAATACATTCACCCGCCGTCTTTCAGTTATAATGTCATCATCACTATCTGTTGTCAACCTGTTAAAGTATTCAGGTCTTAAGGTCCTAAGGTCTTCTATTTTACTTAAGTCACTTTCTGTCGTTGAATAAACTCCCGCTAACTGTCTACCACTATTCTTCTTCTTAAATGAGTTCCTTCTATTTCCTATATTTGCGTCAGTCTGCTCACTGTTTCCTGTGTACCTTACGTAACGTTTATACCTTCCCATCTCGTCTTCAGATGACACGCTAATAATAGTTCCATCATCAGACTCGTTATAGTTTACTGCAAACACGTCGGCCCTATTCCCATAGTCACCTTTAAAACGTCTGGCTTTCTTTCTCTTTCTCGGTCTTCGTCCCTTAGCCTTCCCTACATAGTCACTAACCAAAACTCTATCCGTCTGTCCACCAGTCACTATTCCGTATGAGGGAACAACACTCTTCAATTCAGGATCTGCTCGTAGTGTAACACTCTCATTCTCCGAATCATCGGTAATAATATCTGTTTCAGCATCACTATCATATTCGGCTGTAGGAATATCTTCTCCGTAACTTGAACTCTGACAGCTAATATTCCTACACCATTTGGGAACTAGTTTCTTGTCTATAGCTGAAGACTTTGACATTGCACTACCTCTATTTACAACCATACTAACACTTTTCTTCATTGACTTCCTTTCGTCCTTGGTCCTTGTCTGTCCATCTTTCCTAACTTCAACCTTGTCTCTCTTAGTCAAATTGAGTTGGTTTTGACTGATTCTCTATGAAGTCAGTTTGAGTTCCCTTTGTTATCTTGCTGACTGGTTGTACCTGAGTCTGCGTACTACTTTCTACCGTATTACTTGTCTGCGTCTGTGTCTCTCGGTTTCTTTTCTTTACTAATATCGTCTTCTTCTTTTCCTGTCCACTAGTCACATTCGCAACCATTTTAGGACTAGTCTGTATTTTATTTACAGGTTCAACTCTGTCTTTTACACCTGAGTTTAGATATTGTCTTTGTCTTTTTTCAAACCACTCGTCACGTTTTTTTCTAGCGCTTACCGTATAGGATGGCCAAGTCCTAGAGCAATCTCTCTCATGCCCATTTCTGTATCTCTGATCCTTGTACCAGTTCCTAACCCTAGTCATCCTTGGACTAACATAAATACCTCTATACTGCCCTCTATTTTCATCAACTAGTGGCTGTCCTCGGTTATTCTTGTTGTTCCTTTTTATCTCATTACCTCTTACATTGCTCTGTAACCAGTGTACAAAACATTCTACCTCGCTGACTGCCACCTTTAATTCTCCTAACCATGCAGTCACGTGTCCTAAGTCTCTGCTCAAGTACATTTTTACTCTTTACGCTATCTCAGCCGAAATAATTCTCACTTGTGTCGTGATGAATCTGCTCTGCTAAAATATTCCTAAACAGAGCTAAACCTGTGCTAAGGTGTCCTGTTCCGCCCTGCTGAAATAATACTGAAACAAGGCAAGCAAAGAAACACACAATTTCAACCTCCTAATTTAAATTTTAACTTCTCAATTAATGCACACTCTTATTATAGCAATGCGTAGTTATTTTCTGGGTTTAAGTATCACACAAATTTACTTCTAAATTTAAGTAATGCACTCACTTATTATAGCAATGCAGTCAGTTAGTTTCTGGGTCTAAGTATCACACAATTTACTTCTAAATTTAAGTAATGCACTCACTTATTATAGCAATGCGCAGTTATTTTCTGGGTCTAAGTATCACACAATTTTACTTCTAAATTTAAGTAATGCACTCACTTATTATAGCAATGCGCAGTTATTTTCTGGGTCTAAGTATCACACAATTTTACTTCAAAATTTAAGTAATGCACTCACTTATTATAGCAATGCGCCCACTTATTATAGCAATGCGCAGTTATTTTCTGGGTCCACAAAGGTCGATAGGCCTCACAAAGCTCGACATGGCTTCACAGGGCTCGATATGGCTTCACAGGGCTCGATATGGTTCCACAGGGCTCGATATGGTTCCACAGGGCTCGATATGGTTCCACAGGGCTCGATATGGTTCACAAGGCTCGATATGGTTCACAGGGCTCGATATGGTTCCACAGGGCTCGATATGGTTCCACAGGGCTCGATATGGTTTCACAGGGCTCGATATGGTTCCACAGGGCTCGATATGGTTCCACAGGGCTCGATATGGTTCCACAGGGCTCGATATGGTTTCACAGGGCTCGATATGGTTCCACAGGGCTCGATATGGTTCCACAGGGCTCGATATGGTTCCACAGGGCTCGATATGGTTTCACAGGACTCGATTTAGCTCCACAAAGCTCGACAGGGCTTTACAAAACTTGATATTGCTCCACAAAGCTCGACAGGGCTTTACAAAACTTGATATTGCTCCACAAAGCTCGACAGGGCTTTACAAAACTTGATATTGTTCCACAAAGCTCGACAGGGCCTTACAAAACTTGATATTGCTCCACAAAGCTCGACAGGGCCCTACAAAACTTGATATTGTTCCACAAAGCTCGACAGGGCTTTACAAAACTTGATATTGTTCCACAAAGCTCGACAGGGCTTTACAAAACTTGATATTGCTCCACAAAGCTCGACAGGGCCTTACAAAACTTGATATTGTTCCACAAAGCTCGACAGGGCTTTACAAAACTTGATATTGCTCCACAAAGCTCGACAGGGCTTTACAAAACTTGATATTGTTCCACAAAGCTCGACAGGGCTTTACAAAACTTGTGAGGAGCGGTCAAGCGTATCAGCCACCCAGGGGTGGGCTCTTGAAACAAAATAAAGCTCTGAGATGAGCTGCCGAGGGCTCGATTGATTTTAATGATCAAGAAAAATCTGTATTTCAACTGACTCTGCCAAGGAGCTTCGGTCCAGGCCAATTATAGCTGAGAGTCCCATAAACGGCCATTTTCTTAGAATTTGAGAGCTGAAATAATTTACTCAGTCCGTTAACAAGCAAGTGACCTTCAGAGCAGCCAGGTCAAAGCAACGGCAGTCCAAACTCACAGGAGGATATCAACTATAGTTCGGTTACCCAGAGCATAACAACAGGCGGCTCTCGACCTTGACAAAAAAACCGATTTGAGAAAACGTTAAATACCTTCTATTTTATGCACTCTTTGAAGGTTTCTTGGTACTTCGCGTGGTAGCCGGGACGGTCCAATTCAGTATCCTGGTCATACGGCTCCATTTCGCATCTTGTAGCAGTGTACAAGAATACGAAGTCAAGTTGTTTTCTTGTTGATATATCTTTATTTTGGTGTCAGATGACAAAGGTTCGATGTTCTCCTCCACTCACTACCAAGGCCGGGTCTTAACTGCCCTTGCCAACCCAATACGTCACGATTGAGCATCTCTCTCCCTTTCACTCTCGATGCTCAATCGTGCTGTATCTGTTTCCCACTAGATTCTAATAATACCCCAGTACTCCTCCCTTACTGTTACAGAGCGCAAGAGAATTAGAAGTGGTTCGAGTCGAGCCAGTGACTTATGAGAGTATGGAGCCGGTCGCTCAGAAAGTCGTGGCGTGCTGATGAGCGTAATCTAGCCTAGGAATCAACATACAGCTGAAATATGCTGATGTTGACCGCAATCTCCTGAAACAAGATGGAAACGCGAAATATATATATATATATATATATATATATATATATATATATATATATATATATATATATATATATATATATATATATATATATATATATATATATATACGTGTTGCTGCAGCACATACAATGTGACATGTGAATACAGTTAGTTTAGGATACAAATTTAAATAATAAATCAATGATATTGATAGCCAATACATTAGGGAATGGGAACATAGGTAGTAACTCCAAACCAGACTACGTGGCTAGCTGCAAGTAAACTTGTTGCCGCGGTGAATCACTGACAGAAAATCTCACCCAAATGATGTGTCTCTCAGGCCAAGTGTCGACTTCCTCCGATAGCTCTTGAACAGTCCGGATGCTTGGTCATCAATAGTGGAAACAGTCCAATATTGATCATCAATCTAACACACACAGTGTAAATACTCTTTCATAAAAGTTCTGGGATCAAAGAATTCTAAAATTAATGTTACTGTCACTTTGGAAAAAAAAACCAATGTTAGTATTTTACTGTTCATAGGAATTCCCAAAATGTAACACACACAGTTAATCGGTAATGATTGGAATTCACCAATTGTAACACATACTCTTAATTGGTAATGATAGGAATTCACCAATTGTAACATATACTGTTAAGTTTCCAGGAATCTAGATCTACTAATGTTCCTGGTACAGGTGTTATTGTAAGTGTCTTGATTTTAATGTGATGTAACCTATCACTTAGGAAACACTCGTATATTATCATCGTTTCCTGCTCAGCAGAGGCCAGGTTCCTGCAGACCCTCTGGGTTATGGGCCAGTGCAAAAGCCTCTCAGTAAACTCTGCCTTCTATACTCGAGCCATGACTTTTCTTCCAGCTGGTGGTAACTATGGTGGAACCTGTTGAAGAGTGAACACACCTGGTGAGAGCAACCCGATTCCAACCTTTATTAGGTGAGTGTAGGCCACCGGCCGCACTCAGAAATATAACAGAGATCCAAACTCTGTCATAAGGCCGAGGAGCTCATCACATCGGTCTGAGTCATGGTAGGACAAGGAAAGACTAAAGGAAAAGGGCAGAAACCCAGCAGACGCCCTATTGGAAGATCCTACCATTTGACATTTCCTTCATTCCCCCCCCCCTCCCCAACCATCCTCAATCTCCCTAAATATCATCCCACTACATTGCCCTTAACTCACTGAGTTAAATTATATCTCACACCAGCTAGTTTAAGCTACGCAATAGGCTACTGTTGCCGACGCTCTTATAATACGTTCTATCAACGCACATTACTACACTCGATTCCTAAGAATAATCTAATGTAGGTTTATTTACTTAATTACCATATATGTATTCCGGTTTGAAAATTGAGACTATTGAATAACACAATGGTTAAATGTCCACCGATGCAAATCAACATTAGACACTATAGTATCTCTCTAGAAACAAACTAAGAATATTGCACACGTCCGTAGCGCTTCACAACTTTTGGTCGACTAACCCCAAAGTTGTTTACCTCAACTAGTTTAATACTGTGTCTGAGTGACGTCACAAAACTGTCTAGACACTAGTCAGTCTAGAATCTATTTTCTCTCTCCTGTTTAGACTGGGTGGAAACAATCCGCCGTCTATTCCGCTTTCATCTGGGGACCTGTCCCGGCACTTCAAAAAGTCTTGCCGGCCTGTGATCTAGAGAATTCTGGTTCTCACAACCAAAGATCCTGCTGACTTTTACCCAGACAATCCGTCTACAACTTCAAAGGATGGCTGCCGCCAGCCGACGTATGGCGCGACAGTTTTTCCTCGATCAACAACACATTAAAGAATTGCCGGCTTTGTGGTAGACATGTGGCGCGACATTTTGTCATCGATCGACATTCCAAGATGTTATGTGACAGCCATAGTGGATGAAGGCAGAATGCGGACGAAGAGAGGGGCCAGGCCGAGGCCGCTGGGAATTTACTTCGTCAGAGCTGGACAGCAACGTAGAGACAAGAAAGGCTGCGCTGCCGACCTACCGTCCATTTTAGATGGCGCGGGTGACTGGGAGCTGAACGTGGACCTAAAGGGACGTGGGGAGTACCTTGAGGTGATCCAACAGTTTCGCTTGCGACCTGACATTGTACTTCACTCTCCGCCGACCAAACAGCTAGCGATGATTGAGCTGACAGTCCCATACGAGTCGACTATAGAGGAGCAGCATACCTACAAGATGGAGAAGTACGGTGACATGGTCGCTGCCATAAGGCAGATACCCGCGGTTGACGTCATTAATAATAGGTAGAGAACCCTGAAGCAAAAGCTTACGGATATCTAGGAGACTAGTGATAAACGGGGAATCGTGACTCTGACGTCAGTAAACAATGGAGGCTGTGACTTTCACCGAACGGATCGGTTGTGCTTCTAAGTTTGAGAAGGAAGAAGGCGGATTCTGGAATGATGCAAGGCTAGCGGTAGAATCACTCATGGTTATGAATAGCCGATGACATATCTGGATTGGTAAAGACCGGAAAAAACCGCTAGACGACAGATTCGGATGAAAAACGACAGAAAGGATGAACTGGAAGAACCTCAGGGAAAATGAAGGTTATATTGAGGGTTGGTAGAGAAAAGGCAAGACAGAATATCAAGGTTAGTAGAGCTTAGAAATTAGGCCCTTCTCTGTGTAAAGAGATACTAATTATCTTCCAACGGGATATATGACTGTCTTGGAAAATCTCCGATTAAAAAGGATATTAAATTTTCACCAGCAATCTGCATTGTACTTTCGTTCCCGTTCGCCAGTCATATTCTAAGTTGATTTCACTGTTTCATGTTACGAGCCACGTGCCACATTGTTGGTCGATCTAATTACCATGGCTTTACACTAACATGTTGGCATATATAGGGACTGGATTATCCGGGGTATTTATAAGAAAAGAATGACTGCCGCTTTGAATATAAACATTTGCACGTCAAGTTGAAGTGCACGACTATTGCAAACTACGCGCACCGTCTTAAACTCAGCGGAAGCCGGAAATTGCAGCTGGTACAAACATCAGTTACAGACTGCACACATTTAATATTTGTCTAAATGTGATATTATGTGGATGTCGTTTGACACACACAAGGTAAGAGATTAAACTTGCGCTATTCCACAAATCTATACGACAATGGGACACTTCATCAGTTTCGATGTCCGCTATCAGGAGACATACTACAACTATGACGGATTACCGCTACGGCCACATTCAAGGCAAAGGACCTCACCTATACGGAAAAGATCATAGCAAGAGATAGATATTACAGCGAGAGTTATAAAGCAAGCACTAGGACTGACAGCTTGGTACTTGTGTATCAAACACGTTCCCTTACTCTAGTTAAGCTTGAGTTAGGACGCTTGTCCATATGGTCAAATGAGGGACTAAATTATATAAAATTTATATATTTAGTTAGTACAGCCTCCCCATGGGCTGACTACATGAGGTCTACCGTGGGATTGTAGACAGGGGGGCATGCCCGTCGTAATAATTTTTTTTTTATTTTGTGTAGGATACATAGGAAACCATACAGTCGTACTTAGCATAGCTTTTAACATATTTAGTCTGCACGGTTATTAGCAGATTTATTCATTATGGTCTGGTAAAATGATAAGATCATTTTAAAGGTGAGGGGGGAATAATGCCATAAGGCAGATACCCGCGGTTGACGTCATTAATAATAGGTAGAGAACCCTGAAGCCAAAAGCTTACGGATATCTAGGAGACTAGTGATAAACGGGGAATCATGACTCTGACGTCAGTAAACAACGGAGGCTGTGACTTTCACCGAACGGATCGGTTGTGCTTCTAAGTTTGAGAAGGAAGAAGGCGGATTCTGGAATGATGCAAGGCTAGCGGTAGAATCACTCAAGGTTATGAATAGCCGATGACATATCTGGATTGGTAAAGACCGGAAAAAAAACCGCTAGACGACAGATTCGGATGAAAAACGACAGAAAGGATGAACTGGAAGAACCTCAGGGAAAATGAAGGTTATATTGAGGGTTGGTAGAGAAAAGGCAAGACAGAATATCAAGGTTAGTAGAGCTTAGAAATTAGGCCCTTCTCTGTGTAAAGAGATACTAATTATCTTCCTAACGGGATATATGACTGTCTTGGAAAATCTCCGATTAAAAAGGATATTAACTTTTCACCAGCAATCTGCAGTGTACTTTCATTCCCGTTCGCCAGTCATATTCTAAGTTGATTTCACTGTTTCATGTTACGAGCCACGTGCCACATTGTTCTTCTTCTTCTTCTTCTTCAGCATTCCGAGCCATTGAGGTTCTTTGCTGCAAATACAATCTGTCTCCATTCGTCTCTCTGGTGGACCTTCTCTTGCCACATTGTTGGTCGATATAATTACCATGGCTTTACACTAACATGTTGACAGTCGCTAGTCTGAGACAGGAAGGGTACACTGTCAGGCTATTCGCCATTGAGGTTGGCGCAAGAGGTCTAATCTCTCACTCCATGTATGATCCGTTAAAGCAGATGGGTATAAAAGGACAAGCGAGAACTCGGGCACAAAAACAACTGGATGAGGCAGTCGAAAAGACCTCGTGCTGGCTCTGGAACTGCCGGAACGTAGAATCGGTAAAGTCTCAATAATAGTTCTGTTTAAACTTAGTCTTTACGTAAGAACAAATAACCCTGGAACCAATCGCTCAATAAGAGCTAGAACTTGCAATGTCTCGTGTCGACTCCGTAGCCTTCCCTTCGAGAGAGGGTAGTCCACCTGAATGCGGGCTGTTCGGTGGGGCAAATCTCCGCACGGTAGCAGTCGTCAAATCATATAAATGTCAGCCGAAGTCCAACCTGGATACCAGGGCGGTAGCCGTCTTACGAAAGCTGCACTCCGCATCAAAGACCGAAAGCGGGGTCGAGGAACCCAGAGAAAAGCATGCTTCCCAGAGTACGGTGTCATGAACGGGTCACGAAGACGAAAGGAGGCGACAGTAGTAGGTGCTAGGATGGTGTGAGGGCACCAAGCACCGGGTGCACAGGCTCTCCTACCAGATGGAGGGGTGGCGTGAGAGCAGACATTTTTGCAGGTATGGGACAAGCACGGAATACAAGGACAACTCAAACGACCGAACGTCTATCACGGCAGAGGAAAGACGCCCGGAGTCATGACCAGGACGGGCCCTCTCCTAGAGAATGTCAAGTAGGTAAAAGGACCGAAACATTTGGGGAAGGGGGAACTACTTCTGACGATGAGAAGCCCCCTGCCGTGTTTTCTCCGCGGTGTTTTTATCACTGATTCTCGGGACATTATTAGAAAGAGCTATACAAGTAAAACAGACGTGTACTTATGCTTCATAAACTACATAAAAGCATTTGACAATGTGAAGCATAACGAAATAATAAAATTACTGAAGCATGTGAACATTTATGGCAAAGATCTGTTAATAATCAATCAATCAATCATGTGCCATGCCGGAAAACGTGGGCAGTCATGACTCGCCATATCACTCGATCACCAGAGTCGTGGATCAGCTCAGTGTTCCTGTCTCGTCCTTGCCATGTGGCCAAGCCATCCAGGTATTTTCCTCTCGGTCTTCCGCTTGGTCTGTTCCCTTCGATCTTGCCAGTTGTCACTAAGTTCTCCAATCCATTTCTTCTCATAACATGTCCAAAAAATTGTGACTGTCTACGTCTAATTTCTCTAATCAATTTACGATTTTCATTTGTCTCCTGTAGTACTTGGTCATTGGTTTTTCTGTCTGTCCATGGTATTCTTTGCATTTTCCTCAGAAACCACATTTCTGCAGCCATCAGATGTTTTTCAGCTTGACTGCTCATTGTCCAAGTTTCACATCCATACAAAAGAACAGGCTCTATGTATCCCCTCAACACTCTTTTTCTCGTTTCAATTGACATCTTTTTATTGGTCAGAATGTTTTTCATCTTGCTAAAGGCTACTTTCGCCATGGCGATTCTTGTTCTAATCTCTTCAAGGCATCTCCCATCAGATGTTATGACTGTTCCGAGATAATTGTACCGATTCACTTGTTGAAGAATATTCCCATTTACTTGTATATTACATTGTGGTATTTCGTTCTTCCTAGTGACGACCATAACCTGTGTCTTTTTACAATTTAATTCTAACCCCAGTTGCTCACTGTGTACAACAACCGCATCTACCAATTGTTGCAGATCCTGCTCATTGTCTGCAATCAACACTGTATCATCCGCATATCTAATTTTATTGATGTTTCGTCCTCCAATGCTGATTCCATTTATATCTTCTACATTTCTGAAAATATTTTCACTGTATAGGGAAAAAAGATCTGGAGACATTACACATCCCTGCCTAACACCTCTCTTAATAGGCTGATATTGTCCCACTTCATTATCAATCCTTATGGCAGCTTGTTGTTTCCAATATATGTTTTTTATAAGTCTAATTTCTTTCCCATCAATTTGTAGATCTGCAAGCATATCCAGCATGTTGGCATGTCTAACTCTATCAAAAGCCTTTGTGTAGTCAATAAAGCAAAGATGTATATCCTTGTTTACTTCTTTAGCTCGTTCAATAACTGTTAGCGGCATATATACAGCATTTACTGTACCCTTTCCTTCTACAAACCCACATTGTTCTTCCCCTATTTCAGGTTGTATTTTCTTCCTCACTCTTTGCATTATAATTTGTAGCAAAATCTTTGTGATGTGACTCATTATACTAATTGTTATATGTTGATCACATTCAAAGGCTCCTGATTTCTTTGGGATTGCAATAAATACAGAGCTACATAATTCAGAAGGTATATCTCCAGTATCATATAATGTGTTCAGCAGTCTGGTGACTTGATCTATTCCATATTCTTCTAAAGCTTCAATCATTTCTGTTGTGATGTTATCTGTACCGAGGGCCTTGCCAGCTTTCATATGCTTACGAACATTTCGAACCTCCATCTTCAAAATTGGCGGTCCTTCATTATTAAATCTAATATCATACTGTTCCTCTATGTTATCATCATAAAGGTTTTCACATAATCTGTCCATACATGTAGACTCTGATCTTTTTCTATTATGATTTTGCCATCTTTAGTTTTTAGACAGCCTGTTGATGTACTTGTTCTTTTATTAGTAAGTTCCTGAATTCTTTTGTGCACTAATTTGATGTTTTGACTGTTGTGTTGTTTTTCAATTTCTAAGCACTTTTCCTCAAGCTATGCTTCTTTTGCCTCCTTACATAATATTCTGACTTGTCTGTGAATTTCTTCATATTTGGCAGAATTATTTTTGTTGAGTCTTCTTGTTTCCATTAGGTGTAAAATTTCTTCAGTCATCCATTTCTTACGACCCACCTTCTTTAATTTTGGAATAGTTGTTTCTGCAGCCAGACTGATTAAATTCTTCAACATTTTCCATTGATCATCCACATCCTGGAATATGATCTCTAGATCAGACAAAATATCAAATCTGTTCTGTACTTCTATGTTGAATTTGTTTTGTATTTCCTTGTCATTACTCAATGTACACAAATCATATTTAGTGTTTCCTGTTATATACTTGACTTTCTTCAACTTTATCCTCAATGTTCCTGTAAATAATATGTGGTCACTATAACAATCAGCACTGGGAACTGTTTTTGCTATTGTTAACGCGTTTCTAAATATTCTGCTAATCAGAATGTAGTCAATCTGGTTTCTAATCCTGCTATCAGGACTCCTCCATGTCCATAATCTTCTAGGGTGTTGCTTAAACCAGGTGTTTCCTACACTCATTTCCTGTTCTTTTGCCCACTCTACGAGTCTGTATCCTCTTTCATTTCTCTCTCCTAAACCATAGTTTCCTACTGTGTATCTATCACCGTTGATTTCCTACTTTTGCATTGAAGTCCCCTATTATGATGTTTATTTCTGAATTTTTACATTTCTTTAAGGCAGACTCTATGTCATTATAAAATTCCTCTACACTATCTTCACTGTATTCTCCTGTTGGGGCATATAGTTGAATAACATTTATGCTAAAAGGTCTGCCACTTAATTTAACTATTAATAAATAATAATTTAAAAAAACATATATTGACAGCAAACAGCAGCCATAAGAATCAACACCTTGTAGGAACATCTCAGTGTATCAAGAATAGTGCCAGACAAGTGTGTGTATGTCTCCTGACTTGTTTTCATTTTACGGTGAACAAATAATGAGATCTATAGAAAATATTCCAGGGATCCTGGTTGGTGGATATAATATAAATATCTTACGAAGTTACGTTATGCTAATGACACCGTCTTGATAGCAAACAGCCAGAAAGATATATGGGAAATGATAGATACAGTGGTTGCAGAAAGTGAAAAAATTGGGCCTTAGTTTGAATAATAGAAAGACAGAAGTCATAGTAATATCAAAGAAACAGATTGTACCTAAATGTGCAATTAAAGTACACGACGTTATTTTGGGGCAGTTGTAGAAATGCAGATATCTAAGCACTTGGATAACATCAGAAGGAAGATGCACCACCCAGATAACGATCAGAATAGGACAAGTAAATACTGCATACAGTAAAGAGCTTCAAGTACCTAGGAAGTATAATATCATCAAATGGCAGATCAGAAGACGAGATCGAAAATAGGTGCAATAAGGCAAATCAACTCATTGGACAAATGGCACCAATACTAAAGAACAAACATGTATCAATAACTACTAAGAAAGCACTTTACAACACAATCTTCCTACCAACTCTGTGCTACCAATGCCAAACCTGGACAATGACAGAAAAAGAGAAAAGAAAAATCACAACAACAGAAATGAGGTTTCTGAGAAGAATACTCAACGTATCAAGAAGAGATAAGATCAGAAATGAAGAAATCAGGACTAAAGTAGGGGTTAAAGCTGCTCTAGATTTTATTAGAAAGCAGCAAGTCAAATGGTTTGGCCATGCAAGTAGGCTACCAGTCAACAGCATGCCACAACAAGCAATGATGTACAGACCAGATGGAAACAGAGGAAGAGGCCGACCACGTAAACGTTGGACTGAGGGAATAACGGAATCCTTGGGAATGTCGATATACGAAGTCCATAACCGGGCACTCTCACGAAGTTTATACTTCACCTCGACACCGCAAGGTACAAGAGGAACATGATGAGATGAGATGAGATGAGAATACTGCATTATATCAAAAGAAATGAATGAATCACTGAAAAACGAGAAGTAGGTTGAGAGCTTTACCAAAGCACAACTACAAAAAACGTTGCGGCCAAAGCCTTCGTCAGCACATAACAAACAAACAAAAATAGATTAACAAATACTTATCTAGTATCCTAGCTGGAACGGCTATCCATGGGTAGAATGAAACAGATGTTGTGTTAACGGGGTCAACTGACTAAAGGTCAGTACAGCCAGAAACTCGGTGATTAGTTGAGTCAACCGGTGAGTGAACCCGCGCTAGGGGTGTCACGAACCCACTGTAATTTAACGATAAGATGAAAAAAACTAACAGAGACAGTATGTTTTCAAGGCCGCATTTGTTTGATGGGTCGGCGTTCGAGAGGAACAGACGGTTGCTTTAATTGTAGAAAGGGGAGAGAACATTCTCAGTGATAGGGACGGATTGTCTGCCCCTAAGAACACCTGCTGTTGACAGAAGAAATGAATTGTATAGATCACAGGCGGGAGGGACTTTTGATGTACGGGAAAATAGTCCCGACAGGGAGGCAACCTGGTGGTTACATCGAATGACGTCACAAGGACAAATCCTGACTGTATGCAAAACAGAATTTGTTACCGTTAGTTTTGCACAAGAGAGTTGGCCTAGGTGGAAGTGTTTGACTCGCTCTGTTTTAGTTTAGCAAAGAATCTAGCATGTTCGATATCAACTAATGTTGAGGAACATGTGTCTTTTATTGCAAGCATAGATTCGATGTAGGATAGAGCTGAGTGTTTATAAGGTATTTACAACAAATCGTTTAGATGTAAATAATGTAGAATAATCTAGTGTTTGAATAGAACTAGAGCTTGAACATAGTGTTGTTGAGTTGTGGTTAGGTATTCAAGGAGTGTCGGCGACAGTGGGCAATCGCATTGTTAAAAGTAACTAGTGTGAGAAGTCAATTAGCTCAGTTGGTTGGGACTAGAGAAATGGGATGATGTTTAGAGAGATTGAGGATGGTTGGGGGGATAGGGGAAATGTCCAATGGTGGGATCTTCCAGTGGGGTCTACTGGGGTTCTACACTTTACATTTTGCTCTGTCCTTGCCCTACCCTACCTCAGACCGAGGTGATGAGCGCCTCTGCCCATGACAGAGTTGGTTCACTGTCATGTATCTGAGTGAGGCCATCGGCCTACACTCATCTAATAGGGATCAGTGACGGGTTGCTCTCACCTGGTGTGTTGTCTCTTTTTCACAGGTTCCCTCAGGTTGTAATGAAAGAAAGCTGAAACATCACAGTTTACTATTATGGAGAAATTAGTGCAAGAAGATCTAATCAGCGGCTTTTGCACTGGGCCATTGAGACAAAGGGTCGGAAAGAACATGGCTCGGTTGAGCTGGAACATATAAGTTTTTTTCGGCAGATGACTTCTTAGTGATAGGGATCACGGAAGTTGAGAGGTATTGTTTTTCCACACCACATAGGAAAAGACCAATAGGTATTATTTTCCACACGACATGTGAAAATACCTATAGGTACTGTTTTTCCACATCACATGGGAACAGGACAATAGTATTTAATTTTCACACATCACATGGGAAAAGAACATTAGGAACTGTTTAGGAAGTTATTAGATTCCTGTGAGATTATAAACAATAACAGTGTTCTTGTGAACAGTAGAAACTTTAGACATGAATTACATTTATTTCAAGGAACAGTATTTTCGTGTTCTAAGTAGGCAAGGATTTTATAAGTCTCAGAACAATAGGGACATGTAATAACGGTGTGTGATCTATACAGGATCAGTGTCAGACTGTGACTAGGTATTTGAGTGATCAAACAGCCACCGGAGGGATTCTACATCTAGCAGGAGGGACACATCATTTGGTGAGGTTATCGTGAATTGAATGATGATGTGGTGTGATCCTTTCCGGGATGATCGGGCTGGGCTTCTAAGCTGTTCGGTCTGAGTCTGCAGACACACTAGAGTTTACGACATACATTCTACACATACACTTCTCACATACTTACACTTTTCTTTATTAAATTAATTGGTTATTAATTTTTAGAAGCTAGAGTTGTTGAGTATGTTGTTTTGGGGAAGTGTGAGAGGGGGCATGATCCAGTGGTGAGTGAGAGAGAAAGAGGGTATCCAGTGACTGAAGGAGTGTTGTGGACGGAATCTGGTGGATTCTCCAGAATAATGATATGGGGTTAAATATAATGTGGGTGTTGATTCCCCTCACTCCAGGGACGAAACAATAAATAGGATCCACGACAGGGGGATCGGGGTGCACTCAGGAGAGCGAATGGAAAAATATGGATGTGTAACTCTAGGGGCGATGTAACGGATGCAGTTCACAATTCCGCCAAGTTCGAATCGCTGCTGTGGGCAATATGTATGCAGTCCAACAAACGTAAGTTATCAAAAAGTAGCACAAGTGACGGTAGTTCGGAACGCAATGAGAAGCGACCCCACGGAAACCAACCAAGAAGTCACAGAAAGCAGAGATAATACTGGTGGTGACTACCAAGTCCTGCGAAGAACATGCAACTGGCTATGAAGTGGACTATAAGATAGCGGAGATGGGGGGGGGGGGGGTTAATGGGCGTAGGGGACTTAAATAAAACTGTGTTGGACATTGAGGCCGTGAGGGGAAAGTGAACCCAACTGGAAGATAAGACGGTTTTCCAATGTCTTGCGATAGCGTTCGTGAGATGTGCACGATTTTATCGCCGTAACACGTATGTCGGCAACTCCACAGTGGTCGGAACTGTTGAAGTGTAGGGGTACCGGTTTCTTGGCACCACTGTCGATATCGTATATCAAAAGAAGAACGTTTTGAGCAATAAGTCACTGTCCTCTAAAGTTAGGAAAAGAGTTCTTACATGTTACATAGAACCAGTTTTAACATACGTCTGCGAATCCAGGAAAACAGACGAAAAATCCATGGAAGCATTAGAGATGTGGATTTATAGAAGAATGCTGAAAATTAATTGGACAACCATAATGAGCAATCAGGACGTTTTAAGCGAAGCTGAGTGACAAAGACAACTTATCACAAACATAGGAAATGGGCAGACAAGTGTGAGAAGATACTTGACCGTCTTTTTTCATGGCACGGAAGGGAGTCAACTCATGAATTGCTCCTTGACGTCGGAGATCGTAATTTGTGGAGTGGCATGATCATCCCCGCCAGCCAGCAAGACACTGGATGATGACGATAAGATAAAATTAAAATGTTAATGTACGGACTACATGTCGGTGTACATTAGTAAACCAGCAGCCAATCAGAAACCCTCACGTCGGCCATAACATCAGTACTGTAGACGATCCGAACTGTGACAATCAGTCAATCACACTGATGCTACAGAAGGAACAAGTATGCTAGCCAATTAGACTGTTGTATGTGTAAAGTAGTTTAACTTACTAAATTATAATAAAATGTTCTTTCTTTAATTTTTGACTTCTCCTAGTTGCAGTAATTCGCACTGTGAAACCTTGATAAAACTATGCATTTTATTATTACAATTCGTGGCGAAGGTATTACGGACGCAGTTCGTAATCCCGCATACCGTGTTCGAAACACAGCTGTGTTGGTTTTTTATGAAATGGCATGGGTGCCGGTCGTTCAGAAAGCAATGGCAAACTACTGAACGTAAACTTGCTCAGGAATCATGAACCGTCAAAAATGCTGGAGTTTACTACTATGTCCGTAAAGGATATGCAACTAACATTTTCTTCTTGTACGCTTCAATGAATATTTAAGAGCTATTCCATTAATAACTCTAGATTTTGAATAACAAAGACACAAACAACAGATTGCACGATTTATTGCCTGGCATATTTAGCTGCATCTCGCCAGGTAAATACTGCAGAAATCGCACAACATAAACTGAAGTAATTAGATAAATCCTTTAATCTGAAATATAAGTAGTATGTCAGTCGCAAATGGATTACCAAATTTGCAGTCCCTCCAGATTTGTGACGTCATTTTTACTATAAAAAAAAGTTTAGCTCCAGATCGGTGACGTCAAAAAGTGGATCCACATTTTCAAAGGATGTAACCCATGAATAAACAATCTAACGTATGTTTGCACTGTTATTTCCCTTTTTGTGTGATAAATTTTATGTCTTTAAAAATTTAATAACTACAGATATTATTGATTGTGTAGCGGGGTGGGGCTTAAAAAACTATCATCATACTAGTGATGGTGTTAAGGTACAGTGTTCTTCCTCTTCGGTTTTTTCGTCTTCTTTCTTTATCTGTAGTGGGCATGAAAAACTATAAGCATTCCATTGGTGCTGTGTAAGGCTTAGGGTTACAGTGCATTTCCTAGGGGTGGTCTAGGGGAGGGCCGGCGAGGGGCTGGGGTATCAGGGGTGGGGTGCGGATGTCGGCTTCTGGGGTAGGGCTAGGTGGTTCTAACCTCGAGCCATGACAGGTGTCATTTGAAAAATGTATTAGGTAAGTATTAAATATGGCAGTTATTATTGGTCTGTAGAGTGTTGTAGTGGCCTATAACTATCATAATACAGGTTACAAATGAGAACCTTAAAATGTAAAGATGGCCGATATTATTGATCTTACCGGATATAGCTTAGTGAAATTCGTTGGTAAGGGGTGGATAGCGGTTATTAGTGCTCTGTATAGGGTGACAGTGGCTTTGAAACTATTATCATACGGGTTACAAACGAAAACCTTAAAAAGTAAAAATCGCCGATAGTATTGATTTTAATGGGTATAGCTTAGGGGAATTCGTTGGTAAGGGGTGGGAAGCGGCTATTAGTGATCTGTAGAGTGTCGTAGTGGCTTGGTTACTATCATCACACAGGCTACAAATGAAAACCTTAAAAAGTAAAAATGGCCGATAGTAATGATTTTAGAGGGGATAGCTTAGTGAAATTCATTGGTAAGGTGTGGATAGCGGGTATTAGTGATCTGTAGAGTGTCGTAGTAGCTTGTTCACTATCATCATACGGGTTACAAATGAAAACATTAAAAAAGTAAAGATGGCGGTATTATCGGATGTAGCGAGTATGGCTTATTGAAATTCGTTGGTAAGGGGTGGGTGAGTGGAGGAGTAGATAGATAAGTGCATCTGATCGCTATTAAGGGGTGAGTGAGTGGTGGAGTGGCTAGATAAATACGGCCGGTCCTCGATAAGAGCCGGAGGTGATGCTAGATAAAGACTCTCGGTCGATGGTAAAGGGTGGGTGAATGGAAGGAAGGTTAGATAGGTGCTTCTGATATTGTTAAGGGGTGGTCTAGTGGCGGAGTGGCTAGATAAATACGTCCGGTCCTTGATAAGACCCAGAGGTTAAGTCTCATATTAAGTCTAAAGACTGAACTCATAGATGGTTGAGGTGAAGGTAACCTCCTAGGTGCCCCGGTTCGAGGGGCTTTGTCGGTGGGGGTGAAACGTACGTGAACATATTCAGACATGTCTTTCGGGAAAACCGGAGGATGACTCAGAGCGTACTGACCGCGGTAAACCTGCTTGAACATGTGTAGACATGGTTTAACAATTAAATTTCTACATGAAACATTCAATTTGGAAACAATAAGACTGTACAAAATTTAACAATTAAATTTCTACATGAAACATTCAATTTGGAAACAAAAAGAGAAATGTAATTGTTAATTTTTGTACAATCTTATTGTTGAAATTTTATTTTTTCATTCAACCATAGTGACTTATTACATATGATACATTTAATTTTCTGAAATACAGCTGTTGTTTGCATAGGGGACAGACGAATATATCTAGCAGGTTGGGGATTTAAAATGACAACGTGAGATATTTTTCCCATTTGGTTAAGGAATTGTCCTACTTTTTATAAGTTTTGGTTGAACTTTGGGTTAAATTTTTCATATTTTTTAATCAAAATTTCCTACTTTTCATAAGATTTGGATGAAATGTAGCCAAACTTTTCACATTTGGTTAAGAAATTTTCTTACTTTTCATAAGGTTGACTGAGATTTTTATAAGTTTGGTTGAAATGTGGCCAAAATATTTTGCTGTGGTTAACAAAGTGGTCTACATTTTTTTTATAAATTTGGTTGAAATTTGGCCAAACTTTTCATCTTTGGTTAACAAAGTTTCCTTACTTTTCATAATGTTGGTTGAAATTCGGTCAAACATTTTACCTTTGGTTACAAAAGTTTCCTATTGTGACATGTATGTATAATCCCTCAGTCCTTTCCAGCAGACTTTGCTAGGACGCGCTACCTGAAAAGTAGAGGCTATTAAAAAGCCCGACGGGAGAATTAACGTGCTTAACTTTCGTTTGAATTAAGGCCATTGATTGGCTGAGCCCGGACAACAAAGGGTTTTAGGAGACAAAGGCAAAGCTAGACTCGCCATGTTTTGTTCTAGAAAGTAGCCACACATTAGTTCAGTGGGGCTTAATTTAATATCCCCTTATTCTCTCCGCTTCGGGTGAGCATAAATGTATCATGTTATGTATTAGGATACATACTTTGATGCAACTAATATCATGATTGAAGTTGTGTGTGGGAAAAATATGAGAATCACTTTTCATTGAAAAGTTGGTTTGAGTCACGCTGTCTGTCTATCGCCATGTTGTCCAGTCAGCTTTCATAAGGCTTACAATGTAATCTTGCTATGAGTCACCTTTCTGATACGTTTTGGAAACCTATTTCATTCCTAAATGCTTATCTTTTACAACTTGGCTATGGGTTATCAAGTGTTCTTTCTGAGTGCTTATTTTGTATTTCTGCTCTTATGATGGAGAAATATTACTATCTCACATCTGTGTACAACTTTAATAGTTTGTTAAATAGAGAGAGAGAGAGAGATATTCTCGCTTGACTTTTTCATGCACTTAGGAGTTAATCTTTTGTTTACATTGTTGTAAATACACAAAGGTGTGATTGTCTTGTAGTCTTTTTCATAAATGATATCATGGGATTTTCATGTTGTATGATATACATAATCTCAAGTGTATGGGAAAAGATTCCCATGATTTCTCTTTTATGAGTATTTTACCTTTTATGTTCATGATTGTTACTGCTTAATGCTGTAATAAATGCTGTTATGGGATTTTCGTTTTGTATATTATATAATCTCAAGTGTAGGGGAAAAGATTCACATGCTTTCTCTTTTATGAGTATTTTACCTTTTATGTTCATGTTTGGTATTGCTGGAGTAAACATAACTTCACCCCAGTGGGGACAAACACATGATGAGGATGATGCAAGAGGAGATGACTGATCTGGTAGCTAGCCTTCTGTCATTTGTCAGTGGTACTGACATAATGCTGTTTGTAACTGTGGAAAGGAGATTTATAAATTGTTTACATGAGGCCATTGTCTCAGGAACTTTGTCCATGGTGTGACAGCGGTACTATCAATATGTTTGGATGGATTAGGAGGTGCAAACCCCCCCCCCCCCAGGAAGCTCCAGTATCAGTCCAGAAGAGGTGTACATATGGAGTAGATACCTCACTCACTTTTGGAGTGAGACAAAACTCTACAGTAGGCGACAAGTGTTAGGCAACATGAATCACCTTTCTTTCTTCTTCGTTCTGTTTCCTTATTTTTATTATGATACACTGTTATCAGAATATATATTTTATTATGATACACTGTTATCAAAGTTTGGGTTTATTACTAATGCATATCGACCCTTCACTATATAGCGCTGGAGAGGCGGGTGGAGTATTGGAAATGGAGTTATAGCCAACATATTTGGATTTAGAGACAGAAAACTGGGATATCAGCCTACCCCTAATATTCTACAGAGAGTGCTGGTTACTGCCACACACCCTGAACCTGAATGTCAATGCCTGGATAAGTATGCTGAAGTGGATTCCCTACCTCTGGGAACTTACAGACGGTGTTAATCTTTTAAATGTCTGCAAAGACATGAGGCATGCCTGGCCTAAATGGATACAGCGTATACCCTCTTCTAAAAGTCACCGCCTGATTCCACGTTCAACTGTCATATACCAGAGTCATGGATAGTCCGGGGTTCACCATCATTGTACAGTGTGGATTTACCAACTGCTTTTGTGGACTCCCAGCTTCCTTTGAATCTTCTCATCCATCATATCCCAGACATGGACAATCAAGCACTATACCAACTCCCGGTCAATTAAGTCGTATATTCAGCTGAAGAAAGATATAACCTACATCTTAACCCAGAAAAGGGCTGGAATATAAAGTGCCCAATTCAAGTTAGTTCTGTCAGGAAATACTATGGATAATGTGATGTCCCTCCTCATTTAAAGATATACAGAAAGTGTTTGTGCCTGATCCTGATTGAATCAATCGCATGGACAGCTGAAGTTTTATACAGGTTTGTTATGCCACGCCGGAACGCTTCAGACTTATACCTGTCTGATATACCCCGCCGGAATGCCCCTAGCCCAGTTACTTAGCAGCTGTGACTTGGTGGATTACAGTATACCCATGGTGGATTGATATGGATTACTCCTTCATGTTTAAGCCTTGGATATATGATCCGGAGGTGGAAGCTCCGTGTGTGTGTGTGTGTGTGTGTGTGTGTGTGTGTGTGTGTGTGTGTGTGTGTGTGTGTGTATGTGTGTATGTGCAATCCCCAATTTTCTGAATAGGTGGATATCTATATAAAGCAGCTGTTTTCCTGGATTATAGAGAGTGTGATTATGGCCAGACTTTGTCTAGTAGATAATGAAGGACAAGGAGTCATCATCAGACCCATAGGATAGATCTAGAGACAGATTTGATAGATTTCCTTTATCTATGTCTTTGTATGGATTATTTACTTTGTTTTTGTGTGTAACACATGTATTTGTTGTGAACCTTTTTTGGGGATTTTTGGGGAAGTCTGTTCTGGTTGTATACTTTGTGTGCATTGACTGAATATGATCAGTTCTTTCATGTATGTCACCATAATTTAGCCAACAGGGTTTGTCCAGGACCCAAATGTTTTCTCAATACAGTGGTTCGTTGTTTTGGTTTAATAAAGCCTTGAAGTTACTTCATTGTAAACATGTTGTTCCAAAATTGATGTTTATAGTCCAGTTATGGTTGCTTGTTTTGTCTAACAGTGGTTGTTTTCCCTTTGTTATGTAATGCAGTGTTGCGTCAAACAGCGGTTGTTCCCCATCTGTCATGTAATACTGTGGATGTGCATGACAGTGGATACTTGTCATTGTTTATATATATTTGTGGGAGATTAAATGTGGGGCGGGGCACTTACACATAGACACACCTTCTGGGTAGAGTGACTAGTTACTCGGGTGTCTATGGTAGAACTTCCCGGATCTCCCAGCCTTCTATGGGAAACATTTCTTCTATATTAGTGTTGAACTTGCACCCTTTTCTGCCTTGTTCAATGCTTGGGGGTTTCACGAGCCAGTATATTATTTCCTATAGAAGTCGGGTTTGGGATTAAGGTCCCATTCATACTGAATACCCCTAGCGAACTTGTCCTTATTCTAAGTTATTATATTTACCACCCCACACCTATTTTTATAAGTTTGGGTGAAATTTGGCCAACATTGTTCACTTTGGTTAACAAATTTTCCTACTTTTCATAAGTTTGCGTGAGATTTTATAAGTCTTGTTGAAATGTAGCCAAAATTTCTCACTTTGGTTAACAAATTTTCCTACTTTTCATATGTTTGGGTGAGATTTTTATAGGTCTGGTTGAAATGGAGCCAAAATGTTTCACTTTGGGTAACAAAATTTCCTACTATTCATAAGTTTGGTTGAAATTTGGCCAAACTTTTCACATTTGGTTAACAAAATTTCCAATTTCTTATAAGTTTGTTGGAAATTTGGCCGCGAAGTTTCCTACTTTTTATAAGTTTGGTTGAAATTTGGCCAAACTTTTCACCTTTGGTCACCAAAGTGTTCTACATTTTACAGGTTTGGTTGAAATTTGGCCAAACTTTTCACATTTGGTTAAGAAATGTTCCTACTTTTCATAAGTTTGACTGAGATTGTTACAAGTTTGGTTGAAATGTGACCACAATTTTTCACTTTGATTAACACATTTTCCTATTTTTCATAAGTTTGGGTGAGCATTTTATCAGTCTGGTTGAAATGTAGCCAAAATTTTTCCCATTTGGCTAACAAATTGTATTACTTGGACGAAGGATTTTTTCCCTTCATTCTCTCACCATATGACAACTATATACACCGTAAACACTAAATATTCAACAACCAAGACGTAATTATAATCTATATACCTGCTTTATTTACAGTATTTCAGTACATTTTACAAGAATAATAAATTTTTTTAAATGCACAATGTCATTATACAAAATGGATGATATGATATGAGCTGGTATACATGGTATCATCACAACATTTTATTTTCACATATATAGCTATACAAGTTGTATGTTGTTTCTTGGTTTCTTCACACCACTGTCTGAGTAGGTTGGTTTTTCCGGCTAGGTAGCCTGGTATGTATATGTCACTTGGATATGTAGTCATAAGACTGGTCTCCTGATTGGTGGGCTGACATCTGAGTATTGTAGACAACCTGGCCATCAATCATCTGAGTGTCGGGCACATCAAACATCTTGCTATTGGGATCTTTACATATCTGCTTGCTGGGGTCATCACACATCTGACTGTAGCTGGGTTGATAACTGGTGGTATAGTATGCGTCTACTTGGTGGCTTCGTTTAGTACCCTGTTTGACTTGAGTACTGTCTTGAGTGTGTTGGGCTTGATTGCTTCGCTTGGTGTCTTGTTGCACATCAAACAGCTGGCTATTGGACTCATCTCACATCTAGTTGCTGGGGTCATCATACATCTGACTGTAGCTGGGTTGAAAACTGGCGGTATAGCAGCGTCTACTTGGTGGTTTCGGTTAGTTCCTTGTTTAACTTGAGCACTGACTTGAGTGGTTTGGACTTGATTGTTTCTGGTAGTGCCTTGTTTGACATGAGCACTGACTTGAATGTTTTGTTTACAGACTTGGTTCTCTCTGTTAGTACCTTATTTGACTTCGTTACTGGTTTGGTTAACTTGGTTGAGTCTGTCAAGGTCAGCTAGGATCTCGCGATGCATAGCGCTCATCTGTTCATATTCTTGCCGAGTAAGTGTCATACCCGTCTTAGTCGGGAATTTCTGGTCAGATTCACCGTAAAATCTTCGGATGTGTAACGTGCTCGTTCCTCTGTAGGATGAGACAAACACGGCCTTATCACCACCGCCCACTGGTCTAATAGTCTCACCACTACGAGTCATGTAGACCCAGTTAGCAGGCACAGTCTTGAGGTCTGTAGTCATCTTCTGATCATAATGGTTGAGAGTTACCAGCCTCGGGTTTATATACTAGTTTTTGAGCCATGCGTAAAACCGGTTCCAGCCAGTTTCTTAGATCAAGCGGTTCAGAGTACGCTGACGTGGCTGTCCCTATGGCGCGACTAAGCGTTCTACTACCCGCTCGTTGACCTGTTGTATGTTTGAGCTGGGTTGGGGAATGAGGGTCATGCTCGCCACATGACCTCTAGCCATGATGAAATAGATAGCGTAGAGGGCGCCGTGTTACTTGCGTTGTAGTCACTGTGAGCTATAGTCTGCGAAGTCAGAATACCAGTGATATACATATAGTCTCCTCACACCCACTGTAGTTTTCTTCACATTGAAGGGTGGCCAGCTATTGACGACATGACTGTAAGCATATTACACCCATCTTGTTTTTAAGTAGGTGTTTTAATACTCGTCCGCTAGTGTGGATTGATATTTTTAATTTTAATTACCAGTTACCACACGGGCATTAGACTATCTCGTCCTCTTTCACTGTTGTTCTTGACTTTTTATGTGCTCCAGGCACTTTGACTCTGTGACTGGCCCCCAGGACTGGGTCAGAATTTGCTCCAACTCTAGTATACGCCGTTCAAAATTCGCACGTTCTCTGCTTACATGGTGCCAGTTACCATTGCGTTCTTCCGTGCCAACGATATGAACTGTTAAGAAGTGAGGTTCTGCTGCAAAATTAACCTGTAGAGGAGAAAAATCACATTGAAACTTATAAGACTTCAGCATCTAGTAGTTCATAGTGAAATAAAGAGTAGCAGATAATATTAGACACCGGAACTAACACACCTGTCCTTGAAAACTATGATCATGACCGTTACTATTTATACATACCTTACTCGATGGGTGTTGTATTTCATCTGCTGCGACAGAGGAGCAACTTCGGAAACCAGCGGTAGGATAGTTTTCATTCCACAAAGCATTGATTTTCTTGAGAAACTCAGAGTCTGGTCCATGACTGGTAGACAGAAGGTCTTCCATCTGAAGAAGAAGCATGAAGCAGATCAAATGTTGTCTCATGCGGGTCTACGGCTGTCTGACTTTAAGAAGTAGGTTTCTTGCAGAACAACATGTCTAATGACAGAGCTGGGATGAAGAAACAAGAATCACCAGTCTTCAAAACAGGTAACGTAGAAGTTGTGCTACTTTTGTCAAAACTGGCATGCTCTGGTGAACTTTGGCAGACATTATTTTGGAAACCAGTGTCTTTATTTCTCTGAGCGTAGCACCAATACTAGTCTTTGGGAATGAAGCTTTTGCTCTGTGTCACATGCAGTGTGAGTGGAGTCAGGAATGTTTTTCGTTTGCAAGGGTTGTACTCCATGTTTTCGTGTTTCTCTTTGACGTTTCTTTTGCTTTTTGGAAGAAGGGTGTCCTCTCTTGATCATTTTCTAGGTGTTGACAACACGGATGTCAAATTTAAAATGCTTTGTAAGGTTGACTGGGATGTAATCTCATCCTCTGTGAGTTTGGGTTCCATGAATACCTCCAGACGTAGTCATTACCTTCGCGTCTCAGCTGTACCCTTACACATGTGATCGACTGCGACGCCATCTTTAACCGGCTTTAGTCACGAGTTTAGATTGTATCCCTTAGCCAAATGACCGGAAGCATCGCTATATTTTATTAGATATGACCATTACCACATGTGATCGAATGCGCCTCCATCTTTGCTCTGCCTTAGTCAGTTAGCACGTGGTCTGGTTGTAGCCATTACACAGGCGACCGGAAGCAGCGCTATATTTTATCGGATATGACCATTACCCATGTGTGATCGGATGCAGCGCCATATTTGTGCGGCTTTAGCCCCGTGTTTCGATTGTATCCCATTGCCACTTGTGATCGGATGCGACGCCATCTTTGATTGGGTTTAGCCACGTGTTTCGGTTGTATCCCATTAGCCACGTGACCGGATGCAGTGCCATATTTGACTCGTTTTAGCCACGTGTTTCGGTTGTATCCCATTACCCTACGTGTGATCGGATGCAGCAGCCATCTTTGATTGGCTTTAGCCACGTATTTTTCGGTTGTATCCCATTAGACACGTGACCGGCTGCAGCGCCATCTGTGATCGGTTGAGTCATTAGCCAAGTCTTTAGCCCGCCTTTGTGGTCCTTTCTATACAGCGTGTGCGGTTGATGACCATAGAAACCATGTCTACACATTTTCAAGCAGGTTTACCGCGGTCAGTACGCTCTGAGTCATCCTCCGGTTTTCCCGAAAGACATGTCTGAACATGTTCACGTACGTTCACCCCAGCCGACATAGTCCAGCGAACCGGGGCACCTAGGAGGTCACCCTCACCTCATCCATCTATGAGTTCAGTCTTTAGACTTAATATGAGACTTAACCTCTGGGTCTTATCAAGGACCGACGTATTTATCTAGCCACCTCCGCCACTAGACCACCCATTAACAATGATCAGAAGCACCTATCTAACCTTTCCTCCATTCACCCACCCTTTACCATCGACCGAGAGTCTTTATCTAGCATCTCCTCCGGCTCATTATCAAGGACCGCCGTATTTATCTAGCCACTCCACCACTCACTCACCCCTTAATAGCGATCAGATGCACTTATCTATCTACTCCTCCACTCATCCACCCTTACCAACGAATTTTACTAAGCCATACTCGCTACATCCGATAATACCGGCCATCTTTACTTTTTTTAATGTTTTCCTTTGAAGCCTGTGTAATGATAGTGTATAGGCCACTATGACATTCTACGGATCGCTAATATCCGCTATCCACCCCTTACCAATGAATTTCACTAAACTATCCCCGCTAAAATCATTACTATCGGCCATTTTTACTTTTTAAGGTTTTCATTTGTAGCCTGTGTGATGATAGTAACCAAGCCACTACGACACTCTACAGATCACTAATAGCCGCTTCCCACCCCTTACCAACGAATTTCACTACGATATACCCACTAAAATCAATACTAT
The DNA here is from genome assembly GCA_014155875.1 of Cepaea nemoralis. NCBI lineage: Eukaryota > Metazoa > Mollusca > Gastropoda > Stylommatophora > Helicidae > Cepaea > Cepaea nemoralis. Next base: position 384,365 of record JACEFZ010003039.1, on the reverse strand, counting down.
CGGTCATTTTTACTTTTTAAGGTTTTCGTTTGTAACCCGTATGATGATAGTGTCAAAGCCACTGTCACGCTCTACAGAGCACTAATAACCGCTATCCACCCATTACCAACAAATTTCACTAAGCTATACCCGGTAAGATCAATAATATCGGCCATCTTTTCATTTTAAGGTTTTCATTTGTAACCTGTATTATGATAGTTATAGGCCACTACGACACTCTACAGACCACTAATAACTGCCATATTTACATGCTTACCTTTTACGTTTTTCATATGACACCTGTCATGGCTCGAGGATCGAACCACATAGCCCTACCCCAGACGCCGACAACCGCACCCCACCCCTGATCCCCATCCCAGCGCCGGCCCTCCCCTAGACCACCCCTATGAAATTCACTGTAACCCTAAGCTTTACACAGCACCAATGGAATGCTTATAGTTTTTATGCCCACTACAGATAAAGAAAGAAGACGAAAAAAAAATACCAAGAGGAAGAGCACTGTACCTTAACACCATCACTAGTATGATGATAGTTTTTTTAAGCCCTACCCCGCTACACAATCAATAATATCAGTAGTTATTAATTTTTTAAAGACATAAAATTTATCACACAAAAAGGGAAGTAACAGTGCAAACATACGTAAGATTATTTATTCATTTGTTGCATCCCTTGAAAATGTGGTCGCAAATGGATCCGATTTTTGACGTCACCGATCTGGAGCTAAACCTTTTATATAGTTAAAAAATGACGTCACAAATCTGGAGGGACTCCAGATTTGATAATCCATTTGCGCCTGACATACTACTAATATATACATATTCGCAAAGTAATTTCAATTTAAACAAAAGTTCACCAACGTCATTTGAAACTGACTATCATGCCTTTCTGTTTGCACAAAACTGGCTTATGAAGATTAATGGTGGTCGCTTCTGCCACCTTTAACATGCGACTATATTGCATTTGCTAAATAACTGTGACTTTGCATGACGGCACACGAATTTTTATATCATTCTTTAAGTAATCTGAGTCCCCAACCAAGGAATAACGAGTCCTTGTTGTAGTTGAGTACTCACACCCACCCCTCCATGTTTCAGGATCTGTGATAGGATCTTTGATCAGGTTAGATCCAATGAAGATTCGGGAGCTCAACCATAAGCTCCATGGGACTTGCTCGCTCCAGTGCCTATCAAGATGAGATGTGAGGCGTCACTGGGAGCAGTCATCTGAATCTGTCAACTATTACTGGAAGTCAGTTGAATTGAGATGAGCCGGTAGGTCTAGGCTAAGACCACCGTCAAGAGTCCGACGAAGATAGTCAAGCGATCCGGACAGGGTCAGAGACTAATACGTCTATGGGTTCCGACCAGTGAGGTACTGGTACATATCTCGTTCAATAACTTTGTGATGTTCCAGGAAATGGAAGTCAGGTGTTGAACCTAATGTCTACCAGTCATGATAATGGCCAGTTTATTATGCTTCCGCCCCGCTGGGTCGTTATGGGACACTTTGTCTACAGTTCACGAAATTGCAAGGGGGAATCTACAGTGGTGATCCTTTGTTGAAGCCATGACCCGGGTCATATGACCGGCATCAGAGATTTGACATTCTGCAGAACTGGGCAGGTTGTTGATACCTACCTACTTGAGTAGTGAATAGACTTGGTGAACGATTAGGGTAGTTCATACCTACCGAACTGCACAATAGCTGTATGAGAATATGTTCTGTGTTAATTCACTTATTGACTCAAGCAGTTGTGACATTGTGGTAATATGGAGGCAGTGCTCCAGTTATAGGTTGTTGCTAAGTGTTTCCCAGGAACTGGCGAGACAGAGAGCAACCATGCTCTTGTAGATACTTGTGTAGTGTGCTATAAGACTTTTCTTTAGTTGGGGACCTGGAGGATTCTAGGGTTGACCCAGACGTCATCAGCGGAGTGGAACTAGTGATTTATCAGTCTTCGAGGGATGATCCTCAACAGTGGGTGAAGTGTCTGTCAGGCATCAGTCGTACGCCTGAGCATCCCGAGATCTGGATCCCAGTGGAAGAAGTTGACTTCGGAAAAGGAGAGACACCTTGAAGTTCTGGTCCACTGGAGGTTGCCCGGGTGAGTCAAAACCAAGACAGGACAACAGCAGAAACTTAAGTCACAGTCTCCGTGATGAAGATGACTCATCAGTGGATCTTCTCTTGAATATATATTGTCTTCTAGTCAGGCTTTCAGCCATCCTTCTCTGTGTTGTAGTTGACGTAGTTATAAATTAAATTTTGATTTGTTAGCCATGGCTTTGTGTATTAGTATGACTGGTGTCTTGTCCGAGCCCCCTTTGGGTAGGAGTCCCTAAGTGGGGAATGGGAGCTGTCCCGGCTTGTGTGGGGCCTGATAGATGTAAAGTTCTAGTGAGGTGGTCGGAGCAAAGGCTGGGGATATTATCTATGGTAGCAAACCCGTCCAAGCCCCGGGGGTCTTGTTACAGTAAGAGTGCTTCACTTACTTTACTAACGTTGCAGTTTAGTTATATACCACACGCCCGATTGATACCTCATGTTTGATGTATGCATTGTACTGATGACATCTGCACTATGGCCATCATGGACAAATACAGGAGAACGCGACATTGCTTATTATATGGCATTTTATATAGGTGCTATCCACTTACACCATATTTGGCTTTCCTGCAAATTGTGACAGTATTTAATTAATTATACAGCTTCTAGTATTTAGATTCTTAAAGCTGGTATCACTGCGGCTTGAGTCTACTAGCTTGTAATCGAGTCACCAAAGGTATTAATTACTGTGTCTTATTTTTAGCCTGTACTACACATTCTTCTTTTCTCCCTCAATTTATCTTAGTGACTTGGTAGGCAAAGATGTAAGGATCCTTTGTGCGTTCTTTCTAGTGCTCTGTATAAGATGGTCCTCATTTATCTAAGGTTTTTCTTGATACCATCACTCTCTGTTTTACTTGATCTCTCCCATACTCGGTATCAGTTATATTTCTTCAAATTGGCGTTTTGTGGCATATGGTACCAGGGCATTGATGGGAATCTGTTCCAAAATTGCAGTCGTGGCATGAGTGGGTGAGAACACACACATTTATTCCTTTGGGAGTTAGACTGAACGACTGTTAATTGAAAACACACTACCATATGAAACAATATCTTTGAGAACTTAAACATAGAAGCCACAAATAATAATGTTTCAAGATTTAACTTTCATATTTCGTTGCATCTCGTCAGATGCATACTGTAGAGTTACTCGTATATATCATAAGAAGTAAATAGACGAATAATAGCTTAGCTGAAACAATTAAACTCATAATCACAGGTATTGTTGGAATGTGCAGCATCTGTTATCACGCGGTATTTTCAAATTTACGAGAACTATAACACGAACAGTATGTACATGGCGAGATGAAATATGCCAGGCAATTAATCGTGCAACATATTGTTTGTGGTTTCTGTATTTAAATTCACCAAGGGAATACATTGTGTTGAATATACAAAACATTTCAGTTTGGATTTGGTTGGTTGTTCGGCGTATCCTTTAGAAGACTTGGGTTTAATTAAGTCCTACACATGAACGTTCAGGTGGTGTAGACATTTAAAAAGGGCTGCCTTCATCTGAATGAGGCTAGTCCAGAGTTCCAACTCCACGTCCCAACCGAATGAGGCTAGTCCAGAGTTCCAACTCCACGTCCCAACCGAATGAGGCTAGTCCAGAGTTCCAACTCCACGTCCCAACCGAATGAGGCTAGTCCAGAGTTCCAACTCCACGTCCCAACCGAATGAGGCTAGTCCAGAGTTCCAACTCCACGTCCCAACCGAATGAGGCTAGTCCAGAGTTCCAACTCCATGTCCCAAACGAATGAGGCTAGTCCAGAGTTCCAACTCCACGTCCCAACCGTATGAGGCTAGTCCAGAGTTCCAACTCCGCATCCCATCCGAATGAGGCTAGTCCAGAGTTCCAACTCCACGTCCCATCTGCGCAGAGGCCACTCTGGGATATAACAAGGTCAAGATTCATAACAGTAGAAGAGGTCAGCTTGGCCGAATAGATAAAAGAACTCGCTATTAAACTCCCCGATGTAGCGGGTTCAACACCAAATTTTGAATGGTGTCTAGTTTCAACTTTCTCTTGTTATTCCCTCATAGTCAGGGTAAATATGTATGGCCAGCCATTGGTTAAAAAAACAAAAAAACAACAACACACTGTAAAATGAGTAATCTATTGGTCTGGCTCTTCGTTTTTATTTTATTTTCAACGCCTCACTTTAGCTGAGGCCGACTCTAGGCCATTCCCGCAAACTGTCTAATACAGTAGTTCTCAACCGCTGGGGAATTCCCCCCAGGGGATTTTGGGGTGTCCGGGGGGGGGGGGGGGGGGGGGGGGGGGGTGATGAACATTATTTCAAGATCGCGTTAATACAAGAACTTATTACTTGATCTTGTTTTTCCCTTCATACTTTACGGTTCTGTACGTCTCACCCTTCTAAAATTCATTTTATAAAGTAAGTAGACCCACAAATCATGTTTTATGTGGACTTCTAGACTTGTTTTAGTTAGTGCTTCCATTATTACGTATACTGTGTAGGGGCGGGAGGGGGGAACTAAAAAAAAAAAACGGACCAAAAAAGGTTGAGAACCACTGGTCTAATACGCTACGACATTTAAAGAAATCTATACTGGAGGGTAAAGTTGAAAGCAAGCGAAAAAGAGGTAGACAACGATACATGTGTGAAGATAATATCAAAAGAAGGACGAAACAGCAGTCAGACAGAATGTACAATCAAGACGGCAGAAAGACAGTATTGGAGATCCATTGCAGCCAGCCTTCATTGTGGAGACGGCTCCTGATTGCTTGAAAGTAGCTAGATTGGTCGGTCAGTGATAGTGTGTTAATGTGCATCAATAAGAAATGTAGAACAATTGGATACTTCTGAGGAAATCAAAGAAACACAGAAAATGGAACCATGCGTTTTGATTAGCACTCAGAGGACGCGCTTGGAAACTGAACGCTGTTAAACAGACTCAAGTCCGCTAACTGCATACATTGAAATCGCCTTGTTTTATCCGGAAGTTGTAGATAAGGAAACACGCCACACACAATCATCATCATGTGCCACACCGATTTGTATGAGAGGTCATTGTCATCTGACACTATCTTCAGTCTCGGCTCAGGATTGCGTTCTTGTCCTCATTGTGTCATGTGGTCAAGCTATCAAGGTCATATGTTTGTCTTCTCCTTGCTCTTTTCCCATCACGTTTGCCTGTTGTTCCTATGATTTCAAGTGCATTTTTTCTCTCGTTCATCATACAACACAATATATTGTGTTTTGAGCAAGTGAAATAACATATCAGTTGATGAAAATTATCATTTGTTTAAATTGTAATTCTTCACAGATACGCAAAAACAAAAATCAAACAACAATGATGAGTCCGTTATATTACTTGATAACGGTGATTACAATCACGTTTATGGTAAGGAATAATTCATCTTATCTTATCTCATCTCATCATTTTTCTCTTGTACCTTGCTGTGTCGAGGTGAAGTATAAACAGCGGGAGAGTGCCCGCTTATGGGCTTCATGTATCGATATTCCCATGGACTCTGTTATTCCCAGTGTCCATCGTTTACGTGGTCAGCCTTTTCCTCTGCTTCCCTCTGGTCTGTACATCATTGCTTGTTGTGGTATACTGTTAGTTGGTAACCTACTTGCATGGCCAAACCATCTGACTTGCTGCCTTCTAATAAAATCTAGTGCTGCTATAACCCCCACTTTAGTCCTGATCTCTTCATTTCTGATCTTATCTCTTTTTGATACATTGAGTATTCTTCTTAGTTTTTCTACGAGCAGTATGAAGATTCCCCCGCCGGCTTGCTTAGCCAGTCGCAGGTTTAGGACATTTGGAATAATTGAAACCATTAAATGTTTGCAATTACGCTAATTGATGAACTGTTATCTTCGGTTAGCAACTGTCATACCTGGCTTCGAAATATGATCTACAGTAAGAAAAACTGAAACAATAGGTTATGAACAATTATTAGAAATAATTATTGTGTATAACTAACAATTGTTTGTTTATCATAGATTAATGAATTAAATATTACTTAACATAAGATGTAAATCTTTTCTCTTGAACTCCACAATGCAAATAACGGAAGAGAAAAACACACGGAGAAGAAAATCAGTGACAGATGAGAAAATAGCAATGCATGGTAAGTTCCAATGAGTTATATTCGGAAGATGAATACAAAGAAGAATGATGATGATGAGGAGGAGAAGATGGAGTAGGAGGAGGAGGGGAGGAGAAGGAGGAGGAAAAGTACGAGGAGCAGCAGCATATCACAAGGAGAAAGAAGGAAAGAAAAGAAGAAGAAGGGGGAAAAAATATCAACAGTAGCCATCGACGCAACCGAGGCAGAATAGTAATTATAAGCAAAATGAATGAACGAACAAATAAACTTTATTTTCAAAGGGTTAGGAATTGGGCGCGCAGACCCGACTAACATTCTGCCCTTATATCACTGATGGACATAGAAGAGGACACAAAGTGAAGAAAAGAGTAAGTGAATTTGTGCAGAAGCCATTACCTCTGCTGGAAGTAAAAGGGTAATGACCTTTTCCAGGCCTCGGGGCTATTGGATATATGGTGATCAGGTTATATTTCTATAGAACACAGTACACTCGATGGGTGATATAGTCAATATTGAGCCGGTCTTCTTTACTACACAGAACCTTTCTTCATACTCATCTTAGGCTGAGTCCACTTGAAGTCGGAGTCAATTTTACAATTTAAAAAAAGAATGCATGTCTCCATGAGGACTCGAATAAATACTGAAGCACATTAAAAACACACTCCTGTTGTATATTCTGATGCCGAGAAGCTGAAAAAGTGTGGGAATGGATTTTTCCCGTGTCTGTCAAGAGTAAGAGAGCGAATGGCTGCTGGAATGGAAAGTGCATGATTCAACAAACGGGTTTGTGTAAAGACAATATGAACACAATGCAACACGATTTCCAACAGTTGTAACCCTGAAATTGTGTACACGTTGTGGCAGTATACACGGTATAAAAATGCCTCTGAAACAAAACACCCAGTAAATGCGCTTGAAATGCCACTATCTTAAAACGACCGCCAACAAGCCATTGGTATGTTGGAGACCGGAATTAGCTCTTTGGCCATACTACCCCGGCGCAAGATCGTCATACTGTGCTGAGTCACACAAGGAATCGTTTTCTCCCGGCATGTCAAACAGCAACAGCAATAGTGGGCAGACGTGGGCAGTCTCTTGAATGACAGAATCATACGACGACTCAGAGATACAGGCTTTACTGCAAGACGACCTTATCCTGGGCCAAACTTGACTCACAGACATCGTCGGCAGCGCCTGCAATGGGCAAAGCAACATGTCAGATGGACTAGACTGCAGTGGAATGCTGTCCTACTCACAGGCGAGACCAGATTCAACCAATCTTTTGCTGATGGATGTATGCGGATTTGGCAACGGTGTGGAGAACGCTTTGTAAATCGCTGTGTTCCTCAGAACAACCGATTTGGAGGTGGCAGTATTCTCATTTGGGGCGGATTCAGTTTTCACCATCGCTCGCCTCTTTACGTCTTCCGTGAAAATGTTAATGTTGTGACATATCGAGATGAAGTTCTTGATGCATTAATTGCTCCTGCTTCACAAATTATCCAGACTTGCAGCTTCTCCAGCAGGATAACACACGTGCACACACTGCGTGCATTACGCAGCAATATCTACAGAAACAGAACATTGTGGCGATTGATTGGCCTGCCCTATCACCAGACATGTCCCCTATAGACCATCCCTGGGACGAGCTTGGACGTAGAGTCTACAGGCAAGGTTCTGCAGCTAATCAGCAACAGCTCAAAGCTGCTCTTAACGTAAATGGGGCTTGATTCCCTAGAATTTCCTTCAGAGACGTGCGCGTTCCATGCGGAGCGCTGCCAAGCTTGTTTGCAAGCACACGGTGTACTTATCAGATACCGTGGATAATGCGAATGAATTTTTTCATTGGTTGCATTTTTGCTCTTCTACCTCTCCTGCACAGAATGCAGTGAATTTCATAAAAGCAAATGTACAAATTAATGATCAGCATTGATTGATAGGGAAAATAATAAATGGATCCAAATATGTAAATTGTACATACTTATATTTACATTTCACGCTCTGTTCCTGGATTATACAGTTGGTGCGTTTTTAATGTGCTTCCGTTGACCACCGGATTAACTCTTCTGTAGCGTTGACAAAAATAAACAAGAAATAATCAGGGGGATAAACTTGTGAATATCGCTTTAATCCTGGACAATTTGTGTACAGTACAAGAATATTGTTAATGGAAAACATAGCAAACTATAAAGAAGAGAAATTAGACGTACGTGTGTGCGCGCGCGTGCGCGTGTGTGCGTGCGTGCGTGTGTGGTGTGTGTTTGTTTTTTTTTCTTAGCAAAATGTAAACATTTAAGGTAGGCAATCCTTTTTGAGAGAGAACTTAAGTCACCGGAGTATCATTATGCGAACTCGTCTTCCTTGAATGTGCTGACAAATTCAGTTGAACATTTAAAAACAAAAACACATGTTCTTAAGTATCACAATATTCATAGAACACAGAAGGCTGTTTCGATCGTTCCAACTAATTTGAAAAAATACTAGGCGAATTCAGGAATTTATTTGTACCTACCTTCATTTTATACCATGTTATATGTTTTATTTGCATAATTTAAAGTCCGGATAATACTGTCGTAGTAGTAGTAGTAGTAGTAGTAGTAGTAGTAGTAGTAGTAGTTGTTGTTGTTGTTTTTGTTGTTGTAATAGTCGTAGTAGTAGTAGTAGCAGCAGCAGCAGTAGTAGTAGTAGTAGTAGTAGTAGTAGTAGTAGTAGTAGTAGTAGTAACAGCAGTAGTAGTAACAGTAGTAGTAGTAGTATTAGCAGCAGTGTAGTAGTAGTAGTAGTAGTAGTAGTAGTAGTAGTAGTAGTAACAGCAGTAGTATTAACAGTAGTAGTAGTAGTAGCAGCAGCAATGTAGTAGTAGTAGTAGCAGCAGCAGCAGTAGTAGTAGTAGTAGTAGTAGTAGTAGTAGTAGCAGTAGTAGTAGAAGTAGAAGTAGTAGTAGTAGTAGTGGTAGTAGTAGTAGTAGTAGTAGTAGTAGTAGTAGTAGTAGTAGTAGTGGGTGGTGGTGGTGGTGGGTTGGTCGGTGTAGTAGTAGTAGCAGCAGCAGTAGTAAGTAGTAGTTAGTAGGTAGTAGTAGTAGTGAGGAGTAGTCAGCAGCAGCAGCAGTAGTAGTAGTAGTATTAGGCAGCAAGCACAGCAGGCAGCAGCTAGTCAGTAGATGTAAGTAGTATAGTAGTAGTAGTAGGGGTAGTAGTAGCAGTAGAAGTAGTAGTAGTAGTAATGGTAGTAGTATTAGTAGTAGTAGTAGTAGTGGTGGTGGTGGTGGTGGTGGTAGCTGTGGTGGTGGTGGTAGTAGTAGTAGTAGTAGTAGTAGCAGTAGAAGTAGTAGTAGTAGTAGTAGTAGTAGTAGTAGTAGTAGTAGTAGTAGTAGTAGTAGTAGTGGTGGTGGTGGTGGTGGTGGTGGTGGAAGTAGTAGTAGTAGTAATTGTAGCATTAGTAGTAGTAGCAGCAGAAGCAGCAGCAGCTGTAGTAGTAGTAATAGTAGTAGTAGTAGTAGCAGCAGCAGCAGCAGCAGCAGTAGTAGTAGTAGTAGTAGTAGTAGTAGTAGTAGTGGTGGTGGTGGTGGTGGTGGTGGCGTGGTGGTGGTGGTAGTAGTAGTAGTAGTAGTAGTAGTAGTAGTAGTAGTAGTAGTAGTAGTAGTAGTAGTAGTAGTAATTGTTGTTGTTGTTGTTGTCGTTAGCAGCAACAGCAGTAGCAGTGGTAGTAGCAGTAGTAACAACAAAGATTGTGTTTTACAGCTGGTGGACGCTACAACAGTACCCAAATGTCCTCGAAGGAGTCCTCGGATTGAGCCATGTAAACAAGGATCTGACTGTGGCCCTCTCGACTGTTGTCTTCATGGATTCTGCAGCCCCGGAGGAAGAGTGAATGAAAAGTGCTACGCCGATGTTCTAGTAAATGGCAATGAACGACCTTCTGAAATCTGGAGACAAACAGATGTGTGCCCCTGTGAATACACATATTACTGCTACAGCCCCAGCAATTCCACTCGACACCCCCTTTATGGAAAGGTTGGGAAATGTCATCCTATTATGGGATAATTTGAAAATGATTATGAAATAAATGTTAAATATGTTTTTTCAGTGACTAACCATATTACTATGCAGCTGCTATATGCACACAGGAGCGATGACACCCACAGCATTTTATAATTAATTTTCTTTTTTAAACACACAAGTGTAGAAATCAGTGTGAAATCTAATATCGATATATTGGCTGATTAATCTTGAGAGCTATCGATAGATGGTTGCTGGTTTTGGTGTCTAGTTCGTGACAGTCAGCAGATGATCTCTATATAGCCACAATGGCAACGGTCACGGATCCTGTATTGTCACTACCATTAACTAACGAAATGGCAGGTGCATACAAAACTACAGCAGTCACAGAAATTATAGCTTGTTTACACATGACAGCACAAATGTCAGGACATATGGTTTATTTTGTTTGTTCGCTTGGTTTGAACATACGCGTACTACATACACGTGCTACCACTTCTAGTAGTTGCCACTAATAAGTCCGCTGGACTGATTTTGCGTGTGGATTACCTTCCATTGTTAAGTGTCCCTCGCCATCAGGCGAACCCACTCTGGCTTATGATGGAGAGAAGTTCCAAAAGACTGTTGTGGGGTCAAAGTTCTATATAGGACTAGCCACTTGATGATAATGATTGAAATATTATGATTCACATTAACTAAAATGTACATTCGCCAAATTTACTATATGGATTTTTCGTAAAACAAACATGAAATAAACATATGCACAAATATACAAGTATTGCGTTAGTTTGGTGTTTGATTAGTTAATACTATGTGCTAGATTATATCTAAAGGGCTTTATTGCGTGTACAAAGAACCTTCACGTTTTAAAAAGACCTAGTAGCTATTTTAAAGCTATCAAACGAATATTTTCACAGACTCCTATGATGATATTACGAATACCATTGATATCGTCACAATTATGACAGTTTCTAGATTGCCACTTAGTAATGAAGAGAGTCTAGAGTAAAAAGTCAAGCATCCTTTCACACACCTTGATGCTTACCGGGCAAATATTTCTATTTCGACATTTGTATAGACCAATCAGTAATGGCATGGTGACATGGTCAATATCACACCGGCCGACTTTACTTCCCATTTCACTGTCGTGGTACCAATTTTAGGACTGGATCGGCCTGGTTAATGTTCAGAAATCCGCCTCGATTGAGATTCGAACATATGACCACCGGCCCGGCAGGCAAGTGTTCCAGTCACTGCGCCAGCGCGGCTCAGTGTTCCCTTTGTTCCAGGGTGTCTGCTTAATCCTCGTTTTAATTTATGTAAAAGGTATAGAGCGCCGTTTTTCTGAAAGTAGTGGCAAACTACTGAACGTACATTTGCCAAGGAATCACGTCCTGTAAAGGATATGCAACTAACTGGCTTTTGTTTTTATTTATGTATTTGCGATTGGCAATGAATACTGATACAGATATCATATGTATTACATTGACGGTCCAAGAGCTTCACTATAGTCTCCCATTGGCAAGTGCAAAAAAAAAAAGAGGTTATTCGGGGGAGAGGAGTACCGGATTCTGCTCCGCGGATGCTCTCAACTTATTATAACGATAATTTTTTATAACATTTGCAGCACTATGCATACAGATTAAAGTTCCAGTTTTAAATAAAATGCAGAAAGATTGGGGGTATGCAGCTAAAGGTCAACCAGATATTGTGTAGCAATTTTAAAGTTGTGGCAAAGTAAGATTGGGAACAGGTAGAAAGATATCCCTATTTGAAAAGACCAACTACTATAGAAAACCTTAAATGGCTCATAAGACTCCCTAGGGGTGGAGACATGTTACAAATTGGGGTTCATATAGATATCAGAAAGGTTTCCCAGTAGAGGGCCAGGAGAGCCAGTAAAGTCACCGCAGTCAAGAGAGGATGAAGCTCACCCTGAATAACTTGACGTGTATAGTCTTCATCCGCCACCTTCTGATCTCCTCTATGGTTGATGCCAAATTATATAACAATATAACATTTAACATAACAAAACCTTACATCAATCAACTCGAAAAGAGAAGAACACTCATTGTTGTAAAGTATGCCGATATAATGGGAATAACTTGGGGTTAGAGGGAGTATGTATGTTTGTGTTGACATATCAGAAATTACTCATCTCAAGAAAACAATGCATGAATAAAACATAACACAACAACTAATTATCTCCTGGTATCACTAATAAAGTCCAGAGTCTTCGTAAATCATAATACTAATATAGTCCCTTGAGGCACCATTAAGTCTATTCTAGCTGTTTATGAAGTCTCTGTACACACATGACTAGCAATGTTCCTTGAGGCACAATTGAGCCTATTATGAATACCCATGTGATCCTCCCAAACTATCTGGAGAATCATCGCAAAAATATCTGGAAAATGTCCCTGGGATCTGGATTCTACAATGTGAGTACTAATATTTAAGCATTTCTTGTGTTGGCTCTTCCATCAAAAAAGGATACTGATATTTTATTTAGCTGGTTATCATACGTTGGGGTTGCTGTGTAATCTGAGGAGTAACTGATGGGTAATGGAGATTCGCACTTGAGGCAGTAACAAGGCGAATCCCTTCATCTGTCATAGATGACTTGGACCCTTCTGATAACAAGATACAGCATTCTGGTATATACCCCAGTATCAGTCAAAATAAAGACCACCTTTCCCTGTGAACAACATGTGCCAAACATAGAGCCATACTCATGGAAACAGTTGGGGGAAAGGAAAAAGAACAACAACGAGAGAGAGAGAGAGAGAGAGAGAGAGAGAGAGAGAGAGGAGAGAGAGAGAGAGAGAGAGAGAGCTGGAGGGAACAAGAATGAGGGAAGGTGAAGGGATGATTACATAAGGGTAAACCAGCCCGACCTGTCACTGTTGGGTCTCATCTTTCCAACATCTGATGCATTCCTACTCCCTTTATTGACATTATATGTTTCCCTCACTCCTGCCTTATGGAGGTGAATCATCATCATGCTCTCAATGCTCTGTCGCCGAGAATATCTGCTGGCTATCAGTAATGGTAATACAATTATACTGTCCTGGCATTGCCTCTCTTCTCCAGGAGAATTGGATAGGTGACATCACATCATATTTATAATGTACCATCACATCATATCTATACATTTATATATACACTCATTATTAGTTCGTTTTACATGAATAAACATACAAAGAAACGAATCTCTTTTGAACATATAGACACAGAGATTATAAGAGATAATCCAGAAAAGTATCATTTACAAAAGAATGCAAATGATATTGTAGAAAAGTATCATGGTAGTTCCTTTCTCAACATAATCTACACATGAAGACTGAATGAATAGATAAATAAAGTTCATCCCTTACAAAGGGCATGGACTGGACCAGAAGCATATTCCTTAACTATTTATCTAAGTCGAAGAAAAGATTATCTATATCTTTCGAGGATTACTCTAGATCTTCACAAAGAAGTTCTCTGTTAAAACTTGAGATCCCTCTGTTATATTTACTATCCTAAGTTTATTCATTATAATTTCCAACTTACCAATGACATCATGCATTAGAATCTACACCACATTTTCTGAACTGAACAAGCACGTTCTTTCCTGACGAAACATTCCGCCTAAAATACACCCAAACAGTTGAATTGTCTACCAACGTTTCCTGATTTCCTCCCTTCAACATAATTTATTTTAATGTAATTCCACTGCCCGCTCCAATGAAAATAGCTGTTGAGCTCAGCCTTCTGGCGGGAAAGATGACGTCATCCTATTGGGGGTAGATAATTAGGTTTCGGGAATGGCTGATTATGGGATGGGGTAATTTTGTAATTACCCGCCTACAAGAATACTTTACACAAACAATCTCCTCGGATTGTCTCCAGCCACCATCTCCCCCGCTCGTTGACATCATTCTGGTGGTGGTGGTGGTGAGGGGGGAGGTACCTATATTCCGGGAATCACGGAGAGGGGGGAGGGGTGTAATTTGTAGTTGCAGTCTCCTGTCCTTGCGCAGGTGTTTGAACATCTGTTGTTTTTCAGTGTTGGATAATATTATTATAGCCATTGTTGTTGGTTCAATCGCTGTCAATTTCCAGAAATGAAGGAACTTTCTATTTTTAGCCTGATCTTGATTGCGCTAAGAAATTTTGGGATCGGCTGGCCATAATATCCCTCCAAGTTAAAACGACTTTATTCTGTATTCTGAATGCTGCTGCGTTGCTGAGACATGAAACATGTCACAAGTGTATGCCTCGAGTTAACCGCGGTCTAAAGATAGACAGACACACGGAAAGGTTGAGGAATCTTTGAATGCGGTGTCTCGAGCATCTTGTAGCTCCATGCAATAGCACAAACAATGTGGCAAGTAAATATACAGCAAGTTGAGAATACAATATGAACTCTCAAACCACAGGTATTGATAGCCAATACATTGCAAGATAGGAGCAGTGATAATAAAATGAACAGCAAAATGTGTCTAGTCAAAGTAAACTTGTTGCTGCAACACAAAATAACTAAACCTTGTTGCTGTAGCACTACCAGTGTAGTAAGTGAATGCACTTAGTTTAGACTTTATTCATGCATTCATTCAGTTGCATGTCCTTTGCAGAACTTCGCTCCCGTAACCTTCCGGAAAACTTCTCTGTCGTGTGCAAGATGTCCCGCATCCGATACACCCATCTGGAGACCATCTGCTACATCCTGTATCCTTCCTCTTCCTCTCTTCCTGGACATGTACCCCTCTATTATTGTTTTCTCCAAACTTTCATGACGTTTCAAGGTTTAGAATTGAATATGAAATCACAAATCACATATAATGATAATCAGGATACTGGAGAACGGGAGTAGTATACAATGTGGGATTCGGTTATATTTTGCCGGAGCCTCCGGTAATTGACCTTGACCTCTGCTGATTTTCACTCCCCCTCGGTCATATAGTTGGGTAAGGGGTGGTATCTAGGTCATATCTAAGGGCGATAATTCTAAGATTTTATGTTTCTAAGGGCAGATAACTATTGAGTGGGTGTATACAAATTTTAATTAATTATTATAAAATAAAATAAAATAAATAAAAAATAAAAATAAATAACGACGGGGTGCGGGGTGGTGGCGAGGGGGTGGGCGCGTGGGGTGAGGCTAGGCGGTTCAGGTTTAAACACTATCAGGTATATAATAATTTTTTATTAAATCATGTATAAACAATACAATGCATATTAAATAAGTAGCGGCATAGTGGAAAATTCTGGAAGGTAGTACCGGGGAGTTATACGTCGGCAAGTGTGGGAAAATCTCCGGCGGGTGTGACGGTGGTCGGTTCATAACAGACGTGGAGGGGGTGCATACGGAAAAGTCATTAAGTAACGGGTTGTAAAAACGTGGGTGAGTGGTGTGTTAAAATATTTTGAACTGTTAGCGCATTGGTGGTGTACATTAGTACGAATAGAAGGAATAGGTGCGGTGGGGATAGTGGTGGGTATGGGTTAGTGAAATTAGTTGATAAGGGTGGTTATTAGTGCTATGTAGATGTTCATAGTAGCTTATTCACTAACATAACACGTGTTACAAATGAAACCTTGAAAGCTTAGGATCGCTGATTGTAATGGATATAGTGTAGTATCATTCGGTGGAAAGGGGTGGGTACCAGGTATTAGTGGTCAACAGATGGTCAAGCAGTGGTCAAGTGGTGGTCAAGTAAGGAAAATTTTAGGGAAAATTGGTCGTAGCGACATGGTGATGGTTAAAGGATGGTCAAGTAGTGGTCAAGTGAGGAAATTTTAGGGAAAAGTGGTTGTAATGATATGGTGATGATTAAAGGGTGGTAAATTAGTGGTCAAGCAGTGGTCAACCAATGGTCAAGTGAGGAAATTTTAGGGAAAAGTGGTTATAATGATATGGTGATGATTAAAGGGTGGTAAATTAGTGGTCAAGTAGTGGTCAACCAAGGGTCAAGTAGTGGTCAAGTTTTTGAGTGACCACTTAAATTGTAGAGGACGATGTCCCTAAGATTATGGTAGTGGTTAAAGTGATCGATGACATGGTCAAGTAGCGGTCAACCAGTGGTCAAGTGGTCGAATGAACACTTAAAAGGTAGAGAAAAGTACGTATATTGAAACGGTGATGGTAAAATGGTCGACAACGTGGTCAAGCAGTGGTCAAGTAGTGCTCAACCAGTGGTCAACCGCTCAAGTGAGAAAATTGTAGGGTATGGTACGTGTAGTGAAACAGAGATGGATAAATTAAGTAGTGACGTTGTCAAGTAGTGATCAAGTAGCGGGCAAGTACTGGTCAAATGGTCGAGTGACCACTTAAATTGTAAGGGAAAGTACGTGTAGTGAACCTGTGTTGGTTAAAGTGATCGATGACGTGCTCAAGTAGTGGCCAAGTAGTGGTAAATGGTCGAGTGACTACTTAAATTGTCGGTGAAAGTAGGTATAGTGACATGGTGATGATCAAGAGTTGGTCAAGTGGTGTTCAAGTACTCGGTCAAGTAGTGGTCAAGGGTCAAGGGTGGTCAAGCGACCCCTTAAGTTGTAGGGTATGGTACGTGTAGTGACAGTAGGGGTTAAAGTGATCGATGACATGATCAAGACGTTATGCCGGCTGCTAAGTTCAGAAAGTAGTGTCCTTAGTATTGGTAATTTCCCTGACAGGAGCGTCTCGAGCACTGATTTTGTATTGATCAATAGCACCTAGTGGTACAGTCGACACACATGGACAATAGTTACATCCGGTCAAAGATGGCGTCGCACCCTATCACACATGGGTAATTGCTACAACCAAACTACGTCTCATTCACTAAAACTGGTCAAATATGGCGTCACATCCGGTCACATGGGTAATGGGACATCTGAGACACGTGGTTAAGAGGGAAACTATAGAAAAAGGGTGTCCTATCGGTTGTCGAGTCAGGGAACCTAACGTATGATGATCACTGTGTATAGGAGTGAATACACTGCATCATCAACACTGCATCCGAAGGGTAAAATGGTCACCCCCTTCTCTCTCTCTTTTTCTGTAACCGTGTAGTCCTAGTGTTATCCGGTTACACCAAAGGACACCCGGGCATCAACACAACAAACTGCCCCGATTCAACCTTAGGCAATGCACGTAACATGACAGGTCACATGTCCGCCGTCATAACCAGCGACGTTATCACGTATCAAATTAGACATCCACACTTTCATTTCCTTTCTATGTGGCCATAGTGTCTTTACATCTTTCTCCAGAAAGCCATTTCCAAGACCAATATATGTTTTTTCAGTGTACCTGCTCAGTGCCACACTTCACAACCAGACAAAAGTACACCTTCTATGTACCAATTCAACCGTCAAATAAGAAAATATGTTAGACAAAATATTAAAATTATTGGTCAAATACAGAAATATCTCGTCCAAACTTATAAAAAGTACGAACATTTGTTAACCTATTGGGAAAAATATCAATCAAGTAGGAAAGTTTGTTAGTCAAATAGAAAAAATATTGACCACAGTAACGATATATCTTGTCCACACTTATGAAAAGTAGGGAAATTTGTTAGTCAAATGAGAAAAAAAAAAAAGATTGACCAAGTAACGAAATACCCCCACCAAACTTATGAAAAGTACGAAACTTTGTTAAGCAAGTATGAAAATGTATCGACCAAACAGAGAAATATATCACCCAAACTTATAAAAAGTAGGAACATATGTTAACCAAATGGAAAATATCTTGGCCAAATAGGAATATTTGTTAGCCAAATGGGGAAAATATTGTCCAAGTAACGAAATACATCGTTCAAACCTACGAAAAGTAGGAAACTTTGTTAATTAAATGTGAAAATTTTGGCCAAATTTCAACCAAACTTATAAATATTTCAACTAAACTTATAAAAAAGTAGGAACATTTGTCAGCCAAATGGGAAAAAGGTCGGCCAAATACAGAAATATCGCAACCAAACTTATAAAAAGAAGGAAAATATTGACCAAGTAACGAAATATCTCGTCGAAACTTATAAAAATGTAGGAAACTTTGTTAACCAAATGTGAAAAAACAAAACAAATATTGATCAAGTAAAGAAATAACTCCTCCAAATTTATGAAAAGTACGAAACCTTGGTACCCAAATGCGACAAATGTAGGTCAAATACTGAAATATTTCGTCCAAACTTATGAAAGGTAGAAAATTGTCTTAACCAACTGGGGTAAATATTGCTCAAACTAAGAAACATGTCGACCGAAGTATGAAATTACGTGAACCAAAGTAATAAAATTGTTGGCCAAATAGGAAAAAGTATCGGTCAAACTTATAGATGTCTCGTTTAAACTTATAACATGTATGAAAATTTGTTAGGTAAAGGTGAAAAATATTGGCCAAGTAATGAAATATCGCATCCGAACTTATAAAATGTACGAGTTAACCAAAGGCGAAAAGGCCAAAATACGAAATGTCTCGACCAAGCTTATAAAAATCTAGGAAAAAATATTACAACTAAAATATTGATCAAAAGGTATAAATCCAAACATTATAAAAATAACCAAATGTGAAAAATATCGTCCAAAGACAGAAATATTTCAACTAAACTTATAAATAAGTCAACAAAACTTGTGAAAATTTTTGGTCAAGTACAGAAATAGCTATGGAAAAAGTAAGTCCACAAAACTAAGAAAAAAAATGTAACTTCTGTAGTCAAATGTGTCTTGAAGTTTTATCTGAAAAGACATTTCACAATACATAATTAGCACCACTTTCCTTGTTTTACGTTACCGAAGGCCTTCACCGTATCTGGTACAGAAACCCTTATACATCACCCATCTCTCCACACTCTTGGTTTCTTTCTAATACAAAATGGTCACATCACCAAGAACTTCACACCTCCATTGTACACGTGCTTCATTGAAACACCCATGACAGTTAACAACATGTATGGCCATGTAATCTGTGAGTCCATCGGGATAGTTCATCCGAGTATTCATCACCAACAATATGGAAATATGGAAACCAAGATTTTTTTGTTGATTTCTTTAGTGGGTTGTGTTCATGACGTTGTCTTTTTTCTTGATGGAACAGAGCTTACATTACCAGACATGAACAAAGTCTTAGAAGAAGTTATGACAAATACAGAAATATTTCAGTCAAATGTATAAAAAGTAGGAGTTAACCAAGTATGAAAAGACCAAAATAAGAAATATCTCAACCACACTTATAAAAATAATCAATCGAAAAAAAAAATTGTTCTGCCAGAAACCTACTCGTGGCACCCAGCCAGCATTAGATGTACCAGAGACAACCTTTGCTTGGGGTGATGATTCGTCTTCAGATGAAGATATTGACCTTTTGGATAGTAGTCATGCCCCAGAGTCTCTCAAGAAAATTAATGTGTTGTGGAACGAAAACTATCCTACTGTCGGTGTCCGAAGGTGTTCGTCATCAACGAATAAGGTGTGTATGGGTAGTAATGATCATAGTTCACATGTGTATTTTGTAAACATGTCTAATACAGAAGACCTAGCTGCTATACATGTTTTCTATGTACATCTCTCTATACTACAAACCATCAGTGACTATACCTTTACCTTTTCTCAAGACGTGACCAATAGAATGTCGACAGTCTGTTTTTGATGCCTTTTACCACTTCTCATCATGAATTTTTTTTACTGTTTTTTCTTTAGTGAAGTAGTATGTGTGGCCGTCTTGTAAGTTTCAATGTGTTTTATTTACCTCCACAGGTTAATTTTGCACCAGAACCTCACTTCTTGACAGTCCATACTGTTGGCACCGAAGAACGCAATGGTAACTGGCACCATGTAATCAGAGAACGTGAGCATTTTGAAAGGCGTGTACAAGACTTGGAAAAAAAATTTTGAATCCAGTCCTGAAGGACAAGCACAGAAGAAAAGTCATCGAACAAAGGACAGCAGTGAAGAAGGCAGATATAGTCTAATTACCATGTTTCTCTCTGCCATATTAAAACAGTTATAAACAGAAATAAACTAGTATGCGTTTCCTTAATATCGTTATGTTTTGAGTTCTAGTAGTACTTGTTGGGTGGTTCATCTGATATGGTTTAAGTTTTAGTTTGTGAATTGTTTTGTATGATATGTTCTTGTTGTCTTGGTGTATCTCATACGTATTCTTTAATAGATCCTGTGTGAGTGTAGATTCTACGAGTCACAAATCTGGACTGGTGTAATGGTTTTCACTAACAACTGACAAGAGGGTGTTTTTGTGAAACGGGAATTCGACACCAGTGATATGTTAGTAGTAGGGGATTTAAATCTAATGTCTGACAATGTGTAAGTATGCGTTTCCTTAATATCGTTATGTTTTGAGTTCTAGTAGTACTTGTTGGGTGGTTCATCTGATATGGTTTAAGTTTTAGTTCTAAGTCTGGTTTGTGAGTTGTTTTGTCTGATATGTTCTTGGTGTCTTTGTGTATCTCATTACGTATTCTTTAATAGATCCCCAAATTTGGGAAATTTCATGTAAAGTATATGTTAGAATAAGATGTGGTATAGCAAGTTGAAGATGTCAGCCATGGGAAATGGATCTTTGGTGACGAGTACTCGGATGAACTATCCCCGATGGACTCACAGATTACATGGCCATACATGTTGTTAACTGTCATGGGTGTTTCAATGGAGCACGTGTACAATGGAGGTTTGAAGTTCTTGGTGATGTGACCACTTTGTATTAGAAAGAAACCAAGAGTGTGGAGAGATGAGTGATGTATAAGGGTTTCTGTACCAGATACGGTGAAGGCCTTCGGTAACGTAAAACAAGGAAAGTGGTGGTGATTATGTATTGTGAAATGTCTTTTCAGATAAAACTTCAAGACACATTTGACTACAGAAGTTACATTTTTTTTTCTTAGTTTTGTGGACTTACTTTTTCCATAGCTATTTCTGTACTTGACCAAAAATTTTCACAAGTTTTGTTGACTTTATTTATAAGTTTAGTTGAAATATTTCTGTCTTTGGACGATATTTTTCACATTTGGTTATTTTTATAATGTTTGGATTTATACCTTTTGATCAATATTTTAGTTGTAATATTTTTTCCTAGATTTTTATAAGCTTGGTCGAGACATTTTGTGTTTTGGCCTTTTCGCCTTTGGTTAACTCGTACATTTTATAAGTTCGGATGCGATATTTCATTACTTGGCCAATATTTTCACCTTTACCTAACAAATTTTCATACATGTTATAAGTTTAAACGAGATATCTATAAGTTTGACCGATACTTTTTCATATTTGGCCAACAATTTTATTACTTTGGTTCACGTAATTTCATACTTCTGTCGACATGTTTCTTAGTTTGAGCAATATTTACCCCAGTTGGTTAAGACAATTTTCTACCTTTCATAAGTTTGGACAAAATATTTCAGTATTTGACCTACATTTGTCGCATTTGGGTACCAAGGTTTCGTACTTTTCATAAATTTGGAGGAGTTATTTCTTTACTTGATCAATATTTGTTTTGTTTTTTCACATTTGGTTAACAAAGTTTCCTACATTTTTATAAGTTTCGACGAGATATTTCGTTACTTGGTCAATATTTTCCTTCTTTTTATAAGTTTGGTTGCGATATTTCTGTATTTGGCCGACCTTTTTCCCATTTGGCTGACAAATGTTCCTACTTTTTTATAAGTTTAGTTGAAATATTTATAAGTTTGGTTGAAATTTGGCCAAAATTTTCACATTTAATTAACAAAGTTTCCTACTTTTCGTAGGTTTGAACGATGTATTTCGTTACTTGGACAATATTTTCCCCATCTGGCTAACAAATATTCCTATTTGGCCAAGATATTTTCCATTTGGTTAACATATGTTCCTAGTTTTTATAAGTTTGGGTGATATATTTCTCTGTTTGGTCGATACATTTTCATACTTGCTTAACAAAGTTTCGTACTTTTCATAAGTTTGGTGGGGGTATTTCGTTACTTGGTTAATCTTTTTTTTTCCTCATTTGACTAACAAATTTCCCTACTTTTCATAAGTGTGGACAAGATATATCGTTATGTGGTCAATATTTTTTCTATTTGACTAACAAACTTTCCTACTTGATTGATATTTTTCCCAATAGGTTAACAAATGTTCGTACTTTTTATAAGTTTGGACGAGATATTTCTGTATTTGACCAATAATTTTAATATTTTGTTTAACATATTTTCTTATTTGACGGTTGAATTGGTACATAGAAGGTGTACTTTTGTCTGGTTGTGAAGTGTGGCACTGAGCAGGTACACTGAAAAAACATATATTGGTCTTGGAAATGGCTTTCTGGAGAAAGATGTAAAGACACTATGGCCACATAGAAAGGAAATGAAAGTGTGGATGTCTAATTTGATACGTGATAACGCCGCTGGTTATGACGGCGGACATGTGACCTGTCATGTTACGTGCATTGCCTAAGGTTGAATCGGGGCAGTTTGTTGTGTTGATGCTCGGGTGTCCTTTGGTGTAACCGGATAACACTAGGACTACACGGTTATAGAAAAGAGAGAGAGAAGGGGGTGACCATTTTACCCTTCGGATGCAGTGTTGATGATGCAGTGTTGATGATGCAGTGTATTCACTCCTATACACAGTGATCATCATACGTTAGGTTCCCTGACTCGACAACCGATAGGACACCCTTTTTCTAGAGTTTCCCTCTTAACCACGTGTCTCAGATGTCCCATTACCCCTGTGACCGGATGTGACACCATATTTGACCAGTTTTAGTGAATGAGACGTAGTTTGGTTGTAGCAATTACCCATGTGTGATAGGGTGCGACGCCATCTTTGACCGGATGTAACTATTGTCCATGTGTGTTGACTGTACCACTAGGTGCTATTGATCAATACAAAATCAGTGCTCGAGGCGCTCCTGTCAGGGAAATTGCCGATAGTAAGGACATTACTTTCTGAACTTAGCAGTCGGCATAACGTCTTGATCATGTCATCGATCACTTTAACCATCATCATGTCACTACACATACCATACCCTACAATTTAAGTGATCCTTCGACCACTTGATCACTACTTCACCAGTACTTGACCACTATTTGACTATGTCCTTACTTATTTTACCATCACCGTTTCACTACACGTACCATACCCTATAATTTAAGTGGTCATTCGACTACTTGACCACTACTTGACCACTATTTGAACACCACTTGACCAACTCTTGATCATCACCATGTCACTATACCTACTTTCACCGACAATTTAAGTAGTCACTCGACCATTTACCACTACTTGGCCACTACTTGAGCACGTCATCGATCACTTTAACCAACACAGGTTCACTACACGTACTTTCCCTTACAATTTAAGTGGTCACTCGACCATTTGACCCGTACTTGCCCGCTACTTGATCACTACTTGACAACGTCACTATTTAATTTATCCATCTCTGTTTCACTACACGTACCATACCCTACAATTTTCTCACTTGAGCGGTTGACCACTGGTTGAGCACTACTTGACCACTGCTTGACCACGTTGTCGACCATTTTACCATCACCGTTTCAATATACGTACTTTTCTCTACCTTTTAAGTGTTCATTCGACCACTTGACCACTGGTTGACCGCTACTTGACCATCTGTTGACCACTAATACCTGGTACCCACCCCTTACCACCGAATGATACTACACTATATCTATTACAATCAGCGATCTTTAGCTTTCAAGGTTTCATTTGTAACACGTGTTATGTTAGTGAATAAGCTACTATGAACATCTACATAGCACTAATAACCACCCTTATCAACTAATTTCACTAACCCATACCCACTACTATCCCCACCGCACCTATTCCTTCTATTTGTACTAATGTACACCACCAATGCGCTAACAGTTCAAAATATTTTAACACACCACTCACCCACGTTTTTACAACCCGTTACTTAATGACTTTTCCGTATGCACCCCCTCCACGTCTGTTATGAACCGACCACCGTCACACCCGCCAGAGATTTTCCCACACTTGTCGACGTATAACTCCCCGGTACTACCTTCCAGAATTTTCAACTATGCCGCTACTTATTTAATATGCATTGTATTGTTTATACATGATTTAATAAAAAATTATTATATACCTGATAGTGTTTAAACCTGAACCGCCTAGCCTCACCCCACGCGCCCACCCCCTCGCCACCACCCCGCACCCCGTCGTTATTTATTTTTATTTTTTATTTATTTTATTTTATTTTATAATAATTAATTAAAATTTGTATACACCCACTCAATAGTTATCTGCCCTTAGAAACATAAAATCTTAGAATTATTGCCCTTAGATATGACCTAGATACCACCCCTTACCCAACTATATGACCGAGGGGAAGTGAAAATCAGCAGAGGTCAAGGTCAATTACCGGAGGCTCCGGCAAAATATAACCGAATCCCACATTGTATACTACTAACGGGAGCAAAGGTAGAAGTAAAACCGACAGCAAAATGCGTGTTTAGCTGTAGTAATGAGATGTATAAAGTTGTTGTTATGGCACAACCAATGTATAAACTTGTTGTTGTGGGACAAACAATGTATAAACTTGTTGTTGTGGAGCAACCAATGTATAAACTTGTTGTTGTGGGGCAAACAATGTATAAACTTGTTGTTGTGGGGCAAACAATGTATAAACTTGTTGTTGTGGGGCAAACAATGTATAAACTTGTTGTTGTGGGGCAAACAATGCATAAACTTGTTGTTGTGGGGCAAACAATGTATAAACTTGTTGTTGTGGGGCAAACAATGTATAAACTTGTTGTTGTGGCACAATGTATAAACTTGTTGTTGTGGGGCAAACAATGTATAAACTTGTTGTTGTGGCACAAACAATGTATAAACTTGTTGTTGTGGCACAAACGATGTATAAACTTGTTGTTGTGGCACAAACAATGTATAAACTTGTTGTTGTGGAGCAAACAATGTATAAACTTGTTGTTGTGGCACAATGTATAAACTTGTTGTTGTGGGGCAAACAATGTATAAACTTGTTGTTGTGGCACAAACAATGTATAAACTTGTTGTTGTGGCACAAACAATGTATAAACTTGTTGTTGTGCGGCAAACAATGTATAAACTTGTTGTTGTGGGGCAAACAATGTATAAACTTGTTGTTGTGGCACAAACAATGTATAAACTTGTTGTTGTGGCACAATGTATAAACTTGTTGTTGTGGGGCAAACAATGTATAAACTTGTTGTTGTGGTACAATGTATAAACTTGTTGTTGTGGGGCAAACAATGTATAAACTTGTTGTTGTGGGGCAAACAATGTATAAACTTGTTGTTGTGGCACAACCAATGTATAAACTTGTTGTTGTGGGGCAAACAATGTATAAACTTGTTGTTGTGGCACAATGTATAAACTTGTTGTTGTGGCACAATGTATAAACTTGTTGTTGTGGCACAAACAAATGTATAAACTTGTTGTTGTGGGGCAAACAATGTATACACTTGTTGTTGTGGCACAACCAATGTATAAACTTGTTTTTGTGGCACAAACAATGTATAAACTTGCTGTTGTTGCACAAACAATGTATAAACTTGTTGTTGTGGCACAAGCAATGTATAAACTTGTTGTTGTGGGGCAAACAATGTATAAACTTGTTGTTGTGGGGCAAACAATGTATAAACTTGTTGTTGTGGGGCAAACAATGTATAAACTTGTTGTTGTGGCACAAACAATGTATAATCTTGTTGTTGTGGGGCAAACAATGTATAAACTTGTTGTTGTGGCACAATGTATAAACTTGTTATTGTGGCACAATGTATAAACTTGTTGTTGTGGGCAAACAATGTATAAAGTTGTTGTTGTGGGGCAAACAATGTATAAACTTGTTGTTGTGGGGCAAACAATGTATAAACTTGTTGGTGTGGCACAATGTATAAACTTGTTGTTGTGAGGCAAACAATGTATAAACTTGTTGTTGTAGCACAACCAATGTATAAACTTGCTGTTGTGGCACAAATAATGTATAAACTTGCTGTTGTGGGGCTAACAATGTATAAACTTGTTGTTGTGGGGCAAACAATGTATAAACTTTTTGTTGTGGGGCAAACAATGTATAAACTTGTTGTTGTGGCACAATGTGTAAACTTATTGTTGTGGCACAATGTATAAACTTGTTGTTGTGGCACAAACAATGTATAAACTTGTTGGTGTGGGGCAAACAATGTATAAACTTGTTGTTGTGGCACAACCAATGTATAAACTTGTTGGTGTGGCACAGCCAATGTATAAACCTGTTGTTGTTGCACAAACAATGTATAAACTTGTTGTTGTGGGGCAAACAATGTATAAACTTGTTGTTGTGGGGCAAGCAATGTATAAACTTGTTGTTGTGGCACAACCAATGTATAAACTTATTGTTGTGGGGCAAACAATGTATAAACTTGTTGTTGTGGCACAACCAATGTATAAACGTGTTGTTGTGGCACAACCAATGTATAAACTTGTTGTTGTGGGGCAAACAATGTATAAACTTGTTGTTGTGGCACAATGTATAAAGTTGTTGTTGTGGCACAACCAATGTATAAAGTTGTTGTTGTGGCACAACCAATGTATAAAGTTGTTGTTGCGGCACAAACAATGTATAAACTTGTTGTTGTGGGGGAAACAATGTATAAACTTGTTGTTGTGGCACAATGTATAAACTTGTTGTTGTGGGGCAAACAATGTATAAACTTGTTGTTGTGGGGCAAACAATATATAAACTTGTTGTTGTGGCACAACCAATGTATAAACTTATTGTTGTGGGGCAAACAATGTATAAACTTGTTGTTGTGGCACAAACAATGTATAAACTTGTTGTTGTGGCACAATGTATAAACTTGTTGTTGTGGGGCAAACAATGTATAAACTTGTTGTTGTGGGGCAAACAATGTATAAACTTGTTGTTGTGGCACAACCAATGTATAAACTTATTGTTGTGGGGCAAACAATGTATAAACTTGTTGTTGTGGCACAAAAAATGTGTAAACTTGTTGTTGTGGCACAATGTATAACCTTGTTGTTGTGGGGCAAACAATGTATAAACTTGATGTTGTGGCACAATGTATAAACTTGTTGTTGTGGGGCAAACAATGTATAAACTTGTTGTTGTGGCACAATGTATAAACTTGTTGTTGTGGGGCAAACAATGTATAAACTTGTTGTTGTAGCACAATGTATAAACTTGTTGTTGTGGGGCAAACAATGTATAAACTTGTTGTTGTGGGGCAAAAAATGTGTAAACTTGTTGTTGTGGCACAATGTATAACCTTGTTGTTGTGGGGCAAACAATGTATAAACTTGATGTTGTGGCACAATGTATAAACTTGTTGTTGTGGGGCAAACAATGTATAAACTTGTTGTTGTGGCACAATGTATAAACTTGTTGTTGTGGGGCAAACAATGTATAAACTTGTTGTTGTAGCACAATGTATAAACTTGTTGTTGTGGGGCAAACAATGTATAAACTTGTTGTTGTGGGGCAAACAATGTATAAACTTGTTGTTGTGGGGCAAACAATGTATAAACTTGTTGTTGTGGCACAACCAATGTATAAACTTATTGTTGTGGGGCAAACAATGTATAAACTTGTTGTTGTGGCACAAAAAATGTGTAAACTTGTTGTTGTGGCACAATGTATAACCTTGTTGTTGTGGGGCAAACAATGTATAAACTTGATGTTGTGGCACAATGTATAAACTTGTTGTTGTGGGGCAAACAATGTATAAACTTGTTGTTATGGCACAACCAATGTATAAACTTGTTGTTGTGGGACAAACAATGTATAAACTTGTTGTTGTGGAGCAACCAATGTATAAACTTGTTGTTGTGGGGCAAACAATGTATAAACTTGTTGTTGTGGGGCAAACAATGTATAAACTTGTTGTTGTGGGGCAAACAATGTATAAACTTGTTGTTGTGGGGCAAACAATGCATAAACTTGTTGTTGTGGGGCAAACAATGTATAAACTTGTTGTTGTGGGGCAAACAATGTATAAACTTGTTGTTGTGGCACAATGTATAAACTTGTTGTTGTGGGGCAAACAATGTATAAACTTGTTGTTGTGGCACAAACAATGTATAAACTTGTTGTTGTGGCACAAACGATGTATAAACTTGTTGTTGTGGCACAAACAATGTATAAACTTGTTGTTGTGGAGCAAACAATGTATAAACTTGTTGTTGTGGCACAATGTATAAACTTGTTGTTGTGGGGCAAACAATGTATAAACTTGTTGTTGTGGCACAAACAATGTATAAACTTGTTGTTGTGGCACAAACAATGTATAAACTTGTTGTTGTGCGGCAAACAATGTATAAACTTGTTGTTGTGGGGCAAACAATGTATAAACTTGTTGTTGTGGCACAAACAATGTATAAACTTGTTGTTGTGGCACAATGTATAAACTTGTTGTTGTGGGGCAAACAATGTATAAACTTGTTGTTGTGGTACAATGTATAAACTTGTTGTTGTGGGGCAAACAATGTATAAACTTGTTGTTGTGGGGCAAACAATGTATAAACTTGTTGTTGTGGCACAACCAATGTATAAACTTGTTGTTGTGGGGCAAACAATGTATAAACTTGTTGTTGTGGCACAATGTATAAACTTGTTGTTGTGGCACAATGTATAAACTTGTTGTTGTGGCACAAACAAATGTATAAACTTGTTGTTGTGGGGCAAACAATGTATACACTTGTTGTTGTGGCACAACCAATGTATAAACTTGTTTTTGTGGCACAAACAATGTATAAACTTGCTGTTGTTGCACAAACAATGTATAAACTTGTTGTTGTGGCACAAGCAATGTATAAACTTGTTGTTGTGGGGCAAACAATGTATAAACTTGTTGTTGTGGGGCAAACAATGTATAAACTTGTTGTTGTGGGGCAAACAATGTATAAACTTGTTGTTGTGGCACAAACAATGTATAATCTTGTTGTTGTGGGGCAAACAATGTATAAACTTGTTGTTGTGGCACAATGTATAAACTTGTTATTGTGGCACAATGTATAAACTTGTTGTTGTGGGCAAACAATGTATAAAGTTGTTGTTGTGGGGCAAACAATGTATAAACTTGTTGTTGTGGGGCAAACAATGTATAAACTTGTTGGTGTGGCACAATGTATAAACTTGTTGTTGTGAGGCAAACAATGTATAAACTTGTTGTTGTAGCACAACCAATGTATAAACTTGCTGTTGTGGCACAAATAATGTATAAACTTGCTGTTGTGGGGCTAACAATGTATAAACTTGTTGTTGTGGGGCAAACAATGTATAAACTTTTTGTTGTGGGGCAAACAATGTATAAACTTGTTGTTGTGGCACAATGTGTAAACTTGTTGTTGTGGCACAATGTATAAACTTGTTGTTGTGGCACAAACAATGTATAAACTTGTTGGTGTGGGGCAAACAATGTATAAACTTGTTGTTGTGGCACAACCAATGTATAAACTTGTTGGTGTGGCACAGCCAATGTATAAACCTGTTGTTGTTGCACAAACAATGTATAAACTTGTTGTTGTGGGGCAAACAATGTATAAACTTGTTGTTGTGGGGCAAGCAATGTATAAACTTGTTGTTGTGGCACAACCAATGTATAAACTTATTGTTGTGGGGCAAACAATGTATAAACTTGTTGTTGTGGCACAACCAATGTATAAACGTGTTTTTGTGGCACAACCAATGTATAAACTTGTTGTTGTGGGGCAAACAATGTATAAACTTGTTGTTGTGGCACAATGTATAAAGTTGTTGTTGTGGCACAACCAATGTATAAAGTTGTTGTTGTGGCACAACCAATGTATAAAGTTGTTGTTGCGGCACAAACAATGTATAAACTTGTTGTTGTGGGGGAAACAATGTATAAACTTGTTGTTGTGGCACAATGTATAAACTTGTTGTTGTGGGGCAAACAATGTATAAACTTGTTGTTGTGGGGCAGACAATATATAAACTTGTTGTTGTGGCACAACCAATGTATAAACTTATTGTTGTGGGGCAAACAATGTATAAACTTGTTGTTGTGGCACAAACAATGTATAAACTTGTTGTTGTGGCACAATGTATAAACTTGTTGTTGTGGGGCAAACAATGTATAAACTTGTTGTTGTGGGGCAAACAATGTATAAACTTGTTGTTGTGGCACAACCAATGTATAAACTTATTGTTGTGGGGCAAACAATGTATAAACTTGTTGTTGTGGCACAAAAAATGTGTAAACTTGTTGTTGTGGCACAATGTATAACCTTGTTGTTGTGGGGCAAACAATGTATAAACTTGATGTTGTGGCACAATGTATAAACTTGTTGTTGTGGGGCAAACAATGTATAAACTTGTTGTTGTGGCACAATGTATAAACTTGTTGTTGTGGGGCAAACAATGTATAAACTTGTTGTTGTAGCACAATGTATAAACTTGTTGTTGTGGGGCAAACAATGTATAAACTTGTTGTTGTGGGGCAAAAAATGTATAAACTTGTTGTTGTGGCACAAACAATGTATAGACTTGTTGTTGTGGCACAAACAATGTATAAACTTGTTGTTGTGGCACAAACAATGTATAAACTTGTTGTTGTGGGACAAACAATGTATAAACTTGTTGTTGTGGGGCAAACAATGTATAAACTTGTTGTTGTGGCACAAACAATGTATAAACTTGTTGTGGCACAAACAATGTATAAACTTGTTGTTGTGGCACAAACAATGTATAAACTTGTTGTTGTGGGGCAAACTATGTATAAACTTGTTGTTGTGGGGCAAACAATGTATAGACTTGTTGTTGTGGCACAACAAATGTATAAACTTGTTGTTGTGGGACAAACAATGTATAAACTTGTTGTTGTGGGGCAAACAATGTATAAACTTGTTGTTGTGGCACAAACAATGTATAAAGTTGTTGTTGTGGGGCAAACAATGTATAAACTTGTTGTTGTGGGGCAAACAATGTATAAACTTGTTGTTGTGGCACAATGTATAAACTTGTTGTTGTGGGGCAAACAATGTATAAACTTGTTGTTGTGGGGCAAACAATGTATAAACTTGTTGTTGTGGCACAAACAATGTATTAAGTTGTTGTTGTGGCACAAACAATGTATAAAGTTGTTGTTGTGGCACAAACAATGTATAAACTTGTTGTTGCGGCACAAAAAATGTATAAAGTTGTTGTTGTGGGGCAAACAATGTATAAACTTGTTGTTGTGGGGCAAACAATGTATAAACTTGTTGTTGTGGCACAATGTATAAACTTGTTGTTGTGGGGCAAACAATGTATAAACTTGTTGTTGTGGGGCAAACAATGTATAAACTTGTTGTTGTGGGGCACATAATGTATAAACTTGTTGTTGTGGGGCAAACAATGTATAAACTTGTTGTTGTGGGGCAAACAATGTATAAACTTGTTGTTGTGGCACAATGTATAAACTTGTTGTTGTGGCACAATGTATAAACTTGTTGTTGTGGCACAATGTATAAACTTGTTGTTGTGGGGCAAACAATGTATAAACTTGTTGTTGTGGGGCAAACAATGTATAAACTTGTTGTTGTGGCACAACCAATGTATAAACTTGTTGTTGTGGGGCAAACAATGTATAAACTTGTTGTTGTGGGGCAAACAATGTATAAACTTGTTGTTGTGGCACAATGTATAAACTTGTTGTTGTGGGGCAAACAATGTATAAACTTGTTGTTTTGGGGCAAACAATGTATAAACTTGTTGTTGTGGGGCAAACAATGTATAAACTTGTTGTTGTGGGGCAAACAATGTATAAACTTGTTGTTGTGGGGCAAACAATGTATAAACTTGTTGTTGTGGCACAATGTATAAACTTGTTGTTGTGACACAATGTATAAACTTGTTGTTGTGGCACAATGTATAAACTTGTTGTTGTGGGGCAAACAATGTATAAACTTGTTGTTGTGGGGCAAACAATGTATAAACTTGTTGTTGTGGGGCAAACAATGTATAAATTCCTTTACTACAGCACGACCAAAGTATAAATTTGCTGTTGCGGCACAAAGAATGTATAAACATGTTGCTACAGTACAAAGGTGATATAAACTTGTTGCTAAAGCACAAACAATGTATAAACTGGTTGCTGCGGCACACATATTGTTTAAACGTGTTGTTGCAGCACAAATTATGTATACACTTGTTGTTGCAGTACAAACAATGTATGAACTTGTTGCTGCAGCACAAACTATGTATAAACCTGTTGTTGCAGCACAAACAATGTGATATGTGAATACAGTTTGTTTAGGATTCAAAATTAATTAATAAATCATAGATATTGATAGCCAATACATTAGGGAATGGGAACATAGGTAATAAATCCAAAACAAACACAGTGGTTAACTGAAGTAAACTTGTTGGTGTGGCACAGCCAATGTATAAACCTGTTGTTGTGGCACAAACAATGTATAAACTTGTTGTTGTGGGGCAAACAATGTATAAACTTGTTGTTGTGGGGCAAGCAATGTATAAACTTGTTGTTGTGGCACAACCAATGTATAAACTTATTGTTGTGGGGCAAACAATGTATAAACTTGTTGTTGTGGCACAACCAATGTATAAACGTGTTGTTGTGGCACAACCAATGTATAAACTTGTTGTTGTGGGGCAAACAATGTATAAACTTGTTGTTGTGGCACAATGTATAAAGTTGTTGTTGTGGCACAACCAATGTATAAAGTTGTTGTTGTGGCACAACCAATGTATAAAGTTGTTGTTGCGGCACAAACAATGTATAAACTTGTTGTTGTGGGGGAAACAATGTATAAACTTGTTGTTGTGGCACAATGTATAAACTTGTTGTTGTGGGGCAAACAATGTATAAACTTGTTGTTGTGGGGCAAACAATATATAAACTTGTTGTTGTGGCACAACCAATGTATAAACTTATTGTTGTGGGGCAAACAATGTATAAACTTGTTGTTGTGGCACAAACAATGTATAAACTTGTTGTTGTGGCACAATGTATAAACTTGTTGTTGTGGAGCAAACAATGTATAAACTTGTTGTTGTGGGGCAAACAATGTATAAACTTGTTGTTGTGGCACAACCAATGTATAAACTTGTTGTTGTGGGGCAAACAATGTATAAACTTGTTGTTGTGGCACAATGTATAAACTTGTTGTTGTGGGGCAAACAATGTATAAACTTGTTGTTGTAGCACAATGTATAAACTTGTTGTTGTGGGGCAAAAAATGTATAAACTTGTTGTTGTGGCACAAACAATGTATAGACTTGTTGTTGTGGCACAAACAATGTATAAACTTGTTGTTGTGGCACAAACAATGTATAAACTTGTTGTTGTGGGACAAACAATGTATAAACTTGTTGTTGTGGGGCAAACAATGTATAAACTTGTTGTTGTGGCACAAACAATGTATAAACTTGTTGTGGCACAAACAATGTATAAACTTGTTGTTGTGGCACAAACAATGTATAAACTTGTTGTTGTGGGGCAAACAATGTATAAACTTGTTGTTGTGGGGCAAACAATGTATAGACTTGTTGTTGTGGCACAACAAATGTATAAACTTGTTGTTGTGGGACAAACAATGTATAAACTTGTTGTTGTGGGGCAAACAATGTATAAACTTGTTGTTGTGGCACAAACAATGTATAAAGTTGTTGTTGTGGGGCAAACAATGTATAAACTTGTTGTTGTGGGGCAAACAATGTATAAACTTGTTGTTGTGGCACAATGTATAAACTTGTTGTTGTGGGGCAAACAATGTATAAACTTGTTGTTGTGGGGCAAACAATGTATAAACTTGTTGTTGTGGCACAAACAATGTATAAAGTTGTTGTTGTGGCACAAACAATGTATAAAGTTGTTGTTGTGGCACAAACAATGTATAAACTTGTTGTTGCGGCACAAAAAATGTATAAAGTTGTTGTTGTGGAGCAAACAATGTATAAACTTGTTGTTGTGGGGCAAACAATGTATAAACTTGTTGTTGTGGCACAATGTATAAACTTGTTGTTGTGGGGCAAACAATGTATAAACTTGTTGTTTTGGGGCAAACAATGTATAAACTTGTTGTTGTGGGGCAAACAATGTATAAACTTGTTGTTGTGGGGCAAACAATGTATAAACTTGTTGTTGTGGGGCAAACAATGTATAAACTTGTTGTTGTGGCACAATGTATAAACTTGTTGTTGTGACACAATGTATAAACTTGTTGTTGTGGCACAATGTATAAACTTGTTGTTGTGGGGCAAACAATGTATAAACTTGTTGTTGTGGGGCAAACAATGTATAAACTTGTTGTTGTGGCACAACCAATGTATAAACTTGTTGTTGTGGGGCAAACAATGTATAATCTTGTTGTTGTGGGGCAAACAATGTATAAACTTGTTGTTGTGGGGCAAAAAATGTATAAACTTGTTGTTGTGGCACAAAAAATGTATAAACTTGTTGTTGTGGGGCAAAAATTGTATAAACTTGTTGTTGTGGGGCAAACAATGTATAAACTTGTTGTTGTGGCACAATGTATAAACTTGTTGTTGTGGCACAATGTATAAACTTGTTGTTGTGAGGCAAACAATGTATAAACTTCTTGTTGTGGGGCAAACAATGTATAAACTTGTTGTTGTGGCACAAACAATGTATAAACTTGTTGTTGTGGGGCAAACAATGTATAAACTTGTTGTTGTGGGGCAAACAATGTATAAACTTGTTGTTGTGGGGCAAACAATGTATAAACTTGTTGTTGTGGCACAAACAATGTATATAAACTTGTTGTGGCACAATGTATAAATTCCTTTACTACAGCACGACCAAAGTATAAATTTGCTGTTGCGGCACAAAGAATGTATAAACATGTTGCTACAGTACAAAGGTGATATAAACTTGTTGCTAAAGCACAAACAATGTATAAACATGTTGCTACAGTACAAAGGTGATATAAACTTGTTGTTGTGGGGCAAACAATGTATAAACTTGTTGTTGTGGCACAAACAATGTATATAAACTTGTTGTGGCACAATGTATAAATTCCTTTACTACAGCACGACCAAAGTATAAATTTGCTGTTGCGGCACAAAGAATGTATAAACATGTTGCTACAGTACAAAGGTGATATAAACTTGTTGCTAAAGCACAAACAATGTATAAACTGGTTGCTGCGGCACACATATTGTTTAAACGTGTTGCTGCAGCACAAAATATGTATACACTTGTTGTTGCAGTACAAACAATGTATGAACTTGTTGCTGCAGCACAAACTATGTATAAACCTGTTGTTGCAGCACAAACAATGTGATATGTGAATACAGTTTGTTTAGGATACAAAATTAATTAATAAATCATAGATATTGATAGCCAATACATTAGGGAATGGGAACATAGGTAATAAATCCAAAACAAACACAGTGGTTAACTGAAGTAAACTTGTTGCCGGCGTCATTTGGATGTTGGAGATTCAAATTCAGGCAGGTCTTAGCTTAGCTTCAGTTGTTTAAGAGTTATATCAATATTTTCCCCTTGCCTTCTACGAGTTTCGATCATTACGGTAAATTATACCGGGTGTTTGTAAAGTGAAAAGTCTCACTATACTTTGTATGTAAAACACATATGGATAAAAAAAAAATAAGTACCTGATGTCATCCAAAAATGTGCTCTACAGTCCATCGTGAAGCAATATGCAACGAATGGCTGTCGTCTGCTTGGGTAGTTCTTTGCACTCCAAACTGAATGGTGTTATCAACGAAAGAAAGAATTTATTTTCGAAATGATACACACGGATGGTTGTTTACATATTTATAGCAAGATTTCATGATAAACAACCTCCTCATCGCATTACGGTTAGAAATTTGTTGAATAAGTTTCTTGTAACGAGACATGTGGAAGATGTTTCGAAATCTTGTAGGTCTGCTGTGTCTGAAGAAAAATATCTAGATATCTAAGACATAATCCTGAAAAGTGCAAGCAAGTCCTTAAGGAAAATGTCGCAACAAGTGAATGTATCAGTGAACGCAGTGCACAAAATTCTTTAACAACGACTACATTTTCATCCATACAGGAGTTCTGTTGTGTCTGAAGTAACGAATGTGATAATCAATCCAGAGCCAACTACTCCACGTGATTTCAAGCATTTTTAGCTAAAGAAGACGAGTCAATTCTCTATGTAACATTCTTCTCTGATGAGGCACTGTTTCAGTTATATGGATACGTTAAAAGCCAAAATAATCGTTTTTGGATTATTTTTAATCCAAATGTACTTCATGAAGCGCATCCACACGATGAGAAGATTGGGGTACGGTGTACCGTCAGTAGAAAACTTTTTATTGGACAAATTTTCTTCATCAACACTATAAATGCCGATAGGCTCCGTACTGACATTCTAGAACTATTTTAGAACAGCTGAATGAACGTGAAATTGAAGAAGCGTTAGCTAGCTAGTTAGCTAGTCGACAGATCATCCTCATTGCACATCGAACCATTCAGTCCATAAGTGCTCCGATCCCTTCCTCAGTAAATCCCGCAGCGTGTAGCGGCTCACGACACCAGTTCTGTTTTTGGTTTATTAATTTTCTTTGGCTTCCTGTGTAGTGTTCTTGTTTGGCCACACCTGTTTTAATTGCTGTCTCGCATCTTGACCATGTTTGTAAATTTACAGTCAACACTTGGATCTTGCGAACGATTTACTTCTCGTAAAGCATGTTAGTTAGTTATTTAGTCAGTCAGTCAGTCAGTCAGTCAGTCAGTTAGTTAGCGAGCTAGTCAGTCAGTCAGTCAGTCAGTCAGTTAGTTAGTTAGTTAGTCGACAGATCATCCTCATTGCACATCGAACCATTCAGTCCATAAGTGCTCGGATCCCCTCCTCAGCAAATCCCGCAGCGTGTAGCGGCTAATGACACCAGTTCTGTGTTGGTTTATCAGTCTTCCAACAAGATGGTGCAACTGCACACGCAGCACTGCTTTTCTTTTTTTTTTAAAGAAATTTTCGCAATTCGCATAATATCACGTGGAATTTTGCTGCTTGTTCTCCAGATCTAACTCCATTAGATTATTGTCTATGGGGTTTCCTGAAAGGAAATGTTTACAAACATAATGTACACACAACTGAGGACCTGAAAGAAGCAATCAGAATTACCATTCACGAAATACCAACGGACTCGTTGCAGAAGTTATTAGACAATATGAAAAGACGTATACAGTCATATCTTGAAACCTGTGGTGAACATTTCCAACACCTTTTATAATGAATACTTAATTGGCACTTTCCAGTTCTCTAAAACAGCAATAGACCATAGCAGTAACTATTGTAATTGATTTAATTAATTGTTTAGCACATTTGTGTGACATAATGTACTTTATTTATCAAATTTGTTCTACATACAGAGTAAAATATTAATAAAATTTGGTGGAACTGCGTAAAGCTGTGGAAATGCAAACAATACAAAATAACACAAAGTAATGTAGCTTTACAGAACAGAATTACGAAACATACAGGACGTTGCGGCGACTAGCCTTCATCAGCAAACAAATACCAATTTTAATTCCAATTCCAATTTTCAAAACAAAAATTCCAAATTCGGCCTCGTTCAACCTGCTTCCTAAGCGTCGGTTATTGTTGAGGTCCGTCGTTTTTGTGGGTTTATTCACCCTAATTCTTATCTTGTGAGTCCTATCTCGGACTGGTTATGTTGGTTTGTGTCTGTGACGTCTGCTGGGGGTTCGGTCGGCGGATATCCTTTGTGCTCGTCTCATCTTGTGGTTTTCTTTGTTGGTGCAGGCTCCTGGCTCGTCTGGCTTGGCTGGGTGCAGTCCTTATAAGGACTTTTTATTTGGTCTTTTTGTCTCCATTTGTGTGTATTTTCTGTAGGAGCTTTTCGACGTTTTAATTTTCCTCCTTGCACCTGTTTTCACTGTCGCGTTTGAGTATCTGCTGCCTTAAGTTTTCTTCCTCCGTGGTCAGCCATGGGACGATTTTACCGTCATCTATATAGTACTCGAAGTCGGTCTCACAGTCGTAGTGTAAGACTGGGTATTCCATCGGTTTCCCCCGGAGTTTCTTAGGCTTCTTCTTTTCTTTTTCTTCCCAGCGCCTTCTGAATTCCTCGCGCTTGAGTTCCTCCTTGCTAACTGGGTATTCTGTGCCTCCTTCAGAGATCCGACGGGATAGTGGTTCCCTCTTGGGCGTTGTGGTTGGGCTGCTGGCTTTAGCTTGCGGTTCAGGCTCGGTCTCTTGGTTTTCATCTTGCGGTTTCTCTGTGAGTTCTTGTATGGCTTCTGTTGGTTTGTTTTGAAAGAGTTCCATTTCAGCTCTATGCAATTCTCTTTCGGTCTTGATCATTTGTAGGATTTCTTCGTTCTCCTTCTTCATCTCGGCCATGCGCTCCATCTCTTGTTTGATGTTTTTCTGTATCTCCTTCATTTCAACAAGCAGTTTTTCATTGTCGCTGGTTTGTGGCGGTGCTAGGAGTAGCTTGATTTGCTTCTTTAGCTCGTCTATTTGGCTTTGCAGTTGGGCTCTTTCCGCTTGTGAGCAACCCATGGCTGTCTCGCACCTCCGCATTGCTTCGTTGTATGGTGTCCTTGTGGTGATGGCTATCTTCAAGACGTCTCTGTGTCGTTGCAGGTACGGACAGCCCAAGTTCTTGCTCCATGCTTGCCCAGGCAGTTGGCGCACTTTCTTCTATTGTTAGGAGCTCGGAAGTCCGTGTCCAGCTTGGCCAGCGGACACTCCTTGAAGGCGTGGTGATCGGCGCAGTAACGGCAGATTTCTGTCTTACTGCGACATATTGCTCTGCTGTGGCCGGCCCTCTGACATCTGGAACATTGAGTGATTCTTGGGATGAATCTCTCTGGCTGCTGCATTCTCTTGTTGATTGATACTGTGGTCGGCATCTCGCTGCCCTCCGATGTCACCACCGCCAAGGTTGTGGGTATCTTGGAGTAGGTGAGGAGCCGCTCCGCCTTCAAGAATCGGATGTGAAGATTCTCTTCTCATAGCTGCTTCAGGATTTCTTCATCTGTCAGCTCCACTTGGATCCGCTTGACAACCCATCGGACTGTTTTTGAGTCGGTGTTTCCGACTCTGGTGTCTTTCCCCTCCTTCTCTGCTGTCTTGGTTCTTGACTGTGTTGGGCTGTCGATCTTCTCCCTCTTAGTAGCTTCAGTAATAGCTGTAGTATCAGGCTCTTTGATGCGGCTAGCAGGTAGGCTCTCCAAGTTCTTCTTCTTGTCGGTTCCCATGCTGCACATCTTGGCTACCGGGTGTTTCTTGTTGTTGGACTTTCCACGTGACATCTTCCCGCGTATCAGGCTTCTTGACAGAATAATGCGACTTGACTTGTTAGCGCTCGCAGTGCGAATGACGACGACACACGCAAACAAATACGTACACAAAACACTACATATAGTCACGGAGAAGACCCTCCGCTGACTACAACAAGGCATAAAGACGGGATGAGAAGAATAAAAAGATGAAAACAATTAGAGCAATGAAGACAAAATGAAAATTTGAAACAAAAATGCTGCTACTTATCTCAGAATAATCCCAGGCTGTAATAATAACACAGATGTCATCTTTATCCTCTTTTATACACAACCGTAGGAGTCTGTGGATCATGGGAACCGGGGTAGGAGATGATACAGGGGTTGTGGGGGGTAACGGTCCAGTGAAAATCCCAGGTAAATGAGTGGAAGTGGTACATGAAAAAAGGTGCAGTGAATGGTTGGCCATAGTGGACTAATATTAAAACACAATGAAGTGTGCACCTAAGTATGATGGTGTACTAACAAAACTTATTTTATGTTCTCCTTTATGTATAGTGGAGGCGAGTCCTAAAGTCTGGGTGGACTGATATGTGTGAGTCCACATACATATATCTCATATATATACACGTACATACATGGGTGGTAGTGTCTCCCGGTCCGCACCGCCCCCGGTCCGATCCGACCACCCCCGAGACCATTCTAAGGCAGCGAAGCAAAACCCGAGCATGTGAAAAACTTATATAGTTAAATAGACCAAATAGGCACTGGGCACCCGGGTTCGAGTCCCAGTGTGTGTCTGTGTGTGTGCGTGTGTGTGTATGTGTGTAGGGGTAGGCCGATGCGAGGGAATGGACCCTACTCCGGATATTAGCCTTTGTCCCTAAAGGGGCCGCCAACCCACACCTACTGAGAGGAAATGAAGAATGTCGAGCAACAAGGTTCTGGCCAGACCAAAGGCAGTATATACTACACTTTGATCTAGCCAAAAGAATGCTTGGGTATATTCAGCTTTAGGAAAACAGACTGAAGCCAATAGCTGACCAGTCCTCAATATGAAGAAAAACTACATTGGGTATGAGGAGACTGTATATGTATATCGTTGTTATTCTGGCTTCACAGACTGTAGCTCACAGTGACTACAACGCAAGTAACACTTCGCCCTCTATGCTATTTATTTCATAATGGTGAGAGGTCATGGGGCGAGCATGACCCGCATTCCCCAACCCAACTTAAACATACAACGGGTCAACGAGCGGGTAGTAGAGCGTTTAGTCGCACCATACGGACAGCCACGTCAGCGTAATCTGAATCGCTTGACATAAGAAACTGGCTGAAACCGGTTTTACGCGTGGCTCATAAACTAGCATATAAAACCGAGGCTGGTAGCAGTAAAGCATTGTGATCCGAAGATGACTACAGACCTCAAGACTGTGTCTGCTAACTGGGTCTACATGATTCGTAGTGGTGAGACTATTAGACCAGTTGGCGGTGGTGATAAGACCGTGTTTGTCTCATCCTACAGAGGCACGAGCACGTTACACATCCGTAGATTCTTCTGTGAAGCCGACAAGAAGTTTCCTACTAAGATTGGAATGACACTTACTCGTCAAGAATATGAACAGATTATCGCTATGCAGATCCTTGCTGACTTTATCAGACTCAATCAAGTTAACCAAGTCAGTAACGAAGTCAAACAAGCCATTAACAGAGGCAAGCAAGTTAGTAACCAAAACAATCAAGTCAGTGCTTATGCCAATCAGGGCACTAACCGAAACAATCAAGTCCAAAACACGCAAGGCAGTGCTCGAGTCCTTCAGGGTACTAAACGAACCACTAAGTAGACGCATACTATACCACCGGTTTTCAACCCCGCTACACTCAGATGTGTGATGATCCCAGCAACCAGATGTGTGATGAGCCCAATAGTCAGATGTTTGATGTGCAACAAGACACCAACCGAAACAAGCAAGTCCAAAACGATCAAGACAGTGCTCAAGTCAAACAGGGTACTAAACAAATCCACCAAGTAGACGCAAACTATACAGCCAGTTTTCAACTCAGATGTGTGATGACCCCAGCAACCAGATGTATGATGAGCCCAATAGCCAGCTGTTTGATGTCCCCTATACTCATATGATTGATGCCCCGGTTGTCTACAATACTCAGATGTCAGCCCACCAAGCAGGAGACCCTTCTTATGACTACATGCCAAGTGACAGATACATACCAGGCTACGAGCCGGAAAAAACCAACCTACTCAGACAATGGTGTGAATAAATCAAGAAACAACATACAATGTGTATAGCTCTGTATGTGAAAATAAAATGTTGTGATCATACTATGTGTACCAGCTCAAAGCGCATCATCCATTTTATATAATGACATTACGCATTTTTATTCTTGTAAAATGTACTGAAATACTGTAAATAAACAGGTATATATATATATATATATATATATATATATATATATATATATATATATATATATATATATATATATATATATATATATATATATATATAATTACGTCTTGGTTGTTGAATTTTTAGTGATTACGGTATATATATAGTTGTCATGTGGTAAGAGAATTATACATATTGATGACAAATTTAATAAATATTTCAACAAAACTAAGGAAACGGGTTAACCAAAGTAGGAAAACTGTTGACAACATTTCAACCACACTTATAAAAATCTCAACCAAACTTATGAAAAGTATGAACATTTGTTAACCAAAGTGAAAAATGTTGACCACATTTCAATCAAACTTATAAATATCTCAGTCAAATATATGAAAAGTAAGAAAATATGTTAATCAAAGGTGAACATTATTTGCCATGTTTCAACCAAACTTATAAGAATCCGTGCCGCCATCTTTGACCGCTTTTAGCTAGTGACCCTTGTGACTGGCTGTACACTATCACACAGCCTAAGGACAAGTCTTGTGTCTCTACCACTTCGCCATTGTTATGATCACAGTGTTTAAGTTTCATCCACTACTGACAGTAATAAACACAATTACAATTTATAATCGATTACTTTACAATAGATATAGCTGGGAGAAGCCAAAGTCTACTGATGATCTGATCCGTAAATATGCATTGAAATGGTTAGTGGTAGATCTCCTACCCATGCCGCCATCTTTACTTTTCACTTTACACATCAAAATAGACTATTTTTTGTAATATCTCATTTACTACTTACAGTTTTACGTTTTTATCTACACAAAACCGGAAGTAGTTATGTATCCTAACGCATGAGCTTTGAAAATTCAGCTTCTTAATGCTTGTTGTGTCGACACATAAGCGATATAGGAAATTATTTTGGGTCCTGGGTGAGCCACCTTACGCTCGATTGCCCCTTTACATACTACTTACATTTATACATATGTTATATTTATGTCAAATTATCGGAATGGACATGTGATTAAAGGCACGTCAGACCTCTTTTTACTTTTACAAGATACCCGAGTGGTGTAATAACATTGATGTCTGTATAATACGTCTGGGAGTCTCTGTGGCGAAGTGGTCAAGCCGTTTGACTCGTGTTCCGAAGGTTGTGGGTTCGAATCCGGGCCGCACCCTTCGGTTTACGAGTTAAATGTTTCGGAGACTCCTGTGGGTCGTCGCTAAAAGCTACGGAGTTCGTGCTTTGTGCGACGCTTTCCGTTCTGCGGAAAGGGACCGAGCCGTATGGGATAAAACCCGGTGCAATAAAGTCGACCCTGTCGACTTTTAAGCGACTTTTTTTTATAATACATCTCTTTTATCACTATCGGGTGCATAATTCTTAACACTTTTGCGAGATTACTGCAAACTAAAACAGAGTTGTCAAAATACACCCATACCGACAAGTTTTGACTTTAGAGATGTACAATTTCTGACATATATTGTAGTTTTGTGTTATCATTTACCCAACTTTTTCATGTGATTACTTCATTGGCGCCCAAGCAAAGTGCATTAGAATATTTGTTCATACATTTGTCGATGTTCTCACGCTATTCAGCGCCATTAAAAACTGCTATATTCAAAATTTCACTATCGGGCGGTAATCGGTTACTGTGTTATAACACTAAGCGCAGATGGCATGTCCCGGGCTTGCCGGTATCAAGGGACAAATTATTTCCAGAATACGCAAAGGGAAATAACTGGCGTTATTATTTTTTAAGTATTTTTATTCATTATTTCGCAAACTTTAATAGATTTATTATTTTAATTGAATGTATTATTTTGAGACTGGTCTTTAATGTTATTTTCTCCAGAATTAATCACTGTTTATATGTTATTAAATGTTTATTAGTTGTGGAAATCTACCCATCATTGGCACCTTGCCGTCTTGACAGACGATAGTTAGTGCTTTAAAAAGGCATAATAACTTTTACCTATGGCGGTAGCGAATGTGACTGATAAGGCCAATTTGCGCTGTAAATGTCAGTTCACAGTGGGTGCACGTGAACACGTGGTCATTTCCACCATCATGCACCATCTTACGTCTCAAACGTTCGGTGTGTGACTTATCTGCAATAATTTTCTCCTTTGTCTTTATTCCATTTGTGATGTTTGCCCTCCATGCAACACGTTCAGCGGCGACTTGCTCCCAATGTGCATTATCAATGCCTGTATCAATCATGTCCCGCTTACACACATCTTTGTATCGTAGTAGAGGCCGACCCTGAGATCTCTTACCCATCTGTAATTCACCAAAAAAGATATCCTTTGGTATTCTACCATCATCCATCCTCCTAAGATGTCCTATCCATCTAAGTCTACGAAGACTGAGCATGGAATAAACTGTCACACAACCTGATCTTTCCAATACTTCAGTATTTGTGATTTTGTCTTGCCACTTAATACCA
Source organism: Cepaea nemoralis (assembly GCA_014155875.1). NCBI lineage: Eukaryota > Metazoa > Mollusca > Gastropoda > Stylommatophora > Helicidae > Cepaea > Cepaea nemoralis. The sequence continues at coordinate 340,109 of JACEFZ010003039.1, read as the reverse complement.
AGAATTCTTCGCAGACACCGCATATGAAAGCTGTTTAAATGTTTCTCTTGGTGTGAGTAAGTTGTCCAGGTTTCACTGCCATAAAGAAGAGTACTAAGGACACAGGCTTGATAGACAAGGACTTTTGTTTTGGCAGTAAGCTTCCTGTTCTCCCAGACTCTTTTTCTTAACCTGTTCATTGTTGTTGCTGCCTTACCAATCCGGATGTTGATTTCCTGATCTAGGGATAATTTGCTATTTACCACTGATCCTAGATATGTAAAATGGTCTACCATCTCTAGTTCGGCGTCGTCAATAAAGATTGATGGTACCCCATGTGCACCTTGTGACATAATCTGTGTCTTCTTTTTGCTAATTGTTAAACCAAATTCAGAACAAGCATTGGAGAATGCAGATAGTAGACATTGCAATTCTTCCTCAGAGTGGGTCGTAACTGCAGCATCATCTGCAAAAAGCAACTCTCTGATCAGTACCTCTCCTAATTTTGGTCTTGGCCTTCAATCTCTGAGCATTGTAAAGGCCGCCATCTGAGCGTGAGTGAATGTATATATATATACCACCATCCTGATCACGAAAGGCATATTTCAGTAGAAGTGAAAAGTATATTCCAAAGAGGGTGGGAGCTAGCACACAACCTTGCTTAACTCCACTCTTGATTTCAAATTCGTCAGAAGTTGCACCATCAAACTTGATTATACCCTTCATGCCTGTGTGGAACGATTCCACAATGGACAGAAGAGATGGTGGGCAGCCAATCTTCTTTAGTGCCTTGAACAGACCCTCACGACTGACCAAATCAAATGCCTTTGTGAGGTCATGAAGGCAATAAACAGTGGTTAATTCTGTTCACGGCATTGTTCTTGCATTTGTCGCAATGAGAATATCATATCAGTGGTAGACCGGTTCTGTCGAAAGCCACATTATGATTCCTTCCTGGCTTGCCTTAGCTCACTCAGAGCGTTACGCGTTGGTTTTTCCTTGTTTCTTAAGAGAGCTTTCTTCTTCTTATCAATCAAGGGCTGCAGAGTCTCGCTGTTTGCCGCAAACCAGTCCTGCCTTTTATGATCCACAGTGCCGTAAACCCCTATGGCAGTTTTATAAAGAGTTTCCTTAATTTGGCCCCACTTTTAATTTACTGTACAATTTTCTGGTGTATCAGTGAAAGCGTCTTCAAGTTGCTGTTGAAACTGAAAGCACTTTTCAGGATCGTGAGTGTTAATAATATTAATCCTGGGGCTAGATTTGTGTTTAGCTGTGTAGTTTCTCTTTGGTCTCAGTCTAACCCTTTACAACAACCAAAGAATGATCCGTATCACAGTCAGCACTGTGGTAACTTCGAGTCAATGATATATGGTTCAGATGTTGTCTCCGTGTGACGATGAAGTCCAGCTGGTGCCAATGGCCAGATCTTGGATGTTTCCATGTGAGCTTATGCATCTCTTTTGTTTTAAAAAAGGAGTCTGTAATACATAGGTCATTACTGGTGCAATGCTCCAGTAGCCTTGGCCCATTTTCATTCAGGTGACCGCTGTTGTATTTTCCAAGGCACACTGGCCATGAACTCGAGTCCTTGCCCACACGAGCATTGAAATCACAGAGCATATAAATGTAGTCAGATTTTGGAACTGCCTTGATCACGGAGTCTAACTCCTCATAGAACGAATCCTTCACATCATCAGAGGAATCGAGTGTCGGTGCATATGCAGTAATAATGGTGGCAAATCCACAAGAGGTTGCCAAGCGCAGGGATAATAGTCTTTCATTTCCTCCTGCTGGAATTACAATCATTCCCAGTAGCGAATTCTTCACTGCAAAGCCCACACCGTGTTGCCTTTTTTCTGCCTGCCCTCTACCCTTCCAAAAAAAAGGTGTAATTGTTTTCCCTGAGTGACCCTTCCTCAGCGAGGCGAGTCTCCTGCAGGCCAGCAATATCAATGTCAAGACGATTGAGTTCGGCATCAATCACAGCCGTTTTTCTCATATCGTCAATATTGGTCAAGTCAGTGGAAAATCCTGGACACATGGTTTTCACGTTCCAGGTTGCAAGCCGTAGCTTGAGGTTTCTATTTTTATTTTTGTTTGTACCTGGTGCATTGGTTTTACAGCCTGCGATTCAGATTTTGTCCTAGCCCCAAGCACCCATTGAAGCAGGCAGGCTGTGGCGGATCAGCACCCAATTGGCCGGGGGCTGCCCAGCTTGAGGCGGGCGGTAGCTGATCAGTGACACCTGTAGGTGTCTCCCACCGTCAGAGGCAACGCGTGGCGCCCCATGTCTACGCCAATTGACAGGGACTTATAACCCATAACAGTTGCCTCTCGCTTTGATTCCGAGACCAGTTAAGACCAGGGATGGAGTTATTGCCTCTCCTTAGCACAAAGCCTGGGCTAAAATATAGAGATCATGTGTTGCCCATGCAGCATGATCCCTCTCTCGGCCTGCCTAGTTCACTCCAGAGGAAAGGTAACACCCCTACATCTGGAACAAGACAAGCTGCAGAAGCTGCCGGATCAGCAAAGCAATGCTCTAACTGTCCGCCTGTCGGAGCTTCGATCCTAGACCAGCCGCCATCCAAGGCTTAGGGCCTGGTCTGCCCTGCCATGACATTTTGTCTTTAGCTTGCATTTCCTCGCACCAGGGTAAGGCTTGTACCCTCCCAACTGCGCTCTTCCGCCCGAAGCCGTTGGCACAATGTGGGGTGTCGGGTTTGGTAAGCGCCGCCCAACGTTCGGCGCTAACATAAAGCAGGTAGTACCGTCTACTGTTATACGGTAGCTCAGTCATATCTGACTAAGACCTGACACAACGTTTTCCTTTTCTACCCATATATAGAATTAATAGCCGTGCTTCAGTCTTTTTTCCTAAAGCTGAATATGCCCAAGCATTCTTTTGTCTAGATCAAAGTGTAGTATATACTGCCTTTGGTCTGGCCAGGATCTTGTTGCCCGCCATTCTTCATTTCCTCTCAGTAGGTGTGGGTAGAGCAGTTAGAGCAAACTTTGGGGGAAAAGTCTAATATCCGGGGTAGGGGCCCATTCCTTTGCGCCCCTCACATCGGCCTACCCCGTACATACACATACACGCACACACAGACACACATTGGGACTCGAACCCGGTTGCCCGCCGCCTATTTGGTATACTTAACTATATAAGTATTCCACATGCCTGGGCTTGCCTCGCTGCCTTAGAATGGTTTCGGGGGTGGTCGGATCGGACCGGGGCGGGGCGGACCGTTAGACTCTACCGCCCATGGACCGGAAAGTAGTCAACCGGAAGTGACACCGGACGTAACCCAAGAAAATACCCGTTAATATTTCATAAATAAGGATCCGGATTGTGACGTCGGAGCATCGGATCGTGACTTTTTATATCGTAAAATACGACGTCACCAGGCAGATCCGGATCCTTATTTAAGGTGCAAATACCACATACATTACTACTTGTGTGGTACTGGTGCGTGAAACACAGGTTTTCTCTTGCTGTGTCTGAGTGTATATTGATAATGACAATCCTGGAACAACGTATACCAGAGAGAGTCCGGATAATGGATATGCTGTGGGCGTGTCAAACCCAGCTTCTCTCTTTGCTGGTCATTATAAGAGATGAAGGACAGATATGTGTGTATGAGAGAAAGCACGGATGATGGATATACTGGTGGTATAGGACCCACCAGTTTCTCTCATTGCTGTTGATCTCTCGCTAAGTGTAGTGAGCAAGAAATAAGTACTAATATTATAAACACATATACACACACACACACACTCTCACACACACACACACACACACATATATATATATATATATATATATATTTATATATATATATATATATATATATATATATATATATATATATATATATATATATATATATATATATATATATATATATATACACGCGCGCACAGACAGACAGACATACAGACAGACAGACAGATACATGTACATACACACACATACATATTCCTATTTATTCATACCTACATACATATAGTCCTCTAAAAGTACTGGAGAGTTTTGGTCATAGACCTTAACTTTAGGAAGGGAAAATCCCAACTGCACCTCCCCGCGGTAGAGGATACGAAACACACTACGGTGTAGCTAACGCTGTCCTGTGGACCGAGTATCCACCGGAATAAGTGGACAACTCTGCAGCTGAGCAGAGCAGGGCACTCCCTTGTCCTGTCAGTCGGAAATGGCTGTCAAAGGCAGAGGTAAAAGACCCCGATGTGGATGTGGCAGGCAAGGGGAAACCACCACACTATCTTCCCAAGACTTCATGGCAAAACAAATTTCAGAGTTAGTGATCGACGTTAATGGCCGTCTTAGAACATCCTCGTCCGGTAGGGACAGTCATGAGCTACAGGTGACACTAGAGCGTCATCCAACTACTGATGACAAAATCATAACTAAAATAAGGAAGAGACAAACATCTTTCTTCGGTCATGTGGTGAGAACAGAGGCATTGGAGAACATCGTGACAACTGGAAATATCGAGGGGAAGAGAGACAGAAGCAGACCAAGAGAAATGATGCTTGATGGATTGAGACGGTGGCATGGAGTAATACCATCAGCAGAGTTGATTCAGAACACCAACGACCGAGATATGTGGAGAGCCCATGAATACCTACGCCAGCTGGCAGGGCACTTGATGATGATGATGACGACAGACATATATACCTATGTATTTGCGCATACACACAGAACAGCATATCCAGTATGGTTGCTCTCCTGTTATGGGTTTTTATGGTCAGGGAGGAATGGAGATATCCTTATGGGTGCACACTATATTGCGAACGAAAGATGTGCCAAGAGTGACACTCCAAGATACTATAGGTAACTTAGTACTACAGTGCATTCACATTTGTTTGCCTCCATAAAAATAGCCATATTTTAGTAACTAACTGAGGGAAAATTATGAGATTTAGCATGTAACCTTATCATCATGTCCACCCAACAAAAAAATTTTTGTTCTGTAGATTGTACAGCAGATTTCAATGTTTGTTTATATGCGGTATATAATTTACGGGTCAGAGATTAAGTTCATAATTTTTAATGTATTACACCGTAGCCAGACAATCAGCGATCAATGTTGAATATTCTACGTGTTTCACGGGATTGGCCTTATGCAAAGAACCCCGCGCTGTTTAAACTGGGAGTTTTCATAGGTGTCGTCAAAATGTGGGTTATTTCATGAAACCTGATTATTTTTTTTTTAATGTTACCACATATCGCTAACATTGAAATGTGTGAATATTTTTCAATGGGATCGAATGCGAAATTGTGTATACACTTCAAAGCATCGCTAGTAAGTTGTACACATATTTTTGTCAAGAAGCTGATCGCAGGAAACTGTTTTATACTATTACAAATTCCGAAAAAAGAACAGTGCATGCATTGGGTTTGAGTAAACCGTCATTTCGTCGATGGGTGCAAGAATCTGGAATGAAACCACCAAGCAGTAACCAAACGGTAGGTAGAAAGGTTATTGTAGACAGCTTTGACAATGATGTCATAAGGCGAGCTATTATAAAAATGCTTTTAAAAGTCGCTTAAAAGTCGACAGGGTCGACTTCATTGCACCGGGTTCTATCCCATATGGCTAGGAAAAGCACCGCACAAAGCACGAACTCCGCAGCTCTAGCGACGACGACAGGAGTCTCCGAAAAATTTAACTCGTGAACCGAAGGATGCGGCCCGGAATCGAACCCACAACCTTTAGAGCCCGAGTCAAAAGGCTTGACCACTTCGCCACGGAGACTCCTAAACTTATAAACATTTTGGATTTTATATCCAGGATTATCCAGCATTATAAAAATGCTGTATGCCAAAGAAACAGTGACTGTAAGAAAACTTCACTTTTAGAAAGTAAAAGGGAGGTAGAGATATTCTTTGCGAGCAACCGCATTTAGAAGCCATGAGAAGCAGATCCCTTCGTGAAATAAGGGAAATGCTCAAAGAAAATTATGGCATAGTGTATTTGGATGAAATGTGGATCCATGCGCACCATACAAGTGATAAGGAATGGCAATCAGTGGATGGACAGATAAAGCGATATGTGTCCAGTAGGATAGGACAGCTTTTGGTCATGGTCCATGCTGGTAATACGCATAATGGCTTACAACAGAATGCTGGGTTCGTGTTCGTATCAAAGCATACAGACAATAGGGATTATCATAATAAGATGAATGGTAATGTATTTAGAGATTGGCTCGAGAATACTGTGCTTCCATCCCTAGATAGACCGTCGTGTCCAATTATGGACAATGCATGATATCAATGTTGTTTCCCAAGACAAAATACCTACACCATCGAGGACAAAGGGAGCAATAAAGATATGGCTCCAAGTGGAAAACATACCATTTCCAGAAACGTATTTCTAGCTAGAATTGTTGTCCCTTGTAAAACAGATGCCAAAAGGCAAAAAATATCAAATTGACAAGTTGAAAGAAGAGCATCGTCATGAATGCTTGAGACTTCCGCCGTACCATTCTCATTTTAACCCTATAGAACTTGTGTGGGCTAAAATTAAAGGACAGGTGGCAGCTGACAATACTATATTCAAATTGTCTGACGCCAAGATACTTCATTTTCTTCTTTCGTTCGCTTGAAATATGTCTATAACTGCAGTGCTGTCTCTTGTATGAATTGAACTGTCTTTTTCAGTTCACACAGCGGTCCGTAGAGTTTATCTTCCACTGTCGTCTCTCTAGGCCAGAAGGTTTGCCTAGATATGTTATATTTTGGGCAGTCTTGGAGTATGTGCTCTGCTGTCTGCGACGCCAATCCACATGTACACATGGCTGTTTCACCAATCTTGAATTTTGTATACATGTGGTTGCGTAATCTATTGTGCCCTGTTCTGAGGCGAAGAATAATGACTTGTTCTGGTCTATCCATAACGTGGTAGTCATCTTGAGCAGGTTTTGGTGGCTTTCTGACTGATTTGATCATTCTTTTCTTTTGGTGGTATGTTACAGGCACATCAGGCTGTTCTTCTTTGGCTCCTTCCTTAGCCAATTGATCAGCTCTGTCGTTCCCGGGTACTCCACAGTGGGATGGTATCCACTGTATGGTGACCTTATGCTGACTGCTAAGTTCAGAAAGTAGTGTCCTTAGTACTGGCAATTTCCCAGACAGGTGCGCCTCGAGTACTGATTTTGCATCTGTCAATAGCACCACAGGTTGTGTACCATTGCTGGTATTTAGTAATTTCTCTGTTGCTATCTTGATTGCCTCAATTTCAGCATCGTAGTTATGGCAGTACTTTCCTGTCGGTACTCTAGCTGTGTCCCTGGTATTATTTGGGTATTCTATGTACACTCCCGTTCCTCCATTTCGAACAGCATTTTGTGCTGACCAATCTGTGTAGACTCGGATCCAGAGGTCCTGTGGGTATTCTTCATCAAGGAAGCTGAGAGTGGCTGTTCTGCGCTGCACACTGTTCTGATCTTCCTTGTCAAATATTCCTCTCACTTTTGTCTGGATTTGTAATGATAGTCTATGCTCATCTTTCAATGGAGTTCGCTCTGGAATAGTTGTTAGGGGGATACCAACTGTGGGCAGATCGGTGGTTTCTCTGCAGAGTCGTTTGGCCTGGTGGATAAAACTACTTCTTTTCAACCGCCCCATAGCTAGGTTTTCAAATCTGTTCTTCATATGGTGGCCTGGCAAGCTGAGGAACTTTTCTGCTTGTATTAGCGTTTTCGTATCTCTGCGCTCACTCAGTGCTTGTGTCCTCCCCATCTTCTCCATTTCCACTATAGGGGTTGATCTCATCCCTCCTGTGGTGACTCTAAGTGCTTGATTTTGCACTTTGTCCAGCTCTTGTAGTGTGGTTTTTGCTGCCGAACACCATGCAGTTGACCCGTATTCCAGGTGTGGTCGTATGCTCTGTTGATAAACTTTGCTAAGTATTTTCCCACTGGCTCCCCATGTGGTTCGCCAAGATACTAATCCAGTCCAAGCTATTAAATATTGATAAAAGTTACTGGAAAATGTGAGGACCGTATGTTGAAAGAGGAAGAGGACTATAGGAGAAAGGATGTATTGAATTTTATGCAACCGAGAGCAGTCATCAACCTACTGGAATCGTCCGACACAGATTAAGGTCTAATCAGATCGCAGACCTTAATCCACGTGCACGCTTACTGGTATAATTTGCTCTAACTAGTCAGACGAATTGCAGGCCCTAAACATTACAGCACCAGCACAATGTCAATGGCAACAGTTTGTATTCCACAGTGATAAATGTTCAATTCCGCAAGCCCTCAGCGGTGACAAACAACTGATATTGAAAAAATAAAAAAAAACACTAAACGCATTGAATATCAACAGAAGAGTAATATTGCGGTGGAAACTGACATATTGGCTCGACGCTCAGAGGAAAGGCGAGACGGACATATAATCAGATTGCTACTGGAACTATTAGTGTTGGAACTCTTCGCTGGCTGCTGAGGATGGGGACGGAGCGCTTATGAGAATGCCCCAAATGCTGTGATGTCGGTTCCTAAATCTATCAATCAATCATATTGTGACATAACAAGAAAGGTGAGAGCAAACACGTTGTCAAATTAGGGGACAACACACATGCATACGAATCAATCTATAAACTTCAATGAAAAGAGGACCAACATCTTGGTCGTTAAGAAGAAAGCCCACTATAGAGACACTGACAACTATTTTCTTAGTACAAAACAGGTAATCATGTTCCGTCTCTGAACAGTAAACAGCAGAGTAGATAATCTTTCACTAAGACTCAAAGCGGGTCTGTCACCCATGTGTTCGTGTGAACAAACTACACAGACAGCTGAACAGATCATTTAAAATTGACACATGATGACTAAATTGCGGTATCATTTCTGGTCACTCCATACGCACATTAACGCACAGCTATTTGGAAGCTTTCACGAACTCAATATAAAAAGCTAACACGAATACTTGTGTACACATTATTAACCAGCAGCTGAAGAAGCAAGAAGGAAATGAAAAATAAGGTAAGAAATATATTCCTTCTACTTTCCTGTCAATTTACACATTATTTACCCCATGCCTCTGTAAATTCTCCGTCTTTACTAATATTACACATTGCACCCCTCTCGGGAGTCTCCGTGGTGAAGTGGTCAAGCCGTCTGACTCGGGCTCCGAAGACTGTATGTTCGATTCCTTCATTTCACGAGTGCATTTTTTCGGAGACTCCCGAGGGTCGTCGCTGGAGCTACGGAGTTCGTGTTTTGTGCGACGCTTTCCACGCTGCGGAAAGATACTGAGCCATATGGGGTAAAAGCCCGGTGCAATGCAGTCGACCCTGTCGACTTTTAAGCTACTTTTATATTGCACCCACTCCCATACGAATCTGGCTACGCCTTGTACTTGTGTCCTTACCCGAAATGACTTTGCTTTACTGTAAGACTAGTTTGTTAGCGTGAATTCACTACATTTTCCCCAATACATCAAAGAAATGTCGCCGCTTTCGATGATTTAAGTTGCTTTTGGACCTATCAAAGACATATTCCTTGGGTGGGGGTAAATATAAGACGGCAGGAAAAAATTTCATAATGATGCAACAGAAAGTTTTCAAAATAAATGATCGTGAATGACGGCATTAATTTCCTGACAGACTATAGTACTGTCACCCGGAATCTCCGCGAGAGAGAGAGACAGGATAGAAGATAACTTTAATAGAGAAAATAACTATAGTTAGAGACAGGGAGAGGGTGACAAATGGGAGGGTGGGGAAGAAAGATAGGGGGAAGAGGGAGGGAAATGCCACCGATTAAATGAAACTGTGCTGAGTGTTAAGGATATGGGGTGATAGATAACCCATAGAGAAGATGGACCGGTTTTCTATATTTTTGCGATGGTTTGCATCAGATGTGCAAGACTGGATGGCAGTGACCTGAACATCGAAAGTCCCATGGTGATCCGTGCTGCTCAAGTGGGTGGATACTGGCTTAGGTGTGTTGTTATGGATGTCCTGCAGGTGATGGCGGAGTCTATCTGCGAGCTTTAGGCCTGTCTCACAAATATACTTCATATCACAACGCTTGCAGATGATGTTATAATTTCACAGGGAACAGTATGAGTGTAGCCTCGTATTTGTAGATCTTCC
>JACEFZ010003039.1:245000-325000 GCA_014155875.1 Cepaea nemoralis | reverse complement strand
TGTAGAAATAATACTTGACGAAAAAACAGCCAAGTCACTTAATGGATACTGGTGTATTTCAGATAGAGTTATTATGGTCAAAATCAAAGGTAACACAATAGATATAAATACTATACAAGTATATGCACCAACAACAAGCAGTAGTGATGAAGAAATACAACACTTTTACGACGAAATAGAAATGGCGATGGCTCAAATTGGATCACATGACATAAAAATAATACTTGGAGATTTTATTGCAAAAGTAGGAAAGGGGAAAATAGAGGATGTAGTGGGGAATTATGGTTTAGGTACAAGAAATGAAAGAGGGGAAAAGCTACTAGAATGGGCAAATATCAATGATAGGATAATAGGAAATGCATGGTTTAAACACCATAAAAGACGACTATACACATAGAAAAACCCCTGATAAAAAAACTCGCAACCAAAATGACTACATACTAATTAATAAAAGATTTATAAATGCTTTAATTAATGTAAAGACAAAGCCTGGTGCTGACCGTAATAGTGATAATGTACCACTATGTGGACAAATAAAATTAAGATTAAAGAGAGGGGAAAATATGGTTAATAACTGAGACTTAATAAAGAGGTTCTGAAAGTAGATAAAGAAATTCAAGAACAATACAGAGTGACTGAGAAAAATAAGTACAACGCAATAGCTAAAATACAGAGTATAAATGAACAATGGAAAATGTTAAGGGACTCCGTTCATCAAACTAGCAAAGAAATATTACCGGAGTGAAGCCAAATAGCTAAGAAAAAATGGATGAATGAAGAAGTCTTAATGCTGATGGACATAAGAAAACAGAGTGAAAATGACAAATAATAATACGCTAAGATAAATAAAGAAATAAAAGATAAATGTGCGAAGGCAAAAGAAAGTTGGTTAAAAGAACAGTGTAAAAAAAAAATTGAATTAAATGCCATTAAAGATACAAAAAATATGCACAGACAAATCAGTGAGCCCGCGAGAAGAAAAATAAGAATAAATACAGGGTGTTTGAAATCAAAAACAGGAAAGATATTATTGGAGGAAGGTGCTATAATGAAGATGTGGAATGAGTATATAACAGAATAATATGTTGGAGAAAGGGAAGAATTAACAGAAGATAGTAACTTAGAAGGTCCACCTATTCTAAAAGAAGAAGTCGCTGACGCTATTAAACATACGAAGAAAGGAAAAACAGCTGGGCCAGATGAAATCACAATAGAAGAATTAGAAGTATTGGGAGAATTTGGAGTAGATATATTAACCAAAATATTGAATGATATTTACAGCAGTGGATATTTATTTACCCAGTGATCTGCTGAAATCTGTATTTATAGCTATACCAAAAAGACCAGCAGCAATTGATTGTGAAGATTTTCGTCCAATTAACCTCATAAGTCATATCACTAAGCTTCTACCCAGAATCATATTGAGAAGAACCAGAAGAAAATAAAAATAGAAATAAATGAAGAACAGTAAGGATTTGTGGAGGGAAAGGTCACAAACAATGCAATTTATACATTACGGACACTATTAGAAAGTTCAGTAGAGAAACAGAGAGACATACATTTGTGCTTCATAGATTATACTAAGGCATTTGATAAAGTAAAATATGATGAACCGATTAAAATGTTGGAAGATATCAGCATTGATGGGAAAGATTTAAGAATAATAAATAATATTTACTGGAACCAAGCAGCAGCAATTAAAATGGGAAATAAAGAGGGTAGTTACGAACAGGTAAAGCTAGGAGTACGACAGGGGTGTGTCTTGTCACCAGATCACTTCTCCCTATATAGCGAAGTAATAATTAGAGAGATCAAAGAGATGCCAGGAATACTAGTTGGAGGTTATAATATAAATAATATACGCTATGCAGATGACACAGTATTGGTGGCAGATAAATCAACAGACCTACAACAATTGTTAGACACTGTAGTAACAGAGAGTGCAAGGAAAGGACTCTCCTTGAATATCAAGAAAACAGTAACAATGGTGATATCAAAGAAAATGGTGACACCAAAATGTGACATAGAGATAGAAGGAAAAATGCTCAACCGAGTGGATAATTTTAGACACCTAGGGGCATTTATGTGGACAGACAGAACTACAAAAATTAGATTTTTAAGAGCATGCATCTTTCCCATTGCAACATACGCCTGTGAGACCTAGACACTTACTAAGCAAGCTGAACAGCGCATAAATGCCTTTAAATATAAATGTTATAGATTTGTTATGTTATGTAAATGTTATTTTTTTTACGTCGTCTTTTGCGTCGTCGTCATTCGCAACTGCGAGCGCTAACAAGACAAGTCACCTGAACAAGTCAAGAAGCATGATACGGGGGAGGAAAATGGCACGTTTCAAGAACACCAAGAGACACGTGGCAGCCAAGATGTGCAGAGTGGGAGCCGACAAAACCGTCAAGAAGACGAACGTGGAGAGCCTGCCTGCGGGCTGCATCAAAGAACATGAAACTACAGCCACTACTGAATCTACCACGAGGGAGAAGATCGACTGCCCACCACAGAGAAGAGTCAAACCGACTGAGAAGTAGAGAGAGGAGAAAGACACCAGAGTCGGAAACACCGACTCACCGACAATCAAGTGGGTTATCAAGTGTATCCAAGTGGAGCTATGAGACGAAGAAATCCTGAAGCAGCTACGAGAAGAGAATCTCCACACTCGATTCTTGAAGGCGGAGCTTCTCCTCACCTGTTCCAAGATTCCCACAACCTTGGCGGTGGTGACGACAGAGGACAGCGAGATGCCGATCACAGTATCAATCAACAAGAGAATGCAGCAGCCAGAGAGATTCATCCCAAGGATCACCCAATGTTCCAGATGTCAGAGGGCCGGCCACAGCAGAGCAGCATGTCGCAGTAAGACGGAAATCTGCCGGTACTGCACCGATCACCACGCCTTCAAGGAGTGTCCGTTGGCCAAGCTGGACACGTACTTCCGAGCACCAAACAACAAACGAAAGTGCGCCAACTTCCTGGGCAAGCATGGAACAAGATACTTGGGCTGTCCGTATCTGCAACAACACAGAGACGCCTTAAATATTGCAATTACAACAAAGACACCATTCAAGGAAGCAGTGCGGAGGGGCGAGACAGCCACGGGTATAGCACAAGCTGAAAGAGATCAACTGCAAAAGCAGATAGACGAGTTGAAGAAACAAGTCAAGGCACTGCTGACGCCGACTCCGACCATCGACAATGAGAAACTGCTGGCTGAAATAAACTGCTGAAGGAGATCCATCGAAACATCAAGCAAGAAGTGGAACATATGGCACTGATAAAGAAGGAGAACGAAGAAATCCTACAAACCATTAAACAAGAGCGAGAACTACAGAAAGCTGAATTAAAACTTCTCCAAAACAAACCAACAGAAGCCATACAAGAAACCACTGATAAACTGCAAGATGAAAACCAAGAGACCGAGCCTGAAACGCAAGATAAAGCCAGCAGCCGAATCACAACGCCCAAGAGGGAACAAATATCCCGTCGGATCTCTGAAGGAGGCACAGAATACCCATTTAGCAGGGAGGAACTCCAGCGCGAGGAATTCAGATGGCGGTGGGAAGAAAAAAGACAAGAAGAAGCCCAAGAAACTCCGGGGGAAACCGATGCAATACCCAATACTACACTACGACTGTGAGACCGACTTCGAGTACTATATAAATGTCGGTAAAATCGTCCCATGGCTGACCACGGAGGAAGAAAACTTAAGGCAGCAGATACTCAAACGCGACAGTGAAAACAGGCGCAAGGAGGAAAATGAAAACGTCAAAAAGCTCCTATAGAAAATTCACAAAAAAGGTGACAAAAAGACCAAATAAAAAGTACTTATAAGGACTGCACCCAGCCAAGCGAGACGAGCCAGGAGCCTACACCAACAAAGAAAACCACTAGAGGAGACGAGCACAAAGGATAGCCACCGACCAATCCCCCAGCTGACGTCACAGACACAAACGCTTACATAACCAGTGAGAGATAGGACTTAATCGAAAAGGGGCTGGTCATGTCTGTTTTGGAGTATGCAATGGCAATCCTGACTCTCAGCCATAAGCAGATAGAAAGGATGGAAAGGATACAGAATGAAGCTATGCGCATTATTCTTGGATGTACAAGAGATACAGCATGCAGGGCGATGCGCTACCTTCTTGATTTTCCAACCATTGAAGAGAGAATACAAGTTTGCAGGGCACGCGCCTACCTCAGAATTAACGCAAACACACAACATCCACTGCATAGTGAAATTAGGAAGGTGAAGGGCAGCAGGTTAAAAAGAGGACGGTCGTGGATGGGTCAAGCCGAAGACATTCTTCAACAGGTGTGTTCACTTGAGGACTTAGAACCTGGCGAGGAGTGGGTGCAAGTGCCAACAGACTTCTGCACATCCTTTTCAGTTTGCATCCAACTAGATAGAAAATGCAGACAAGAAAATCCGGCTGCTGTTGAGGCTGAAGTACAAGCGTTGATTTTCGAGAATTCGCTAGACGGTGACGCGGTCATCTATACAGATGGGTCGGTCGTCCGACATGTGAGAAGCTCATGGGCCTTTACAGCTCGGGCCGGAGGGAGAATTGTGAAGGAGGACTCTGGTGCTTTCACTGAAACCACAAGTAGCCTGACCACATGGCAGTAAGTAAAACAATAACATGGCTCGAGACACAGACATTCACTAGGGCCTGTTTCCTTAGCGACTCAATGAACATGATCAATAGGATAGAGGAGGGGTCGATCCGAAGAGAATGGTTGCTGCCTCTGAAGCGGTCTCGGCTGGCAAAGATTAGTTTCATCTTCGTGCCAGGTCATGCGGGAGTACAAGGAAATTAGCGGGCTGACAAGCTCGCAGGTGAGGCTACTGTGGAGGGCGGACGCGCCATGGACCAGGCTGACATTCTGAATGCTCTACGAGAAGTGAGACTTTTGCGAGAACCAAGTGATGACTGTGAATCTACAACAATGGCCAGACTGCGGGAGCAGCAAATTAAAAGAGGGGTGGCCAAACAAAAACACTACGCAGGAAGCCAAAGAAGATTGATAAACCAACACAGAACTGGCGTCGTTAGCCGCTACACGCTGCGGGATTTGCTGAGGAGGGGATCCGAGCACTTATGGACTGAATGGTTCGATGTGCAACGAGGATGATCTGTCGACTAACTAACTAACTAACTTAATCGAAAGAGCGCACAAGACAAGAATAAGGGTGAATAAGCCCACAAAAACCACGGCTCTCAACAATAACCACCGCTGATGAAGCAGGTTAGATGAGACCGAAATTGAAATTTTTGTTATGAAAATGGAATTGGAATTGAATGTTATAGACGAGTTCTAAGAATATCTTGGGTAAAGAAAACAACAAATGCAGCCATATTTCAAGAGCTGAATATAGAAAAGGTTGACTATTAAAGACGATAAAACAAAGAAAATTGAAATATTTTGGTCACTTGAAACGTCACGAAAGTTTGGAGAGAACAATAATGTAGGAGTATATGCCTGGGAAAAGAGGAAGAGGAAGGCCAAAAAGAAGATGGGTGCAGGATGTGGCGGATGATCTCCAGATAGGTGTATCGGATGCGGGACATCTTGTTTATGATCGAGTGGTTTTCCGGAAGGTTGTTATGGGAGCGAGGTTCTGCAGAGGACATGCTACTGAATGAATGAATGAATGAATGAATGAATGAATGAATGAATGAATGATGAATGAATGAATGAATGAGGGGCACTTATAACATCAGATGGAAGATGTACAACAGAGATTAAGAGCAGAATAGGGCAAGCAAAAGCAGCATTTCATAAAATGAAGAGTATCCTATGCAATAAGTCACTATCACTGAATGTAAGAAAGAGAGTGTTGAAATGCTTTGTAGAACCAGTTTTGCTGTATGGTGGTGAATCTTGGAATGCAAATGAACAAATTAAGAAGAAATTAGAAGCAATGGAGATGTGGTTCCTGAGACGAATGTTGCGAATTCCTTGGACTGCCAGCGTAACTGACAACGACTGTCTGAAACAGGCTAATAAAACAAAAACATTATATAAAACAATAAGAAAGAGACAAACATCATTCTTTGGTCATGTGATGAGAAGAGAGGCATTGGAGAACATCGTGACAACTATAAATATCGAGGGGAAGAGAGGCAGAGGCAGACCAATAGAAATGATTCTGGATGGATTGAGACGGTGGCATGAAGGAATATCAGCATCAGAGTTGATCCAGAAAACCAAAGACCGAGATCTGTGGAAAGCCATGAACGCCTACGTCAGCTGACAGTGCACTTGATGATGATGAGGTACTTGAAACTCTTTACTTGTTTCAGGGATACACGATTTATTGCCAGGCATATTTCGCTGTATCGCGTCAGGTACACACTGCAGAAATCACACAACACAAACTGAAATGATTAGATAAATCCTTAAAACTGAAATATATACATATTCGCACAGTAATTTCAATTGTCTACCACAGTAATTTTAAACTTAATATCATGTCTATCAGGGATCGGGCAAAATTATAGCTGACAATCACACAATAATTTATTCTGGAGGGAATACACATGAAAAAGGTGTAGGAATAATATTAGACGAAAAAACAGCCAAGTCAATTAATGGATACTGGTGTATTTCAGATAGAGTAGTTATGGTAAAAATCAAAGGCAAACCAATAGACATAAATATTATACAGGTATATGCACCAACAACAAGCAGCAGTGATGAAGAAATACAACACTTTTACGACGAAATAGAAATGGTGATGGCTCAAATTGGATCACAAGAAATAAAAATAATACTTGGTGATTTTAATGCAAAAGTAGGAAAGGGGAAAATGGAGGATGTAGTGGGGAATTATGGTTTAGGTACAAGAAATGAAAGAGGGGAAAAGCTAATAGAATGGGCAAATATCAATGATATGATAATTGGAAACACGTGGTTTAAACACCATAAAAGACGACTGTAAACATGGAAAAGCCCTGATAAGAAAATACGCAACCAAATTGACTACATACTAATTAATAAAAGATATAGAAATGCTTTAATTAATGTAAAGACAATGCCTGGTGCTGACTGTAATAGTGATCATGTACCACTATGTGGACAAATAAAAGTAAGATTAAAGAGAGGGAAAAAATGGTTAAGAACATGAGACTTAATAAAGAGGTTCTGAAAATAGATAAAGAA
Organism: Cepaea nemoralis; assembly: GCA_014155875.1. Lineage (NCBI taxonomy): Eukaryota > Metazoa > Mollusca > Gastropoda > Stylommatophora > Helicidae > Cepaea > Cepaea nemoralis. The sequence goes on along the minus strand of JACEFZ010003039.1, from coordinate 317,818 downwards.
CTGCAAGAACAATACAGAGTGACTGTGAAAAATAGGTACAATGCGATAGCTAAAATACAGAATATAAATGAACAATGGGAAATGTTAAGGGACTCCATTCATCAAACTAGCAAAGAAGTATTACCGGAGAGAGGCAAAATAGCTAAGAAAAAATGGATGAATGAAGAAATCTTAAAACTGATGGACAAAAGAAAACAGAGTAAAAATGACAAACAAGAATACGCTAAGATAAATAAAGAAATAAAAGATAAATGTGGGAAGGCTAAAGAAAGTTGGTTAAACGAGCAATGCAAAAAAATTGAATTAAATTCCATTAATGATACAAAAAATATGTACAGACAAATCAGTGAGCTTACAGGAAGAAAAATAAGAATAAATACAGGGTGTTTGAAATCAAAAACAGGAAAGATATTATTAGAGGAAGGTGCTATAATGAAGAGGTGGAATGAGTATATAAGAGAATTATATGACGGAGAAAGGGAAGAATTAACAGAAGATAGTAACTTAGAAGGTCCACCTATTCTGAAAGAAGAAGTCGCTGACGCTATGAAACGTATGAAGAAAGGAAAAACAGCTGGGCCAGATGAAATCACAATAGAAGAATTAGAAGTGTTGGGAGAATTTGGAGTAGATATATTAACCAAAATGTTGAATGATATTTACAGTAGTGGATATTTACCCAGTGATATGCTGAAATCTGTATTTATAGCTATACCAAAAAGACCAGGAGCAATTGATTGTGAAGATTTTCGTACAATTAACCTCATAAACCATATCACTAAGCTTCTACTCAGAATCATAATGAGAAGAAACAAAAAGAAAATAAAAATGGAAATTAGTGAAGAACAGTATGGATTTGTGGAAGGAAAGAGCATAAACAATGCAATTTATACATTACGGACACTAATAGAAAGGTCAATAGAGAAACAGAGAGACATACATTTGTGCTTCATAGATTATACTAAGGCATTTGATAAAGTAAAACATGATGAACTGATTAAAATGTTGGAAGATATCAACATTGATGGAAAAGATTTAAGAATAATAAAGAATGTTTACTGGAACCAAGTAGCAGCAATTAAAATGGGAAATAAAGAGGGTAGTTACGAACAGATAAAGCTAGGAGTACGACAGGGGTGTGTCTTGTCACCAGATCTTTTCTCCCTGTATAGCGAAGTAATAATGAGAGAGATCAAAGAGATGCCAGGAATACTAGTTGGAGGTTATAATATAAACAATATACGCTATGCAGATGACACAGTATTGGTGGCGGATAATTCAACAGACCTACAGCAATTATTAGACGTTGTAGTAACAGAGAGTGCAAGGAAAGGACTCTCCTTGAATATCAAGAAAACAGTAACAATGGTAATATCAAAGAAAATGGTGACACCAAAATGTGACATAGAAATAGAAGGAAAAATCCTTAACCAAGTGGATAATTTTAGATACCTAGGGGCATTTATAACATCAGATGGAAGATGTACAACAGAGATTAGGAGCAGAATAGGGCAGGCAAAAGCCGCATTTCAGAAAATGAAGAGTATCTTGTGCAATAAGTCACTATCACTGAATGTAAGAAAGAGAGTGCTGAAATGCTATGTAGAACCAGTTTTGCTGTATGGCAGTGAATCTTGGAATGTAAATGAACAAAGTAAGAAGAAATTAGAAGCAACAGAGATGTGGTTCCTGAGACGAATGTTGCGAATTCCTTGGACTGCCAGAGTAACTAACGATGACTGCTTGAAACAGGCTAATGAAATTAGAACATTATATACAACAATAAGACAGAGACAAACATCTTTCTTCGGTCACGTGATGAGAATAGAGGCATTGGAGAACATCGTAACAACTGGAAAGATCGAGGGGAAGAGAGGCAGAGGCAGACCAAGAGAAATGATGCTGGATGGATTGAGACAGTGGCATGGAGGAATATCAGCAGCAGAGTTGATCCAGAAAACCAAAGACCGAGATCTGTGGAGAGCCTTGAACGCCTACGCCAGCCGGCACGGCACTTGATGATGATGATGATGTCTTTCTGTTTGCCCAAAACTGGCTTATGCAGATTAATAGTGATCGCTTCTGTCACCTTTAACATGCGACTATTTTGTGTGTTAAACAACACGCGAAACGCATTATCCATATCTGTCATAATCTCCCCACCTGTTCTAACGCGTAGTCGTCAACGGCGCCTGGCGATTACGGCCAGGTCCACCTGTGAGCGACGCTAACCACGCTGTGGTAGGAATGGTCAGTCGGTGCACGCGTGGGACATGGAGTCCACGCAGGGGCACAACTCCGACTAGCGACCACTCACGGTGGTTAGCGGCCAGACGGCCCGGTGAAGTTGTACAGGACAGACGGAATGAATGGTGCTCGTATACTTGTGTAGATGAATGATAATAGATAGAAAGCCTGTGTAAGTATAGGAGACTGTGCGCTTGTGAGTTGTATACATTACATTGATATGTCTATTGATTGTAATATGGCATCGATATTGTAATTGCGCGATGCATGTAATGGATGTAATGATTGTGATGAGTGAGACGCGTGAATAAAGTGTTTGAATTGCATTTGCAGTGTGTCACGTCAAGTCATTCTGTGACAGTATTTGTACACATCTGTTGGTGATTACGAGCCTGTGTTATTGCTGAATGCGAGAATCTGACAGGTGTGAACGTGGGGGGTCGTCCTTATTGGATTATTTGACCCATAGGTGTGAACGTTGGTTGCTCGTCCTTATTGGATTATTTGAACCAACGGCAAACTTAACATCCACCAAGGGTTTGTAAATGGCAAATATGCCACCGTTTTACGGGATAGTGGATGTACTCTTATTGGTTTGAAGAGAGACTTTATTTTACCTTCAGATTATACTGGCAAACATGTTACATGCAGAACTTTCTCAGGTAACATCAAGAAATACCCACTTGCATGGGCACATATTGACACCCCATTTCTCACAGGAAAGGTTAAATGCGCAGCATTATCCAACCCATGTTGTGACATAATCGTTTGTACCCTTCCTGAAGTAAATGATATGCCACACGACCGCATAACATCTTCTGTCGAATGTATTGTTGTTAATACAATATCATCCTCAACTAAACATACTGTTGACAATGTATTATCACCTGTGAATGAATGTATGTTTGCCAATTCATTAACTTCATCACATGATTGTATTGATTTAAATGTAACATCACCTTGTCATGTTGTTGATATTTGAAATGCAGTAACTAGATCTGCTGCAAAAGTGCAAGATGAAATTAACCAGACTGAGGCTTTGGAAATGCGGGTGTTTACCCTTTTTAACAAGCTTCTGGCAGATGTCACAAGTTCTGCAATATTGCTTAGTGTCACTGCAGAATTTAGGCCAGTAGAACTGGGTAAGTAATCGAGACCTAGTTTTTGAATAAGCCATATGCTCTGCAAAGGGTATATCATGAGCTAGATGTAATGCTTGTTTGCGGTGTTCCCGCTGGTAGCACCGTTTGCTTCAGGCCAGTTATATTACCTCCTAAGACCATGAGGGAAAATTTCATAACAGCCCAAAAGGCCGATTTATCATTGCACAAATATTTTAATTTAATAGGCCAAAAGCCAAGAATTACAAAGAATGCTAGATGGCATTTTGCACTCAAAGGTGGTATCCTTACACGGTACTATACCAAAGGTACCAACACCACTGAGCAAACGGTGCTACCAGCCGAATACCGCAAACAAGCATTACATCTAGCACATGATATACCCTTTGCAGGGCATATGGCTTATTCAAAAACTAGGTCTCGATTACTTACCCAGTTCTACTGGCCTAAATTCTGCAGTGACACTAAGCAATATTGCAGAACTTGTGACATCTGCCAGAAGCTTGTTAAAAAGGGTAAACACCCGCAAGCTGAACTACAAGTAACAGATTTAGCAAGTATACCTTTCGAAAAGAAGATATCTGTTGACATTGTAGGTCCTCTAAACTATGTAACATCAAGAGGAAATAAGTTCATAATAACGATAATTGACCTCTGTAGCAGATGGCCTGAAGCAATTCCACTTAAGAACATAACTGCCAAGGATGTTATGGAAGTTTTCTTCCACATTTTTTCTAGAGTAGGGTTTCCTGATACCATTCTCTCAGATCGTGGGAGTCAGTTCATAGCTGCAGCCACTCAAGCCGTTACTAGAATGTTAGGGGTAAAGCAGTGCTTTAACAGCTCATACCACCCTCATTCTACGGGGATTGTAGAAAAGAGGAACGGTGATCTCAAGCATATGCTATCAAAAGTTACCCAGGAACATCCTGAAGACTGGGATACTTATTTACCTGCCATACTATTTGCATATCGCGAAGTACCTCATTCCAGTACAGGTTTCTCACCATTTGAACTTGTATATGGAGCCAAACCACGCGGCCCATTATCTATGTACCATTCTATGTTAACTGAAAGTATAACTGTACATAAACCAGTATCATCATATGAACATGTAACATCATTGCGTGATAGGATAATGAAATCTTGTGTGTTAGCTAAAGAAGCACTGAAACAATCTGGTGCTATTTACAGACAGTATGCAAACAGAGGAAATAGGACAATAACACTGACACCTGGACAAGACGTACTACTTCTTTTGCCAAGCGACAGACATCTTTTGACAGACTCATGGCAAGGACCGTTTAAAGTACTGAGACAAATCTCGACAGTGGACTATGAGATCGCAATAAAAGACAAACACAAAATATTTCACATCAACATGTTAAAACCATACTACAACAGAGACGAAGACCAAGACGAGACAGCAGCAAGCACAACGATAGTGGACCACACAGACGATGACGAGACCGACGAAATACCGACCCCATCACTTGACACGACAAAAAATCTGCATGACATCAAAATAAATCCTAATCTGACTCAGACAGAGACAGACAAGTGCAGACAACTGTTACAAGACTGTGACATTTATACGGAGGACAAGACTTCTTCTCACAGAACAGGTAACAACATTACAGCAGACATTTGACCGTATCAGACACCACGGACTGACAGTCAAACCATCTAAAGTTGACATAGCCTACCAATAAATTTCATTTTTGGGATATAAAATTTGTAATGGCTTTGTCATGACTGACGATAACATCGTATCAAGAATTCTCAAATTGTCGCTTCCGACGACAAAGAAAGAGTTGAGAAGTGTCCTAGGTCTGTTAAACTATTACAGACAGTTTATACCAAATTTTGCCACATTGACGGAATGTTTCACTAACCTACTAACAAAATTGTAAACAGCGAATGCCTAAGACCTGCATTTACAAAAGTATTATCCTACTTTTCTAGTAACCCCATTCTTAAATTACCAAATTTGGACATTATTTTTCAGATTAAGAACTGACGCGAGCTTCGTAGCGATTGGGGCAGTACTATGGAGACAGACAATAGTCCGTTAACAATCATCACTACTGGTACTCCTACCAACCACAGGGTAGCACGATGGTCACTATTACTGCAAGATTTCAGTTTTGAAGTCAGGCATATTTCTGGCACACAGCATACGATTGCTGACCTTCTTTCCAGATGTCCTTACGACACATCCGATAGCCTATCTGTGCCTGAGCGCACACAGCAGACCAATAAGTAATCTGCATTTTATCATAGCGCTCAGCATCACAGCGAAATGTGAAATTATTTCAGTAACGCTGTGTAGAAATTGTGATAGGGACAACGTCCCAATGTAAATATAGTACATATATTTTATAGTTGTTGCGATAATTGTGATGAATACTTGTGATCGAAAGGTAACATTATTTTAAATATGTATTAACATTGTAACGAACAGTGCTACGTGATTTCAAGACTTACTGTGCTTGAACTGTTCCAGTATCCGTAGTACCTGCGAAGCAGAGTGTTCCGACGTATTTTACTCTGTGTGAAAGGGACAGTGGCATCTGAATTCTACAGAACACTTTAATCCATATTTTGAAAGAAAGAGTTAATCCAGCAGCTGTTCCTAAGAACTGTGTACTCCGTTTGTGTATATAACATCCCGACGGAAGAACATTGTGTTAACTACACCTCAACACACCAGCTGTGTACTTCCGGTATTTATGTAAATAATTCAAAAACTAGCAGACTATAGTGTAAGTCTTACAAAGAATTGACGATTGATATAAACTTTGTGAGCTGAAAGTTTGCATATACAAAATGTATGCAAGGATTTTGATAGATGTAATCTTAGAATCATAACTTGATTACCGTGTTCACAATAGTGACATTTGGTTCACTATTGTCAATAAGCATCAAACTATGACGCTTAGAAATTTATTTACTAATGTAATTTATTTTCTTTGAAAGCATGTTAAAATTATCGCCCATAGATTTTGTATTGTTTCACTGATTACAACCAAGGGAAACAATTGAAATTAGTGGTAATGTGTAACACATATAGAAGCCATCTTTATGTTGCCAGATTGGCGACACATCAAGGTGACATCAACTATGCATGGTAGTAATTACCGAAGTTGTAGACCTACATGAGACTTTCCGACCAGATGAGGTTGGGGTCAAGTGTTGGAGTCATCTCATAGGGAGGGACTCGCGGCCTGACATGTCGTTTTTGTTATTTTTGTTTATCTGTTGAGAGGTAGTTGCGTTGCTCGCTGATAGCTACCGGACTGGCTGTGTCATATTGCAACTAACGTATGAATCCATCGAGTGGATTGTACTTGAGGAGTGTTGCTAAACAGCATCATTAGAGTGTGTGTGTATATAACTTACAATTATCTACATATTTCAATATAAACCAAAGTGTCACGTCAGATGACAAAAAATGGGTCGATTCTGGCAGGTAATTAATAAACCCATTTGTATATAGAGTACATGAAAGGATTCTCCTTTAATGAAAAGGAGGGCGGGAGAATTTCATAATCTCCCCACCTGTTCTAACGCGTCGTCGTCAACGGCTGCCTGGCGATTACGGCCAGGTCCACCTGTGAGCGACACTAACCACGCTGTTGTAGGAATGGTCAGTCGGTGCATGCGTGGGACATGGAGTCCACGCAGGGGCACAACTCCGACTAGCGACAACTCACAGTGGTTAGCGGCCAGACGGCCCGGTGAAGTTGTACAGGACAGACGGAATTAATGGTGCTCGTATACTTGTGTAGATGAATGATAATAGATAGAAAGCCTGTGTAAGTATAGGAGACTGTGCGCTTGTGAGTTGTATACATTACATTGATATGTCTATTGATTGTATTATGGCATCGATATTGTAATTGCGCGATGCATGTAATGGATGTAATGATTGTGATGAGTGAGACGCGTGAATAAAGTGTTTGAATTGCATTTGCAGTGTGTCACGTCAAGTCATTCTGTGACAGTATTTGTATCACATCTGTTGGTGATTACGAGCCTGTGTTATTGCTGAATGCGAGAATCTGACAATACCAATCACGTGACCAGTTTCCAAATTGATAGGGACAATGCGTTTCGCACTTTCCAGTGGGCCTAGATGAGAGCGACGTTCTGCAAATGACCTACGTGTATGATGATGGTGATGAGATGATTATTACGATGCTAAAACCAAGACAGTGGTCCGGGTTCAGTCTGTAGTATGAGACTGGATTTAGTTTCTGCCAGTGCAGCTCTGCGGTCGACCAAGCAGACCAGACCTTATACACATGGGTACCAGAAAAGTTTCAATATTGTATGGCATTTTCTGGGAAGAACAGGTGACGAGGTAGGCAACTGGCTACCCCTCCTCGGATACTTTATTCACCATATTCACATGACGCCTTAAGGCATGTAAGAGTGCTTCACTTATTTTACTAACGTTGCAATTGTATTATATACCACACACCCGACCGATACCTCATTTTTGATGTATGCATTGTACTGATGACATCTGCACATATTGTCATCATGGAAACATACAGGAGAACGCGGCTTTGCTTATTATACGGCATTTTATATAGATGCTATCCAGGTACACCATGTTTGGCTTTCCTGCAAATTGTGACAGTATTTAATTAATTATGGTGTTATACAACTTCTAGTATTTAGACTCAGAAATCTGGGATCACTGCGGCTTGAGTCTACTAGCTTCGTATTCGAGTCACCAAAGCAATTAATTACTGTGTCTTATTCTCAGCCTGTACTACAAATTCTTCTTCTCTTCCTCCATTTATCTTAGTGAAGTGTTAGAGGAAGATGTAAGGATCATTTGTGCGTTCTTTCTAGTGCACTGTATAAGATGGTCCTCAATTATCTAAGGTTTTTCTTGATACCATTCACTCCATGTTTTTCTTGATCCTTCCCGTGCTCTGTATCAGTTATATTTCTTTAAATTGCCGTTTTGTGTCAGATGGTACCAGGGCATTCTTGGGACTGTACAACACGCGCAGTTCTAAAAGCGCAGTCGTGTCATGAGTGGGTGAACAAAGTGGGAGTTAGACTGAACGTTTGCTAATTGAAAACACACTACCATATGAAACAATATCTTTGAGAACTTAAACATAGAAGCCACAAACTATAATGTTGCACGATTTAATGGCTGGCGTATTTCGTTGCATCTCGTCAGATGCATACTGCAGAGTTACTCGTATATATCATAAGAGGTGAATAAATGAATAAAAGTTTAGCTGAAACAATTAAACTGATAATCACAGGTATTCTTGGAATGTTAGCTTCTGTTACCCCGCGGTAGTTTCAAAATTTACAAGAACACGAACACGAACAGTATGCACATGGCACATGCAGTGAAATATGCGAGGCAATAAATCGTGCAACATATTGTTTGTGTCTTCTGTGTTTAAATTCACCAAGGGAATACATTGTTTTGAATATTCAAAACGTTTCAGGTTGGATTTGGTTGGTTGCTCAATTAATCCGTTTAGAATACTTGGGTTTAATTTCTCAAGTCCCGTACATGAACGTCCAGGTCGTGTAGACATTGAAAGGGGCTTGCCTTCATCCGAATGAGGCTAGTCCAGAGTTCCAACTCCAGGTCCCATCTGCGCAGAGGCCACTCTGGGATATAACCAGGTCATGATTCATAACAGTACAGGAGGTCAGTTTGGCCGAATACATAAGATCACTAGCTCTTAAACTCCCTGATGGCCAGGTAGCGGGATCATCACCAAACTTTGAATGGTGCCTAGTTTCAGCTTTGTCTTATAGTTCCCTCACAGTCAGTGTAATTATATACGGTCAGCTCTTGGCTTTAAAACACACACACACACACACACACACACACACACACACACACACACACACACACACACACACACACACACACATACACTGTACAATGAGCAATCGGTTGGTCTGGCTCTTCGTTTTTATTTTATTCTCAACGTCTCACTTTAGCTGAAGCCGACTCTAAGCCATCCCCCTACACTGTCTAATAAATTACGGACATTTAAAGAAAACTTCTGGATAAGGTTGAAAGCAAGTGAGCAAGAGGCAGACAACGATACAAGTGGGCAGATAACAACAAGAGATGGATAAACAGCATTTGGTCGGAGAGTGTTAGTGTGGTAATGTGCATCAATAAGAAATGTAGAACAATGGGATACGTCTGAGGAAATCAAAGAAACAGAAAATGGAACAATGCGTATTGATTAGCACTCAGGAGGACGCGCTGGAAAACTGAACACTGTTAATCATATGTGATTCAAGTCCACTAACTACAAACGTTGATATCGCCTTGTTTCACCTGGAAGTGTTAGATATGGGAAAACGCCATATAGTCATCATCATCATGTGCCATACCGATATGTGTGAGAGGTCATAGTCAGCTCACACTATCTTCAGTCTCGGCTCAGGTTGCGTTCCTGTCCTGAGTATGCCATGTGGTCAAGCCATCAAGGTCTTATGTTTGTCTTCCCCTTGCTTTTCCCATCAAGTTTACCAGTTGTCTCTGTGCTTTCAATTGTATTTCTTCTCTCTTTCAACATACACAAAATATGTTACGTTTTGTTTGTTTTTTCCCGCGTTTCCATCCTGTTTCAGGATATTGCGGTCAACACCAGCATCTTTCAGCTGTATGTTGATTCCTAGGCTAGATTACGCTCATCAGCACGCCACGACTTTCTGAGCGACCGGCTCCATACTCTCATAAGTCATTGGTGCAACTCGAACCACTTCTAATTCTCGTCGCGTCACGTGACGAGAGTATTCGGGGTTAGCGGAGAAAGCTGCTAACCCCACGGCCATGGAGCCGGCATGTTGCGTTTTGACCAAGTTAAATAACATATCAGTTGAGGAAAGATTATTATTTGTTTAATTTTTAATTCTTCACAGATAAGAAATAACAACAACAACAACAAACGACAATGATGGGTCCGTTATATTACTTGATAATGATGATTACAATCAGGCTTGTGGTAAGGAATAACTGAAATCACTAAATGTCTGCAATTATGATAATTGATGAACTGTTATCTTCAGTTAGCAACAATTCTACCTGGCTATGAAATATGATCTTCAGTAAGAAAAACTGCTACAATAAGTTATGAACAATTATTGGAAGTAATTATCTTGTACAACTATCAATTGTTTTTTATCAAAATTATTGATTTAAATCTTACTTAACATAAGATGAAAATCTTTTCTCTTGAACTCCACAATACAAATAAAGGAAGAGAAAAAAACCACGGAGAAGAAATTTAGAGACAGAGGAGAAAACAGCAATGGATGGTAAGCTCCAATGATTGATATACGGAAGATGAATAAACAGACATGGATGGTAAGGTCCAATGATTGATATTTGGAAGATGAATAAACAGCAAGGGATGAAGAGGGGGAGAAGGAAAAGGACGAGGAGAAGCAGCATCAGAAGGAGAAAAAAGAAAAGAAAGTTGAGTTATTGAGTTGAGTTAAGAACCGACATCACTGCACTCAGGACATTCCCATACGTGCACCTTCCCCTCGTTCAACAACCAGCGAATAGTCATACTACTAATGGTTCCCGCGACTATCTGATTTAAAGTTCTCCTGGTCTTTCCTCTCAGTTTGGATATTTTTCCAGAACTCCTGCCGATTCCCAGAAATCGCATTCTTTCTACATACTGGTTCTCTGTCTGTTTCCCCGCCTTCTCCACCTGGTCACACAAGCACATGACCACCTCCCCCTTGTCCTGAGGTAATCTACTGCCAAGAGGTGCATTCCCTGCCAGCCTATCAGCCTGTTCACACCCCCCCCCCCCCCCCCACATGTCCAGGGCAAAATATCCATACAATTCTCACAATCTGTGACCTCTGAAGCGACGAGAGCCATTCCACACGAAACATTCCTTTCTCCACCTTACTAATAAGCATACTCTTAGAATCCATAATGAAAATAATGTGTGTTGCAGTAGTCTCCTCTAACCAACGGAATGCTGCTGTTACTGCTTCCATCTCCATTCTCTTACTGGAAGTCGTAATGTCATATACTAGACTCTCCTTTTTCAACTCGTCCATTACCCTTTGCAATGAAACCCTAACCACTACGTCTGTTTCTCACCACTGACCCATTAGTGTAGATGACTATGTGTAACAGAACGGGTGGAGTTGACAGCGGAAATGCCACCTTAAATATTCAGGGACTTCTCTGGCCCGTTCAAGGATTATGGTTCAGAGGACTCCACAGTATATTGGATACTTATCCCGTATTAAAAAAAATCACTATACCCTCTCTCTAGACAAAGACCAGACCCACACAAGAGTTCAGAACATTACACAAAGCTGTTGTACTAAACATATTCACAGCCGTCACAACAAAACAATACATATGCTAACTGGAACTAGTCCACAGAATAGTCTACAGGAAGAACCCGGCAGCCCAACGGTCAGGTAGTAGGACTAAGGATGTCATCATCTAGTGTCCCTAGGTCTGTGTTGATATGTCTGGAGTCAGGCAACCTCTCACCCCAGTGTGTCGAAGCTCCTCCTTCCAGTTCTGGGGATGTATCAGGACACTTCTTGATTATATAGAGGGTCACCAATGAATACTGGAGACTCAGCCCAGACTAGATCACTTTAAGAAGACTACACTTGGAGGACTTCAGGATGTCTCAATGCATCCACTGATGCAGATCAATACGGTTGGAATGGTCTGGGTGTATGCTGAACAAGTATTACCTCCATTGGAGCCAGCTCAAAGTAGAAGAACTGTTCAACTAATTGTCACTTGGCCCACAATACACTATGGGTGGTGTTAACGAACACATCTTCACACTTCATGATCAAGATATCTAAAGTTCATAATAGTCCTCAGTCTTTCTCATGTCCCAATCATTTTCAGGGTGAATACCCATCAAAGTGTGGAGTCTGCTTATATGTCAAGCCGCTTGATTCTGGCCGACCCAGCCCAACATTTTTCATATAGATAAATTGTACTTTCTGTTCCACTTCGTTCTCACAGATGAAAATTATTGTACCATTCACTTAGCTTAGAATAAGTATGAAGAACTTTACAGGCTGTCATGTCAAGCAAGTGGTGATGACGACCAATAGCACTTCGGATACAAGGATTGACGACTTTCATTTCTCGTCGGCCTTACAGATAGGCATGTTGGTTCGTGCCAAAGGCTGGGGTCACTTGGTCATTCAGCTTGATGATCTTCAAAAGTTGAAGATTAATTCACCAACCAAAAAGGGAGAGCATGAAAACAAACAACTGGGTGAAAGTCCTCTGCTCTAACTCACTGTCACACTCACAGTAGACATATTAGGACACACCATCAGGATCATAGAGCATAATCATATACATTCATGTCTACCGCTACCTGATCCTATGGCATGGCTGGCAGAGATGATCAAGGATAGAGTGACGTCTAAATTCTGGTCGACTGGAATCGCCTCGTCTGGTAGACTGTCATCTCGTCTTGTAGAGGTCCAGCTCGTCTCGTCCGCTTTTGAGTACCGGAACTCTTCATCCTGACTCTTTCACACGCAGTTATCTCTCATCCTTAAGGACTAAAGGTTGTTAACTTTCTTTGAGGTTGGGAAAAAGAGACGTCCCTTCTGACGTCACATTATTCAAATATCACCTTGTGACCAATATTCTTGGTTTGTGTTTACAGAAGAAAGATAGTGCAGATATTATACCTACTATCTTCAAGTCACAACCGAACCCTTTACCTTTCCCTTTCTTGGCATATACTAAGAAGAGACAAGAGAGTATAACCCATGCATGTGTGTGTGTACCCCATGTAGAAGGGTTACAATGTAAAAGGATTCAGACCATTATCACATCCACAAATACTCGGAGATAATTTAACTCTCGCCTGCTCTTACGGGAGCTAAGTCAGTATATGCCTCAAGCATAGCACTAGCTGATGATGAAATATAAATTCACTTTCCGCATTATGTTGTTCAGGCTTAAATAAAAGCTAATGTGTTTAGGAAAGTAATGCCGCAATCGAAAAAGATCCTAGATGCAGCTGAACAGCACAATAGATGGATCTGGTTTTCGATTATTAAGCTCCTCCATTCTGACCGCACCGCTAAATAAACTGTTCACTGGGCCACAGACGGCAATCAATAATTGCTTGACCTATTTACCTTGCGTGTTCCGGTGGCATGTCAAATCGCGGTAGTTTCCAATGGTGCCTGATTTATATAACTACCCAGTAAAGACAGACAAATATTGAATACCGTCTTTTGGGAAAAGCCATTATGAATTCAGTCACTGTAGGTAACAACTGAAGACTTCTTCTCGTGTACAGATATACAGTACGTAGGATCTGAACATGTTATCGGTCTGAAGACTAAAAGGTAACTGCTTACTCGTTACGGCAGTAGCTCAACTCTCTTACTCCCGACCCGAGGATTGTTCACTGTTCACGTTTATAATCAACTGAATATTAATAGACGGGATTAAGGGAACAGAACTTGTCTACCGTGAAGTAATATTCTGTGCGTTCTATTTGTAAGAGAGAACTAGACTATTCTACAAACTTCGCGAAAGAAAAAGAATCCCGTGAAGGGTTTCCCAAGCTATATTTAGAGCATGTCCCTGTTAACAGTAAATGAAGGGAAATCCGCTGATTTTTCGCTACACTATGTCATCTTGATGTGCGTTACTCTGGATCAGTTGTTACTCTTCAAACTCAGTGCGGCCCACTGCCCATTCTCGGCACTCACGACCCAGTGTTACTATTCTTCTTCTTCTTCTTCTTCTTCTTCTTCTTCTTCTTCTTCTTCTTCTTTCGTTCGCTTGAAATATGTCTATAACTGCAATGCTGTCTCTTGTATGAATTGAACTGTCTTTTTCAGTTCACACAGCGGTCCATAGAGTTTATCTTCCACTGTCGTCTCTCTAGGCCAGAAGGTTTGCCTAGATATGTTATATTTTGGGCAGTCTTGGAGTATGTGCTCTGCTGTCTGCGACGTCAATCCACATGTACACATGGCTGTTTCACCAATCTTGAATTTTGTATACATGTGGTTGCGTAATCTATTGTGCCCTGTTCTGAGGCGCAGAATAATGACTTGTTCTGGTCTATCCATAACGTGGTAGTCATCTTGAGCAGGTTTTGGTGGCTTTCTGACTGATTTGATCATTCTTTTCTTTTGGTGGTATGTTACAGGCACATCAGGCTGTTCTTCTTTGGCTCCTTCCTTAGCCAATTGATCAGCTCTGTCGTTCCCGGGTGTCAGGATCTTAAACCTGGCTCGTTGGACCTAACATACGTGATACAAGTACAAGTACAAAATGATTGGACTTGACACACAATGACACTGAGTTCAATGGATTTATTTACAAGTCACATGCAATACGATCTAGTTTGGCATGTGATGATCATTACTATACATATACAATACATCAGTACACTTACAGACAAAACCCACAGCTTCACAGTCTATCTCACAAGATATACAAACACTCGACTCTCGGGCACAGAACTACACGAAGCCTCTCTCAACCCACACGTTCTGTCATGTCCGAGTTCCCAAGCCGTCTGCCGGTTTCCCCGCACAGCGCTTGCCCTGTGGATTGGCTTCACGGGGACTGCGTGCGTCTTGCTTTGTCCTTGCCTGACCGCTGACTATCACGTCAGCCAGCAACCTGTGGGCAGGTAACTGGTACTCGCCTGGCGGGCGTAACGATGTTACTGCATCCCGGTTGGAGATTATTCGCCTGGCGGGCGTAACGATGTTACTGCATCTCGGTTGGAGATATTGGAGATTATGACACCGGGTACTCCACAGTGGGATGGTATCCACTGTATGGTGACCTTATGCTGACTGCTAAGTTCAGAAAGTAGTGTCCTTAGTACTGGCAATTTCCCAGACAGGAGCGCCTCGAGTACTGATTTTGCATCTGTCAATAGCACCACAGGTTGTGTACCATTGCTGGTATTTAGTAATTTCTCTGTTGCTATCTTGATTGCCTCAATTTCAGCATCGTAGTTATGGCAGTACTTTCCTGTCGGTACTCTAGCTGTGTCCCTGGTATTATTTGGGTATTCTATGTACACTCCCGCTCCTCCATTTCGAACAGCATTTTGTGCTGACCCATCTGAGTAGACTCGGATCCAGAGGTCCTGTGGGTATTCTTCATCAAGGAAGCTGAGAGTGGCTGTTCTGCGCTGCACACTGTTCTGTTCTTCCTTGTCAAATATTCCTCTCACTTTTGTTTGGATTTGTAATGATAGTCTATGCTCATCTTTCCATGGAGTTCGCTCTAGAATAGTTGTTAGGGGGATACCAACTATGGGCAGATCGGTGGTTTCTCTGCAGAGTCGTTTGGCCTGGTGGATAAAACTACTTCTTTTCAACCGCCCCATAGCTAGGTTTTTCAAATCTGTTCTTCATAGGGTGGCCTGGCAAGCTGAGGAACTTTTCTGCTTGTATTAGCGTTTTTGTATCTCTGCGCTCACTCAGTGCTTGTGTCCTCCCCATCTTCTCCATTTCCACTATAGGGGTTGATCTCATCCCTCCTGTGGTGACTCTAAGTGATTGATTTTGCACTTTGTCCAGCTCTTGTAGTGTGGTTTTTGCTGCCGAACACCATGCAGTTGACCCGTATTCCAGGTGTGGTCGTATGCTCTGTTGATAAACTTTGCTAAGTATTTTCCCACTGGCTCCCCATGTGTTTCCACTTAGCTTTCTCAGGATGGCTATTTTCCTTCTGGCTTTTGCTACTGCTTTGTTGATGTGCTTTCTCCATGTCAGCCTGCCATCAAATGTTACTTCAAGGTATGTTGGTTCTTTATCTTCTCGTAGGGGTGTTCCATTTATTTGGATGGTCCCTGCCTTTTGTTTTGGAGAGAGAGTAAATAGGGTGGTGCTGCACTTGTTAGTGTTTATGCTGACACACCATCTATTTGCCCATGCAACAAATGTATCTACAGCTCTTTGTAGTAATCTGGTGGCCACTGATGCATGTTCATTTGTGCTCCATAGAACCAGGTCATCGGCGTACATTGCGGCTTTAATTCCATGCGGTAGATTAGCAACGAGATCATTGATGAAGATTAGAAAGAGTGTGGAGGACAATACTCCGCCCTGGGGAACTCCGTGACGCAGTAGTACTTTCTTGCTCTTTAGTCTGTCTAGCTGTACTCGGGCTCTTCTGTTGTGCAAGTATGCTTTCACCCATTTGTACATTCTTCCATTGACTTTGCAGTTTCTCAGTTTATTCATCAGACCTTCTTTCCAGACTTTGTCAAAGGCTTTCTTCAAATCTATCCATGCCGCAAGCACCAGCTTCTTATCTTGGAATGCATCCTCAATTTCTTGAGAGAGGTAGGTTGTCTGATCTTCCGTAGAGTAGCACTGCCTAACGCCAGCCTGCTGTGGCACAAGGATGTTTTTACTTTCAATGTACCACTGCAGTCTGTGATTGATGATGCGCTCCAGTGATTTGCAGTGACAGCTGGTGAGGCTAATTGGTCTGTAGCTAGAGGCAATGGAACTATCTTTCCCTGATTTTAGGAGGGGTATCATGATTGCTTCTCTCCAGGCTTGTGGAACACTGCCTATGGTCCAACTGTTATTGAAGATCTGCAACAGCTTTGCTTTGGCCTCTGTTCCTAGGTTCCTGATCATTTCATTGGAGATACCATCAGCTCCTGGTGACTTTCTCATTTTCAGTTTTTATATGGCTAGCTCCAATTCGCTGATTGTGATGGGTGCCTCCAGAACCTCATGTACTATTTCCTTCTGTCCTGTATGTTGCCGTTTCTCTTGAATCTCTTGTTGTTTCTCTGGACTGATTTTGATATTGTTATCTTGTGCGAATGAGTCCACAAAATGGTCAGCTGCTTGCTTTCTTGTTAAGATGTTTCCATCTTTATGTAGTGCAATTTTTGAGTTTCTCCCTGTGCCCTCATCGTTAAGTTGTTTTATTAGTTTCCACAATTTCCTTGTGTCTCTTTCAGAGAGTTCAGTTCAGTTCAGTTCAGTTTCCGTCTAGCCTGCAGCTTGGCCCTTTGAAATTTGGCGTTTGCATGCTGGAATTTATTGTGGTGCTCATGGCTGGGTGTGGCCTCTGCTTGCTTTCTACATACTTCCACATCATTATGCAACTGTTCCTGTTCACTACTCCAGTAGGGTTTATATTGTTTACGGGCTCCTCTTGGTACTGTTTCTCGCGCTGCCTGTAGTATGCATTTCCCAAACTCTCCAACTACTTTATTTATGTCTTTCTCAGTGTTCAGGTTTCTAACCAGTATGCTGGTGCGATGCTTGTACACTGCCCAGTCTGCTTTCTTGTAGTTCCACCTCGAGAGGGTGCTGCTTTCACTTACAAGCTCATTTTCTACAGTTAGAAAGACTGGTCGATGGTCACTGCCACCTAGTTGTTTCCCAACAATTCGTGTAATGTTCCACTCCAGGTCTGGTGAATGGAAAGCCAGGTCAGGTGTAGTTGTAGAGTGCCATGATCTCGAGTAGAAAGTATGTGGGTCGGACGGCTTGTTAACCAAGATGAATCTATTCTCATCCTGCCAGTCTTCCAGTCTCTCTCCTCTCTGGTCCATGTGATCATAGCCCCAACTCTGCGAGTGGCTGTTGAAATCGCCGCACACAATCATTTTTTCTGTTAATGGTAGTGTGTCCAGTGCCTGTGGACGGTCACTTGGACAGTAGTAATTGATCAGATGTAGGTCTGTATAGCCTGTTTTAAGTTTAAGTGTCTAATACTCAGCCCCTTCCATATAGACTTCGATTTGGGAAGCAGTGATGTTATTTTTTACAAGGGTAAGTATCCCACCTTTTCGCCTGTCCTTTCGGTCAGATCGGTAGCACTGGTAGCCTCTGATTTTGAAGGCTATATTTTCGTTGAGGTGAGTTTCTTGCAAGCAACATATGCTTACTTTTTCTTTGTCCAGGATGTTTTCTAATTCTACTTTTTTGTTGCTGACTCCCTCCGCTATTCCAGTGCATTATTTTAAGTCTTTGTTTAGTATGGCCAGCTGTTCTATTCTCATGTCCCCTGGCTCCACAGGACATCTGAGAAGGACCTCCAGTAGTTGGGGTTGGACCCTTTCGAGACATAGGGCCCGGCACTGCACCTGCCTGGGGGTCCAAAGCAGGGCGAGCACCATAACTTTTAGCAGCAGTCGACATATTCCATTTTGCGTAATTGCGTGGCATCCTGATTTCTGTGGTGCGCCTCCTGGCTGGTTGCTTCCGTCTTCAGCACCTTTCCTTTGCTAGAGCAGACTGTGGTCTAACTCGAGTTTAGATGTGTACACACGCACACACGTGTCTGCACATGCATGTTTGGTATACACATCTAGAGCACACTGGTTATTTTCCGGCGCCAGATACTCGCCGTCGCCCCTTCTTCTGTTAGTTAAAACAGTTCCGCCACGTGAAGGCCAGGAGTTGGACTTTTGCTGCAGAGGTTATGTATTCACGAGCCATTGGGGTATTTAAGCAATGTTTGGCGCTCACCCCAACAATGCGCCCCGGCTACATACAGCAATTTGGAACCTTATCCGCCATTGTTGGTAGCGCCAGGATATGCCTCATGCATATACGAGGAGAAGTCAATTAGTAAGTCACAAATGGCTGTAGAAAAATAAATAAATATTATAACAACTTGAAACCGGTTTATTTTTATACATACATTGTTTCTTTATTTCTCAACATAATTTCCACGAACATTGATGCACTTATCCTATCGTTTTATCAGTCCTACCAAACCGGCTGCATAGAACTGCGTGCTCTGTTTTCTAAATCACGTTTTCATGTCCCATTCAACTTCGGCGTCATTCGCGAAATGTCTCCCGCCAAGGTGGGTTTTCAGTGGACCTAAAAGGTGGAAATTGCTAGGAGCTGAGTCAGGGCTGTAAGGTGGATGTTCCAGAACTTCCCACTTTAGTTGGTTAATTTTCTACTAAGTTAATCGAGCCGTATGTGGTCTGGCAATGTCATGAAGAAGCAACACTCACCTTGTCTGCAGTCCAGGATGTTTTCAATCGATCATGCATTATGATGTATGCTGAACCATGTGAACACCCTATTGCAGATGCTACAGAGTCTATCGTTACTCGCCTGTCACCTCTATTAATCTCCTCCACCCGCTGCACGGATGCTTCTGTTGCAATCTCAACAGGACGACAGGATCGGATTTCATCAACAATGTTAGAGTGTCCTTGAGAAAATTTTCCTCCCAGCTATGCACCACTTTACGGGACAAACATTTGTCAGCATAAACAGGAAGCATTTCCTTATGAATGTCCTTTGCAGGCAATCCTTTTTCCCACATACAAAAAACAAACAACGCCTAACAGCACGTTGCTCTTTGGTTGTACACTCCGTAAGTACAGTCGCCATTTCGTTTATGCGCTGCGTATGCGCATGAGACACCTAGCGCCACCCGGCAAACGGGAATATAAAGTTCGATGTTGCTGTCACCTAATGACACCTATAAAAACATCAATTACATCTATCTGCCATCCCACAGAACTGTGTGACTTACTTATTGACTCGCCATCGTAATTGGTGTGTCCTTTGTGCACCCCAGGATTACCCGCATGCGCTCCAACCTTTCAAGCTGGCTCTTTGATACTGTCAGCAGCCCCAAACCTTACTCAATGACATAAATTATTAACTGCTGAAAGAGCCTGTAAAGCATCCCCTACTCTATGGCGGTTTCTGCCATCGCCCTCAATGCATTAAGGCCCCACACAGCCTTCACCACCAAAGCCTCCACATGATCCTTAAAAGACAAACACCTCTCTCTCTCTCTCTCTCTCTCTCTCTCTCTCTCTCTCTCTCTCTCTCTCTCTCTCTCTCTCTCTCTCTCTCTCTCTCTCTCTCTCTCTCTCTCTCCTAAGAGGACATACATTCAATACCTGGGACATCTGTCTTGACGATCCGGTTATCCAGGGAGTACCACACAACCGATGCCTTGTCTGGGTTTATAACGGCCCCTGCATCCCTGCACCACTCCGCCATCCTGTTTATTGCCACCTGTAAGTCTTTGGCCAAACTGTCCTTGTCCCTGCCCTGTCTGTACACCAGCACATCATCTGTAAATGTCAAGATTCTACCCACACCTGGTGCCTCAATAGCTACGCTTTTAGTAGTGTAGACATTAAAGAGCACTGGGGACATAGCAGATCCCTGTGGCAACCCATGTGTAATAGTACAGTCAGAAGTCCAGGAACCCATGCCTAGTGCAACCTTACGCTCATAGAGGACTGCCACAACCCATCAGACAAGGCAAATGGTAGACCTCCATGTCAAAAAGAGAGAGAGAGAGAGAAGAGAGAGAGAAGAGAGAGAGAGAGAGAGAGAGAGAGAGAGAGAAGAGAGAGACGAAGAAGAAGAAGAAGAAGAAGAAGAAGAAGAAGAAGAAGAAGAAGAAGAAGAAGAAGAAGAAGAAGAAGAAGAAGAAGTGAGTAATGTGAATAAACATCTGCAGGAGACACAATGTGATAATATGTATAGATAAAGCGATGATCACCCTGCAGATGGAAACATTGATGCACATATTGAAGAGGACACGGAGTGGAGAGTATGTGAATGTGTGCAGAAGCCATTACCTCTGCTGCAAGTTTAAAAAAAAATTAAATCACCTATGGCCTTGAGGCTATTGAATATATGGTGATAACGCTATATTTCTATAGACCACACTGCAGTCGATGGGTGATATAGTCAATATTATTCCGGCCGCCTTTACTACCCAGAACCTTTCTTCGTACTCATCTTAGGCTTAGGCCGCTTGAAGCCCGGGTCAATTTTACAGTTTAAAAAAACAAACAAACAAATGCATGTCTCCATGGTGATTAGAATATATACTGAAGCACATTAAAAACGCACTACTATTATACAGGGTGTTTGTTAAGTCTCACCACACTTTGTATGTAGAACAATTCTGAAAAATGAAGTATATGACGTCATCAAAAAATTTGCTCCACAGTCCATCGTGAAGCAATATGCAGCGAATAGCTGTCGTCTGCTGGAGTAACTTGTGGCACTCCAAACAGTATGGTGTTATCATGGGAAGAGAGAATTTATTTTTTGGTTGAAAAAGTGTTTCGAAATGGCGGTCGATACACACGGATGGTTGTTCAAGGATTCATAGCAAGATTTCCTGATAAACAATGGCTTCATCGCATTACGATTAGAAATTTATTGAAAAAGTTATAATGAATACTTCATTGGTACTTCCCAGCTTCCCCAAAAGAGCGTTAGACCATAGCAATAACTAGTGTAACTAATTTAATGAATTATTAGCACTTTTATATGACGGCATGTACTTAATTTTTCAAAATTGTTCTACATACAAAGTGTAGTGATACTTTACAAACATCCTGTATATACATATGCCGAGAAACTGATTGGGGGGGGGGGGGGAAATCGTGGGGTTGGATGTTTCCCGTGTTTGTCATGAGGTACAGAGCGAATGACTGCTGCAATGGAAAGTGCATGATTCAACCCACGGGTGTGTGTACAGAACTACATGAAAAAATGCAACATGATTTCCAACAGCTGTAACCCTGAAAATGTATACGTGTTGTGGCAGTATACTCCATATAAAAATGCCGTTGAGTCAAAACAACCAGTACATGTGCTTGAAATGTCACGACTATCTGAAAACTATCGTCAATGAGCAATTGGCATGTTGGAGACCGGAATGAGTTCGGTGGCCAACCACGAGCTACTACCCCGGCGCAAGATCGTCATAATGTGCTGAGTCACCTAAGGAATCGTTTTCTCCCGGCAACTCAAACAGCAACAGCAATAGTGGGCAGACGTGGGCAGTCTCTTGAATGACAGTCATACGACGACTCAGAGATACAGGCTTTAGTGCAAGACGACCTTATGCTGATTATGCAGATTAGCAGTACCAGACTACAAAGAAAGGATATACACAAACAAACTTGGAAATCATGTGACAAGAGAACCTATAATCAAATAGATCACATTTTAATTATCAACAGAAATGCATCAAACATACAGCAAGTCAGAAGTTATAGAGGAGCTGAGTGCCACAGTGACCACTTCCTCGTTGGAGCAAAATTTAAAATAAAACTTAAGAGAGGTTTCTATACTAAATTACAAAGATTACACCCAACATTTAACAGAGAAAAACTACAAGAGATTACAGTCAAAGAGAAATTTACAGATGAAATAAGATGTAAACTTGAAACTCTGCAAAACCCTTTGGAGGAAAGCGTTGACCAAACTTGGTTGAACATCAAGAATACAATTCAATCTACCGCAGAAGAATGTCTCGGTGTGTTAACCACGCATAGAAAGAACAGATGGTTCAATCAAAAATGTGAAGAAGCAGTCATTAGGAAGAAGAATGCCAGACATGTATGGTTAAATGACATCAATAACATCCAAAAGGAAGAGCATTATAGAAATGAATGTAAAGAGGCTACAAAAATAGTCAGACAGCAGAAGCGAGAATATATGAGTAATATAATCAAAGATATGGAAACTAATCACCAGAAAAATGAATCCAGAAAATTTTTTAAAGAACTGAAGTCAATGAAACGAGGGCACCAACAAAACACATATGGTTTAAAAGACAAAAATGGGAATATGATAAATACCAATGAGGAAATGTGCAACACATGGAAAGAATATTTTATTGAATTACTAAATTGTGAAGCTCCAAGTAACATTTTCCCACAGGAAGAGGTTCTAACATGCGAACCACAAATTGAAGAACCTATATTTCAAGAAATCCTTTATGTAATCACACGACTTAAAAAAAATAAGGCAACTGGGACTGATGGAATTGCTGCTGAATTTATAAAGGCAGGTGGCCATGCATTACATCTAAAGCTATACGAACTAATAATAAAAATCTGGAGGACAGAAGAATTACCCCATGACTGGAAAGAGTCATTATTGATACCTATCTTTAAGAAAGGAGACAAGTTCCAATGTGGAAATTATAGAGGAATATCACTACTGTCCACAAGCTATAAGATACTATCCGCAGTATTACTAAATAGACTAAAACCATATTCAGAAGACATATTAGGTGACTACCAGGCGGGTTTTAGACAAAACAGATCAACAATAGATCAGATATTTATCTTACGACAAATAGCCGAGAAACATTGGGAATATAAAAGAGATCTCCATAACATTTTTGTGGATTTTAAAAAGGCTTATGATAGTGTCATAGGAATAGTCTATGGAATGCTATGCAGGAATTTGGAATACCAAGGAAGTTAATCAACATGACCAGACTATGCATGGAAGATACTTATAATATAGTAACATATAAAGGCAGGAAATCAGACCCCTTCCAAATAACATCTGGCTTGAAACAGGGTGATGCACTATCGCCGCTACTCTTCAGTCTGGCTCTAGAGAAAGTTGTAAAGAAGGTAAAGGAGGAATGTGATATTGGAGGAACATCCAAGCTGCTTGGTTATGCAGATGATATAGATATTATAGGGCAAAGTGAACAAAAGACATTGGAAATATTGACTCACTTAAAGGAAAAAGCCCAACAGATGGGGCTGGTTATCAACCAAGATAAGACAGAATATATGGTAATTTCAAGAGACGGAATGGCTAAAAACTCTGGCCACATACAAATAGATAATATGACCATTAAAAGAACGGAAACATACAAATACCTGGGTACAATCTTCAACTGCTCCAACATCATAAGGGAAGAAATACAAACTAGAATCAACTCTGGAAATAAGATATACTATGCACTACAACATCTACTAAAATCAAAGGCGCTATCTCGTAACACCAAAATCACAATATACAAAACACTGATCAGACCAGTTGTGCTGTATGGCTCTGAAACCTGGAGTACAACGAAAGGAGACGAAGCCTTGTTACAAACCTTTGAGAACAAAATTTTAAGACGCATCTTTGGACCCATTAGGGATACACAAAGTGGAGAGTGGAAAAGAAGAAGTAACAAAGACATTTATGATCTGTTTAAGTCCCCGCTAATCACTGGTATCATGAAGGCTAATAGACTACAATGGCTGGGGCATATAGAAAGAATGGAAGATAATAGGGAAACAAAACTCGCTTACACTCAGGAAATAAATGACCGTAGACCCCGAGGTAGACCAAGAAGGCGGTGGAGAGATAATACATGTACAGACCTACAAGCACTTGGAATCAACGACTGGCAAGAGAAGGTCCACCAGAGAGACGAATGGAGACGGATTGTATCTGCAGCAAAGAACCTCAATGGCTCGGAACGCTGAAGAAGAAGAAGAAGATCTTATGCTGGGCCAAACTTGACTCACAGACATCGTCGGCAGCGCCTGCAATGGGCAAAGCAACATGTCAGATGGACTATGCCGCAGTGGAATGCTGTCCTATCCACAGTAGATTCAACCTATGCTTTGCTTATGGTCGTATGCAGATTTGGAAACGGTGTGGCGGGCGCTTTGCAGATTGCTGTGTTCGCCAGAACAACCGATTTGGAGGTGGAAGTATTTACATTAGGGGAGGATTCAGTTTTCACCATCGCTTGCCTCTTCACGTCTTCCGTGAAAATGTTAATGCTGTTACATATCGAGATGAGGTTCTGGATGCATTGGTTGCTCTTGTGTTCACAAATTTTCAAAAATTGCAGCTTCTCCAGCTGGATAACGCACAGGCGCATACCGCATGCATCACGCAGCAATACCTACAGCAGTAGAAAATTGTGACGATTGATTGGCCTGTTCTATAAGCAGATTTGTCACCTATAGAACATCTGTGGGACGAACTTAGACGTAGAGTCTACAAGCAAGGTTCTGCAGTTAATCTGCAACAGTTCGAAGTTGCTCTTACACATGAATGGGACTTGGTTTCCCGGAATTTCCTTCAGAGACGTGTGCGTTCCATGCGGAGTCGCTGCCAAGCTTGTTTGAAAGCACATGGTGGACATACCAGATACTGAGGATAGTGTGAGTGCATTTTTTATTGGTTGCATAATTGGTTTTCTACTTTGCCTGCACAGAATGCAACGCATTTCATAACAATCAAATGTAAAAGTATGGATTCATATGAAAATGAATAAAGATTCAAAATATGTAAACTTGTAAGCACTTATATTTACATTTCGCAATCTGTTCCTGGGCTACACAGGTGATGCGATTTTAATGTGCTTCAGTTGACCACAGTATGACCTCTCCTGTAGCATTAACAAAAGTAGACAAGAAATAATGAGAGGGATAAACTTGTGAATATCGCTTTAATCCTGGACAATATTGTTTACATTATAAGGATGTTGTTAATGGAAAACAGAGCAAGCTAAAAAGAAGAGCATTTAGGCGGACGTTCCTACGTGCGCGTGCCTCTGTGTGTTAGTCAGTTAGTTAGTCGACAGATCATCCTCATTGCACATCGAACCATTCAGTCCATAAGTGCTCGGATCCCCTCCTCAGCAAATCCCGCAGCGTGTAGCGGCTAACGACACCAGTTCTGTGTTGGTTTATCAATCTTCTTTGGGTTCCTGCGTAGTGTTCTTGTTTGGCCACCCTTCTTTTAATTTGCTGTTCTTGCAGTCTGGCCATGGTTGTAGATTCACAGTCATCACTTGGTACACGCAAAAGTCTTACTTCTCGTGGAGCATTCAGAATGCAAGCCTGGTCCATCGCGCGTCCGCCTTCCACCGTAGCCTCACCTGCGAGCTTGTCAGCCCGCTCATTTCCTTGTACTCTCGCATGCCCTGGCACGAAGATGAAACTAATATTTGCTAGCCGAGACCGCTCCAGAGACAGCAACCATTCTCTTCGGATCCACCCCACCTCTATCCTCTTGATCATGTTCATTGAGTCGCTAAGGAAACATGCCCTAGTGAATGTCTGTGTCTCGAGCCATGTTATTGCTTTACTTACTGCCATGACTTCCATAGTCAGGCTACTTGTGGTTTCAGTGAAAGCACCAGAGTCCTCCTTCACAATTCTCCCTCCGGCCCGAGCCGTAAAGGCCCATGAGCTTCTCACATGTCGGACGACCGACCCATCTGTGTAGATGACAGCATCACCGTCTAGCGAATTCTCGAAAATCAACGCTTGTACTTCAGCCTCCACAGCAGCCGGATTTTCTTGTCTGCATTTTCTGTCTAGTTGGATGCAAACTGAAAATGATGTGCAGAAATCTGTTGGCACTTGTACCCACTCATCGCCAGGTTCTAAGTCCTCAAGTGAACACACCTGTTGAAGAATGTCTTCGGCTTGACCCATCCACGACCGTCCTCTTTTTAACCTGCTGCCCTTCACCTTCATAATTTCACTATGCAGTGGATGTTGTGTGTTTGCGTTAACTCTGAGGTAGGCGCGTGCTCTGCAAACTTGTATTCTGTCTTCAATGGTTGGAAAATCAAGAAGGTAACGCATCGCCCTGCATGCTGTATCTCTTGTACATCCAAGAATATTGCGCATAGCTTCATTATGTATCCTTTCCATCCTTTCTATCTGCTTACGGCTGAGAGTCAGGATTGCCATTGCATACTCAAAAACAGACCAGCCCCTCGTACAGAAGACATAGATGGCGCTGCTCACAGTTTGCTGCCGCCATCACCCGCATCGCAGCCAAACCCCGCTTGGCCTTTGTTATCACCTGGTCTATGTGCTCATTATAAGCAAGGCTTCGATCAAACCGTGTCCCCAGGTAATTCATTGCCTGCGTTCTTTCCACCATCTCTGAACACCGCTTTACAGTTGGTGTTGGAGTGTTGACAATATGATTATTCAACGAGAACCATGTCGCTGTTGCCTTTGTTAGGTTGACCATTGCCCCAGCTTCTTCACACCAAGTACTTATGCGATTGAGTTCGGTTTGTAGTTCCACAGCAACCTGATCTCTATCCTTTCCCTGACGATACACTAAAACATCATCGGCATATGACAATGTCCTACCAGGACCAGTGATCTGCTCACTGGTGATTCTCACTGTGTAAGCGTTGAACAGTACCGGAGATAATGGTGATCCCTGTGGTAGGCCAGGATATATTGTTGTTGGTTCCGAAGTCCAACTGCCACATCTAAAAACTACTTTCCGTTGGAAGAGGGCTGCAGCGATCCAACTAAGGAGGAATGGACTTATTTTGAGTTCGAGAAGCTGAAGCATTAAAAAATCCAATGGTACTCTGTTGTACGCGTCCTCAAGATCAATCGCTGCAGCAAAGGTTTCAATGCCTGAGTGGAAACCTTCATAGACATTATGGGCAAAAACTGCTGCATTCGTCCAGGTTTCTCTTTTTGGGCGGTACCCACGCAGGGTAGGTGGGAAAACACCTTGCCTCTCTAGCTGGCATGATTATTTCCTGGCAATTAACTTCTCCAGCAGCTTGCCTATTGTATTCTGCATGGTTATAACTAGATATCCTGAATTTTTGTGTGGTCTTTGCCAGGCTTCGACAAGGGAATCAGATAGCTGTGTAACCACTCCTCCTTGATGCTAGCGCTCCCTATACTGTTGTTGTACATGTCTGCTAGTTTCTCTAGCTCGTTGTCGGTGCACCTATTGATGCCGCTGTATCTTATGCAATCAGGCTTTGGAGCGATGTTTTTTGATCGTCAAAGCACAGCCTTGATTTCTTTCACTGTCACTGTCTCTTCATCCGAAGTGTTCTGGGCCTTACACCTGTCTGAGGTGACCTCCTTGGCAAGATTTCGGCCTCCCATATCTGTCTGGTTGCTCTGCTCTAGATAGCGTTCAAAGAGGGCTTTGCCCTTGTCCTCGTCAGTCCTCTGCCAGATGATATAAGCACTTTGGAAGTCAGAAATGCTCTTATTCTTGACTACCCCACTCGTGCCTTTATGTAGTCGCCAGAACAATTTCAGTGACTTGTCTGTGCTTACTCTTTGACACACCTCTGCACATTTTTTACTTTTAACCACCTTGACCAGTTTTTTTTAAAATAGCTTACTTTTGTGTGCATCTCTATTTCTAAGTGCATGCAGTGACTAAGATGGCCAGCTCTGTTCTTCTTGGCATTTTGCCATCTCCTTACAGCACTACGCTTATTCACCCAAGCCTTCTCCACCTCTAAAGTCCACCAAGGTGGCTGCTCCCAGCTCTTTTTCCTGCCCTGAAGCTTTCTGCGCTTGTCACGTCTTATTTTACTCACCACATCTTGCCCTGTACTGTCATACTGGAAAGTCTTGACTGTTAGCTTGTGCTGCCTGGTTCTGCCTTTCTCCACCAATATGCTGCAAGGGTGGTTGTCGCTGCCGTGGTGTCCTAGGACACCCCATCTACACACTGTAGTGAGTGAAGGAGAAACCAGCGTTAGATGAATTGCAGTCTTTATCACCTGGACGGCTTGCTGTCCTGGTGACACAGCCACTGTTGATACAAACCAGATCAATGGTTTCAAGTGCAGTCTCGAGCTCCTCTCCTGTGTGTTGGAGGAATTGTTTCCCCGTGATCTGCCTTTAGTGTTGAAATCACCACAGAAAATAACATTTCTCTCGTGACCTAATATGTCACTTAAGCACTGCCACTTCTGGGAATCCATACTCGCGTTTCGGGCATAAACATTAACCAACACCAATGGTAGACTAGATTGAACTCTTAACGGCTGTATTTGTGTATCGTCACTGTCCCAACTGGACATGTCTAGCTCTGACGCCACCATGCTGTCGCGAATGAGAATTGCCATTCCCAGATGTCGTCTGTTATAGAAACATTTGAAGCCGGCAATTCGGAGTAGCTGATCGCCCAGTCTCGTCTCCTGGAGCGCTACAATGTCATTCCTGTAAGCCAGGGTTTCTATAATAGAGCCCCGTTGTTTTACGCTAGCACAGTTCCAATACAGAATACAGATATTCCTGAGTCCCAGACGGTCACACTTGAGTCTAAAACGCCTTAAACCAACACGCTTACCTTGTCGTTTTAGGCCTGCCCGGCGCCCACGTCGCCTCGTTAGGTTGACTGTCGAGCGCTCGGAGAACACACGTTGTTCCGCCATGTTGAAAAACCGAAAACCACAGAAACCACACACGCTGCGAAAAATTCACTCAAGGATTGCTTCGCTCAATGCACGAAACTCCGTAGCAGATGCGCAGATCTTGAGTAGACACTCCTGGTTTTACATCCTGGCACACAAATTACACGCAAGAGATGAATAAATCCATCTCCTACGCGAAAAAGTTACGATCACAAAACAACACGACCGTCCGTCGCCATCTTGAAACCGGGTCTGTGTGTGTGTGTGTGTGCGCGCGCGCGCGTGCGCGCGAGATCTCTCTTAGCAAAATCTAAACATTTAAGGTAGGCAATCCTTTTTGAGAGAGAACTTAAGTCACGGCAGTAATCAGTATGCGATCTCGTCATCTTTGAAAGTGCTGACAAATTCAGTTGAACATTCAACAATAAAAAACATATCTTCTTAAGTATCAAAGTATTCATAGAACAGAGAAGATTACTTCGATCGACCTAAATATTTTGATTAAACTAGCGGTTTCAAGAATGTTTTTGCACCCACCTTTATTTTATACAACTTTAAATGTTTCATTTGTATAATTTAAAGTCCGGATAATACTGTAGTAGTATTAGTAGTAGAAGCAGCAGCAGCAGCAGCGGCGGCGGAGGCGGCGGCGGCGGTGAGGCGGCGGCGGTAGTAGTAGTAGTAGTAGTAGTAGTAGTAGTAGTAGTAGTAGTAGTAGTAGTAGTAGTAGTAGTAGTAGTAGTAGTATCAGCAGCAGCAGCATATTAGTATTAATTTGGAACAGTAGTAGTAGTAATTTTAGTAGTAGTAGTAGTAGTAGTAGTAGTAGTAGTAGTAGTAGTAGTAGTAGTAGTAGTAGTAGTAGTAGTAGTGGGTAGTAGTAGTAGTAGTAGTAGTAGTAGTAGTAGTAGTAGTAGTAGTAGTAGTAGTAGTAGTAGTAGTAGTAGTAGTAGTAGTAGTAGTAGTAGTAGTAGTAGTAGTAGTAGTAGTAGTTTTAGTAGTGTGTAGCAGTAGTAGTAGCAGCAGTAGCAGTAGTAGTAGCAGTAATAGTGGTAGTAGCTGTAATAAAAAACAAAGATTGTATTTTACAGCTGGTCGAAGCTACAACAGTAGCCCCGTGTCCTCGAAGTAGTCCGCTGTTTGTGTCATGTAATCAAGGATCTGACTGTGGCCCTCTCGACTGTTGTCTTCATGGATTCTGCAGCCCCGGAGGAAGAGCGGATGACAAGTGCTACTCCAATATTACAAGAAATGGCATGGAGCGACCTTCTGAAATCTGGACACAAACAGATGTGTGCCCATGTGGATATACATATTGCTGCTACAGTCCCAGCACTTCGACTCGGCGGCATTCCCTTTATGGAAAGGTTGGGAAATGTCGTGCCATAATTTGAAAATTTGAATAGCGAAGACACAAACCATATATAGTACGATTTATTGCCTGGCACATTTCGCTACATCTCGTCAGGTACTTACTGCAGATGTCACAGAACGTAGAGTAAAATAATTCGATTCATCGTTCAAGTTGAAATATACACATGTTTGCACAGTAATATCAGTTGTTTACCATGGTAATTTTAAATTGACTATCATGTCTTTCTGTTTGCACAAAATAGGCTTGTGTCTTCGTTATTCAAATTCACTACGGAAAAACATTACTATGCACACAGGAGCGATGACACCCACAACATTATGTTAACAGTTATTTTATAATTAGTTTTGTTTTTAAAACACACAAGTGTAGAAATCAGTGTCAAATCTTATATCGATATATTGGCTGATTGATCTTGAGCTTGAGAGCTATCGATAAATGGTTGCTGGTTTTGGTGTCTAGTTCGTGACAGTCGGCAGATGATCTATATATATCCACAATGGCATCGGTCACGGACTTGTATTGTCACGTCCATTAACTAAAGCAATGACAGGTGCCTAAAAAATTACAGCAGTCAAATAAATTATAGCTAGTTTACACATGACAGCAAATCTGGCTTATTTTGTTTGTTCGCTTGCTTTGAACTCAAGTGTACTCCATACACTTGCTACCACTTCTAGTAGTTGCCACTAATAAGAATTCCACTGGTCTGATTTTGCCCGTTTATTAGCTTCCCCTATTACCTATTACCAGCGTCCCTGGCAATCAGGCGAATACACTCTGGCTTATGATGAAGAGGGATTTCAAAAGACTGTTGTGGGGTCAAAGTTCTATATAGTACTAGCGTCTGGATGATAATGATTCATATTAACTAAAATTTACTTGCGTTAATTGATTGTATGGCTTTTTCAACAAACCTGAAATAAACAGATGCACAAATCTATTACTTTAGTTTCTTTTTTGATTAGTCACTACTGTGTGCTAGATTATATCTAAAGGGCTCTATAGCGTGTACAAGGGACCGATACTTTTTAACAAGACCTAGTAGCTATTTTGCCAGTCTCCCTGGTGTGGGAGTTAAAGATGTTGTTCGTAGTCCCGTATACTCTCGTACGAAACACAGCTGCGCGAGATTCGACAGTGGATCACACACACACAAGGGTAAGTTAATAAGTCCCGAATGACTATGGAAAAATAACATTTTTGTAAAACACTATTTTGTTACGAAACAGATACATGAGCCTCAAATTCGGACTGACTTATTTGGACAACGACCTTGTAACGTTAAAGGACTTTTGAGATTTGGAACATGGAATGTACGGACACTATATCGAGCTGGAGCAGCCGAAGAACTAACCCGGGAGCTGGTTGAATATTAACTGGATATAACAGCAATTCAAGAAATAAGGTGGCCAGGAGAGGGTACTTTAGAGCAAAATGGAATTATTATAATATATGGAGGAAACACCCAAAATAAACATGAATTAGGAACAGGATTTGTCATCAAAAAAGAGTTATGGGGGAACGTTCTAAACTTTAAAGCTGTTAATGACAGGATTAGTAAATTACGAATAAAAGGTAAATGGAAAAATATAACGATGATTAACGTACATGCACCTCTGAAGAGAAAGAAGATGATATTAAAGAAGGCTTTTATAATGATCTGGAAGATGTCATAGAAGAAACCCCCAAACAGGACATCCTGATTGTGCTGGGAGACTTCAACGCAAAAATAGGTAGAGAGCAAACTCATAAAAATGTTGCCGGTATGCAAAGCTTACATACAACTTCAAATGATAAAAGATGGAGAGTCATCAACCTAGCAGAAGCCAAAGGACTGCAGATCAGCAGTACCAGACTGCAAAGAAAGGATATACATAAACAAACTTGGAAATCATGTGACAAGAGAACCTATAATCAAATAGATCACATTTTAATTAACAACAAATATGCATCAAACATACAACAAGTTAGAAGCTATAGAGGAGCTGAGAGCCACAGCGACCACTTCCTCTTAGGTGCAAAATTTAAAATAAAACTTCTATGCTAAACTACAAAGGATACAATCAACATATAACAGAGAAAAACTACAAGAAATTACAGTCAAAGAGAAATTTGCAGATAAAATAAAATGTAAACTTGAAATTCTACAAAACCCGTTGGAGGAAAGCGTTGACCAAACTTGGTTGAACATCAAAAATACAATTCAAACTACCGCAGAAGAATGTCTCGGTGTGTTAACCACGCATAGAAAGAACATATGGTTCAATCAAAAATGTGAAGAAGCAGTCATTAGGAAATAGAATGCCAGACAGCTATGGCTAAATGACATCAACAACATCCAAAATGAAGAGCAATATAGAACTGAATGTAAAGAGACTACAAAAATAATTCGGCAGAAGAAGCGAGAATATATGAGCAATATAATCAAAGATATGGAAACCAATCACCAGAAAAACGAATCCAGAAAGTTTTTTAAAGAACTGAAGTCAATGAAACGAGGGCACTGTGGTATGTTGGGAGGATAATGCAATACCCACTTTGGCCTGCCCCGTGATGAAGTCAAGCTACAAGGATGGGACTAATTTCGTCTGGGGGGATGGGTCTTTGGAAGCCAAAGTGCTCCATATTGAATCAGGAAATCTAGGGTTTTCCCAGGTATATTGATGATTTACCTCCAAACTTAGCCTTCCCAGAAAAGGAGTTACTTATTTAGCTAGTGTCGCCCACTTGTATCCATTTTCCCTTATAGGTGAAACAGTTACAAGAAAAATTTGTAAGATTTTAAGTTCTCCTTTATGAATAACTTGGAACCTGGGTGCTTAAAATAGATCAGGACTGTGCTGTATATTCGTGATTACCCAGCCACCTATCGTTCCAAATTCTTCAAGTATGTGATTTAGTAATGTTAACTAAACACATATAAAAGTTTTTGTCACATCACAATATACCCGACAAAAGAAGAAGTAAAAGTAAACTTCAGTTTATTTATTAAATTGGTTGTGGAGATAAAAACATGTAGTGCATTTCTGAAACACGAATTACAATTCAGCACACCAATTAATTAATGTTAAAATGTCCTTTGGGAATCATTTAACTTCATTGGCCTGTAATCATTCAGATTGTCACTGTGCCTACCCACAAGTTCTTCCCTAATAATGTCTCTAGATTATACCTGACGATTTTGGAATTTCCATGGATTCATTATGTTTGTGAAATTAAACAGTCTCTACACACAAATATGACTTGAGGTTATTATTTAAATGTTCTCAGTCTATTGAATGTGATGTGCCTGTGGCAATGGTTCTCAAGTTTAAGTAAGTTCAATTGAGTACAGTTTAGTTCAATTCAATTGAGTTGGTGGTGAGATTGTTCTGGGTCTGACATGCTGGCTTTTAGAAGGACACCCAGATAACACTGAGTACTAGATTCTCTGGGAGTTATTAGGTTGGCAGCTCCTCTATGAATTGTTTTCCAATAACAGATTCGGGGTAACTATCCACTTGACGCAGTGCAAGAATACCTAATTTGTTCTCCAGCTGATCATTGGCATTGGTTCGGGTTCAGTCCATTCCCTACTCAACAATATGTTCATCCATCTAATATGATCTTATCAACTTGTTTTTTCAATAATCTGCTATAATCTGCAGTAATCTGAAGTAATCTGCGCTAGATTTGCAATGGTCTGCAATAGATCGGTGATAAATCTGCGATAATCTGCCATAAATCTGCGATAAATCTGCGAACACCGTCTTCCTCACCTGGCGTGAATAAACATGGTGATCCTGTTTATATATGCTCAATTGATGATGGTTCTCCAGTTGACAAGAATGAAAAGGGCTACAGATAGAAGTGATAGAAACTAGAAGATTAAGGAAGTACCTACAGGTTGAGAGCTACAGTGTCTCTTCTTTGCACTGGTATCAGGCATCTGTCAATTCATCTGGCAAGCTACTACTACTGCTTTTGCTCTTGTACATAGTGATCTGTTAAGGCTGTTGTTCTCACAAAGGACACAGACACAGAGACTGATAAAG
Organism: Cepaea nemoralis; assembly: GCA_014155875.1. NCBI lineage: Eukaryota > Metazoa > Mollusca > Gastropoda > Stylommatophora > Helicidae > Cepaea > Cepaea nemoralis. Next base: position 283,078 of record JACEFZ010003039.1, on the reverse strand, counting down.
CTGGTAGATGAGTGATGGAGAGTTCATGAAGGAATGCACACAGCAAGATCTGATCCTGAACTGCAATGGTACAGAACAGGATGATGATGATGGCATATCATTTCTATAAACTCACATTAAAAAATCAGGGCTGCATCAGATGTTAAGTTAGCTCGTTTATTCTTCATGTTTATTCTTTTTTACTTCCTCTGTCATATCCTTTACTTGCTTCTTCTAACACTGTGGTAATATATCCTATGTTGGTTAGAAGTGAAGATGCATGAGAGCATATCTTCATTTACTTACTTTTCAGACAGGGGTGCAATATTACTAATGATATTTCCCATGCTGGTTAGTAGTGATAATGCATGAAAGCATATTATGTGTATTTTCCTTTACTTACTTTTCCAAGCAGGGTTGTGTTATTATAAACTGACATTACACATGTTGGATAGCAGCAATAATGTATGGAAACACATAATGAATATTCTCTTGTACTCGCTTTCCCAAACAGGGAGGTGATTTTACATAATGACACTCCATATGTTGGCAGAAGCTATAATGTGCAGAAGCATATAATGAATATTTTAATTCATAAGTTGATACAATTATTGTCATGGATAGAATGAATATTAAAGTGCAAGTGAAGTACTCATTGTATAATCTCACGCCGCCTCTCATGCATTGACAACAACATATATACATAGAGATAGAGAGATGAGATGACAAAGTACAGCTCATTCTCTCATTCTAACACAAATCTTCTTCCTCTTCGTTCACTGGAGTGCCTGGACTGGGTTGTTTGCCTGACTTCAGTTCGATCAGAGTGCCAGATGCAGTGACGGTCATTCTGCATCTCAGTTCGAATATATCACAGCAGTTTAAAACGCTGGACCTGTCATCAATGCTAATCAGTCATGCAACACAATCTTTCTTCACACCACTGACGTATAAAGACAAGAGGAAGAAACCATTCATTCCTCCTTCTCTCATTCTCGTGTGCTGAATATGGGTCGTTGATTTAAAAACAAAAGAGGGCAGCGGTCGCCACAAAACATGTCTTTTACTAAACCAGTCCTGAAGTAATAAAGAAGCTATAAGGTTTTAGATGAGAATATCATTCTGGGCTTAGACTTGCCTCTTTTCACAGCTTAAGATGTAGTGTACAGTACAGCACTTCTTTTGGAAACAGAAGATATTTTCTAGACAGTGATGGCAGAATCAGCCATTGCCTGAACAGGGATAAAAGTTGGCGGCTATCTCCAGATGGAAGAATATATGGTACTATAACAGTACAGCGAAGGGACGGTGGTGGACTATCAACAACTCTAAGACGGACGGTTCTAGCTCCATATTACTTTATTCAGAATCAAGCCAGATGTTGCTCAGTTAAATCATACGTCCATTTCTTCTCCAGTCCCAGATGTTAACTGCCCCCTAACAACCAACTACGTCACGACTTGAGCATCCTTCTTCCCATTCCACCCTGATGCTCAAGCGTGCTGTAGTTTTGCCCACCCCATATACACATACTGCTACACCTTCCTATGTTTTCTAAAGACTTTTTCCCTTAAAAAGTCTTTACTCCCAATCCCCCTACTCTATTCCCTCTCTTTCCTTACCTCCCACAGCTCCTCTAATCTTCCCCAAACCAACTTTATTTTAAGTAAAACAATCTATTCATAACTCTTTCCCCTGCCATATAGTAATCCACTATATATTTCTTGTTCGTTCTTGGCTCCTCAAGGTTCCTATATAAAATATATATATCATAAGAACAGCTCGTATAAATCGTTATCGTATACTTGACATTATGAAATTCTTCACTCTTTCACAACACAGGATGGACAGAAACAATGTAGTTAGAAAAAGCAAAGAAGGGGTGCGCACCCAGTGAAAAGCATAAAGAATGAATAGTCAACATGATCACATTTACATAAAGTAATGAATGGTCAACACAATCACATTTACCTCCCTTGCCAATAAAAAAAATTTTGTAAAATATTTTTTTAAAAATACATCTTATGAAATAGATCTTTGTTCTCTATAAATCAAGTTGACATAAGTTTTCTCAACATTTATATATTCAACATTTATATTGCCATCCACAATCTTGTCTATATTTCGTTATCTCATCTTTGACCACGAGCCAATGTTTATATTCCATGAACATTTTTAATTTAAATTAACGCTGGTTTTTCCTATATCTTGCCCCCTCACATCCCATGATCTGCTTCTTTGTCTACCTATATATATATACCCCCGCTTATATGCTGCCATTCACAGTCTCCCCCCTTTTTTTTCATATACCCAACCTTATATCTTCATATTAAAATTAAAAGAGGAACCATTCAATTACCAAACCCTAATGCAGCTTCTATAAGAACCTCTTCATGCCGATTATCACAGCACTTAATATTCACAAAGAGAATGTGTCTCTCTATTAGCCCTCGGTAGTTTTATTAACTCTTTTCTGAACGAAGGGTCTTACATAAAGCCCCATGTATTTTCTTTGAAAATTAAACTTACTTAATTAAATTTATAACATATTTATTAACAAGGTAACCTAATACACAAAACACTTAATTAAATTATGAGTTAAGCGAAATAAGATCAAAACAAGACATTATACCCCCCAACTCATTCAAAGAAAAACACATTTTAAAATAATATAACATGCATCTTATCAAATCAGAAGAAAATATTCTATTATTACCTATCACTATTGGTCTCTTTTACGGACCAATAGTTTGTACGCAAAAGTCTAGGAACACAATAATCCTATTCAAATAACAACAACCATTTCACAGGACCAAACCAAGCAAAAAAACATATTATATATGAGGCATTAAAACTCAGACTCAATAAAACAATCAAATAATAACAATCATTTTACAGGACCAACTCAAGCAAAAAAAAACATATTATATATGAGGCATTAAAACTCAGACTCAATAAAACAAGTGTCTTCTCGCTAAAGAGAAGGTTTTCAAAAAAAAATATAATTCACTTAAAATTAACTACGTACAGTGGCCCATCAACATTGGCCTCCTATACGAACCAATGTAACACATATCTATTCCACTATTTTTATAACCGAGAAAACCAAACACTTCACTGCCAAGTATGTATATCTGTTAACTACAGACCAATTTCTTAACTTAGAACAATATCTGTTCTCTCTACACACACAAAAATCACTAATCAGCAATAACCGTACTATCATTGATTCTCTCCCCTCACAATTTTCTATCTTTTTCCAGCCTAACTCCTAACACATCACAATGTCTGGAATATCCTCTTAAGCAAGCACTGTAACTACAGGTCAACTCATTTTATCTATTACTAATGTGGCGATTATCCCAATGTCATCTCAATGTACCAACCGTCATCTATCTACTAATTAACCTGTGGCTCGGCACACCAATTGTTTCCCTTGGCTTTGTACCAAACATCACTACAACTTCTTAATCATTACCGTTAACCACGGCATTTCTAGCACCAACAAAAACCTGTCTATTTACTATAGAGCACCTCCACCTGCTGTACCATTATCCAACTTGTCTATCTACGAAAACTCAAGAAGTTGAAACATAAAATCAACCAGCAATTCCATCACAGAGAGGAAAAAAATATATGCCTCACTCGAACCTACCTCTATATTAGTTATCTCAATGCTTAACTACTCCTCAAGACCATTTATGAAAAGTATCCATAGAAGCCTTTTCCATTTCCACCGTTTCATATACTTCATCAAGTATCTCTTTCCTTTTTACATCATGAAACTTATATCTTGCCATCTGCAGTATTTTCTAATCATTTACTTCTTACGTTTCCACTTCTTCAATAACTCCAAGTTTCTTTGAATAAGTGCTATCTCCACATCAATATCCTCTTCTTCGTATAACTTATTAGTTTCTTCCATACTACTATTTGATTCTGACTTTTCATCCATTTCCTCTTCTTCACCTGTATGTCTCTCGCTAGCAGCCGCTAATCTCTTCCGTTCAATATCCCATCTAATTTGTCTATCACTATTTCTTAAGGACCTTTCTAGTAGAGGCATATCTTCACCGCTTGTTGAATAATCTCTAATTCTCCTCTGTCTTTTCACCTCTCTTTCTCTTTGTCTATCCACTCTTCTTTTCGTTGCTTGTCTAGTATTCTTAAATGGAGCACCTGTTTCCTCTTCCATAGACTCTATACTATCATAATGACTCTCATTCACTTTTTCTTCTTCTACCGTTTTCGGTATTGTCTGTTCTTGAGTATCATCGTCAACTGGAGTTGTTATCAACTGATTTTGTGCTGGATCTTTTCTAAAACCTGGGATTATTGTAGTTCCCCTGACGACTTGTTCATCTAAGTATCCGGTGTCTGAATAATAATTATTATTATAATTATCATTTCCCTTCTCATCATCATCTCTTCTTAAGTGTTCCACGTGTGCCCTTGCCACATGTCCCGTGATCTGGTTCTTGATACTATACGATACATTTCCTAGCTTTTCTAAAACGTAATAACCTGGGACCCAACGAGCATCAAACTTAGAGTTCCTTCTATGCTTCTTGTAATAAACTCTATCACCTACTTTAAACTCCTGTAATTTTGTATTCACGTTTTTGTACTTTTTCTGTCTTTCTCTAGCTTTAATTATACTATTCTTTAATCTCACGTGTGCTTTATGCATTTCTTGTATGATGGTCTCTTGAAAGTCTTCCCCCATATACTTCCGTCTTGGTTTTAACAGATTATCTATAGGTAGTACTGGTTCTCTCCCGTGTATTAAATAGAATGGTGAAAACCCCGTGCTCTCATTTTGATTTGTGCGTATAGCGCTAAGCGCTGGTCCCAGGAACAAATCCCAATCTTTCTCATGTTCATTGACGATCTTTGCTATGATATCATATAATGTCCTATGTTGACGTTCGTTCTTAGCATTTGAAGAAGGTCTATAATATGAGGTCTTTATATGGTTTATATTCAAATCTTTTAATAACTTTTCGAATTTTTTATTTACAAATTCCCTACCATTATCCGTAAGTATACTTTGTGGGCAACTAAATCTTGGTACGAACTCTTGTAAAAAAATATTAATGACAGTATCTGCGCTCTTATCTGGGATTGCATAAACTTCCGGCCAAAGACTGTAGACGTCTACTATATGAATTAAATACACGTTTCCTGACAATGTTCTAGGGTGAGGACCCGATATATCCAAACTAATTTTTTGCATAGGAAACTGAGGAATATCTGTATCTTGTAAGGGACACTTAATTGTTTTCATATTCCTTAATCTGCATCTTTCACACGTATCTACATATTTGCAAGCAGATTTGAATAAGTTCGGCCAATAATATTTACTCGTAAGTGCTTTCACCAATTTATCACGACCGAGATGACCATTCTCATCATGATATGCTTTTAAAACTTCATTTTCCAAATGTTTTGGAATATATTTCCTTAGCTGTTCGTTCCTTTCACACATATAATATAACTGTTCGTCCTCTTGTAAAACTAAATAATTCTTCTTATATTTGTTCTCCTCCGTTTCTTTTAATTTCTGTTTTATTTGTAAGACTTTTGGATCTAATTCTTGTTCTTCTTTCATATTAAACTGTGCTAAATGTGGGTCTTCTGCTCTAGGTTCAGACTCTTGATCCGATGGTAAACTCTCAAACTCTTCTCTATTTATTATGGCAGAATCTAATATATTCACTTGCCAGTTTTGGTCGTCGATCTCTGGTTCACCTTCATCTTCTGTGTCTCCTGATGACTGTGGATACGGGATCCTAGACAATAAATCAGCACATGTGTTAATCCTACCTGGAATGTATTCAATTTTCGTATTGTATCCCTGTAGATTCAATGCCCACGTCTGTATCTTCCTGTTCTGCACTGGAACTTCTAACAGAGATTTTAAAGGCATATGGTCAGTTCTAATAACAAAATTTGCGTTATGTAAGTAGTAATTTAGTTTCTGTAGAGCATAATGAATAGCATACGCCTCCTTCTCAATGGTCGCCCATTTCCGTTGAGACCTGCTAAGTTTATGAGACAAGAAATAAATTGGCCTTTCATTTTTAACTCCTGGTATTCCAGATTCTTTTCCTTCATATGGTTGAACCAAACACGCTCCTATAGCATTGTCCGAAGCATCTGTATATAATATTAGCTGTTTATTCAAGTCTGGATGCGTCAATAGTGGTACCACTGTTAAGCTGTTTTTTAAAAACTCGAACGCTTTTTGACACTCATCATCCCACTTAAATCTAGCGTATTTGCCCGTTAAATTAGTAATAGGTTCTGCTATTTTTGAAAACCCTGGGATGAAGCGCCTATAATACCCACAGGTTCCAATAAAAGCACGCACTTCCTTAACGTTAGTTGGAGGAGGTAACTCTTTAATAACCTTTATCTTGTCTTGGTCTGGTTTAATTCCGTCTCTATTTATAATATACCCCAAATATTTTGTTTCTGTCTTTAAAAACTGGCATTTACTAAGCTTCAATTTACCGTCATGTACTCTTAATCTGTCGAATACTAATCTAACATGTTTTAAATGATCATCCACATCCCCTGCTGTATAGATAAGAATGTCGTCTATGTATGCTAATGCAAACTTTTGCATACCCTCTAATACCTCATTTATTAACAGCATGTAGTGAGACGGGGCCGTTCGAACCCCGAATGGCATTCGTAAGAATTCGTAAGAACCCATATGAGTACAAAAAGCACTCTTCTTTTGAGCGTCTTCCGACATCGGGATACACCAGAATCCTGATCTTGCGTCTAGTGTCGTGAAAAATGTGGAGCCATTAAGCAACCCCAAAATATCATCAATCACCGGCAGTGGGTACGCTACATTCTTAGTGATTTTGGTCAACGCCCTGTAGTCGCAACAGAATCGATGTGAACCATCAGGTTTGGTCACGATTACGATTGGAGATGACCATTCTGACTTCGACCTTGTTATTATCCCTGCTTTCAACATATCTTCTATTGCCTTTTAAACAACTTCTCTATTTCTTAATGGAGTTCTATATGGTTTTAATCTAATTGGTGGATGGTCTCCCGTATCTATTTCCATTGTAACTGTTTTTGTCTTTCCCAATTCTAAATCATTAATTGCAAATACATCCTGATTTTCTTTTATAAGTTGTTCTAATACTTTCTTATTTTCTGGTGGCGCTTTAACTGTGCCAACAATTCTTGTTCCCTTGTCATTTTGTCTAGTGAATGTATTTGGGCTGTATTTCTTCTGGATGGATGGATCAATTCATCCATTTGTACGTTCCCTCTTCTTCCGCGTCCGCGTCTGTTATTAACTCTTTTACTAGAAGTTTCTGAATAATTTGTTCCCGACATTTCTACTCTATCCGTTCCCAATATGTCACTAATGTTATGTTCTAGTTTGGCTATTACACATCCTCTGTATAATTTGATTTCTCTACCTGTGTTGTTAATAATCATTACTGGAAAGTTTAAGTGTTTATCTAACGATATTATTCCATCCGGAACTTCAAGACCAGGCTCATCAATAACTTCCTTTTGCAATTCAGTGATTCTAACTGTGTGTCCTGCCACATAATATGGGTTTCTCTTTATCTTCGCTTGTATCAAATTAACCGACTGTGGTTTTAACGTCGTGGACATTTTAATTCTAACTAGTGCCGATATATGCATGTCTTCTTCCATATCTACATACACGTCCTTGAGTTTTAATTTGTGTAAATCAAAGAGAAGTCTTACTCCGTTTTTTATTAAAAAATCTCTTCCTATAAGCATGTTTCTATTTAAATCTTTCACTACCTGAAAAAGATGTCTTACGTCGATCCCCCCTAATTTAAAATTGATTCTTGTCTGTCCAACTACTTGTAAATTCTGTCCTGTAACAGAGTGAAGATTATTATGACTCTTAAATATTCTACAATTTCTCATTATTTTATATAAAAAGCTTTCTTTAATTACACTAACCTGAGCTCCTGAATCAATTAATGTACGAACTCTATATTTTCCTATTTCTATTATACATGAGCTATGATCTGTTTTATTTTCTGTAAACTGTTTGATTTCATCTAGTTGAAAGTATTCTCTACTCGTCCTACTATGCCTGTTATTAACATATTCTTTAAACCTTGGGACCTTATTATTTCCCCTCCTACTACAGGTCCTATTTAATAGGTAGGGCGCCGGTTTTCCTGCGTTCTTGTACCAGTAAAATTCCTGTGTCTATCTTCAACATTCCTATTCAACCTGCTATTGCCATTTCTACTTTGTGTATTCGACTGGACACGCCTGTTATCACAAAAACGAGAAACATGTCCGCGTTGACCACAAAACCAACAGACTATATTTGTGTTGTTCGTTTTACCTACTGTCTCACTTGTAGGATACCTCATTTGTCTTCTTTCATCATAAGCACTTCTGTTATTACCTTGTAATGTCTGTATACCTCCTCTCCTATTCCATCCGAACCTCGTTTCTCCTATCTCCATAGGCTCCTCAATCCTATCTTCTCGACTAGTTCCTATTTCTCGTCCTGTTCTCAATCTAAATCTACGTCTCAAATTTTCTTCTTGTACCGCAATATCTACAGCTTGTGATAACCTCTCGGGGTTTTCTCTCATTAGCTTAAACTTCAATCCATCGGATTTTATGCCATCTACAAAAATCCCGACTAACATCCTCTCCACCTCCTCTCCTCGTACATTCTGTCCTAAGAATGCTTCTTCAGCCAGGTTAATCAACCTATCGCTGAACAATTGTACCGTCTCTCCAGTGTTTTGTTTAGACTGTCTCAACACCGAAAACGCATGTTGTGGATCCGTTATTTCAGCGTACTTATGTGCTAGGTCGTCTTTGAACTGTTCCCATGTCTCATCTACTCTAGCCTCTAATTTCCTTCGGATATGATCCGAAACCGGTTCTGTTGCTGCTTGATAAGCAAGTCTCATTTTCTCTTCATCTGATGCAGACACCAAATATGCATATTTCTCTATGGAAGTTATCCATGTCTTAAACTCTCTGGCCTGTCCACTAAACGTTACAATTTCAGTTGCCATTCCCTGTTGTTTTATAACCGTATGAAGTCTACCTACCGCTGTTCCTACCCCCGTCAAAACTTGTGCCAATGAATCTTGTTCCGTCATGCTGAAATATTTACAGTTATTCAAGCAAAAAAAAAACAATCAATACTTATTAATATACAGTCTTAAATTAACCAAAGGATGTTATCTTCCTCCTGAAACTCAATAATTTTCTATCTAATAGAAAAATCTAATTATATTACCCCTGTTCTTGTTGAACTTATTTTTCCAATCGCAATTGAAGTCCTTGACGTCTATGCCGAGACTGTGAAGCACGTTATCTGGTACTCGAGTAGTTGAACCAGGATCGACAAAGCGGCTTCAGTACTTCGTAAGGGTCAAAAATGCTCGACTGGGCTCGATAGGCTCGACTGGGCTCGATAAGACAGTGAAGAACGATTGAACGTATCAGCCACCCAGGGACGGGCTCTTGAAACAAGGCAAGGAACGATTGGATGTATCAGCCACCCAGGGACGGGCTCTTGAAACACAGCAAGGAACGATTGAATGTGTCAGCCACCCAGGGACGGGCTCTTGAAACACGGCAAGGAACGATTGTGATCAGAGGACAGCACTGGCCAGCCCTCTGACATCAGCAATGAACGATAGTCAGCTTCTCAAAACAACCGACAGTGTAGAGCAGCGGCAGACTGATTTGACAAAGCGGCTCTCTCACACAACGGAGTCCGGAGATGACTTGACAACGGCTCGATTGGCTCGATAACGATCTGAGAACGGCCTGGGCTTCACCACCAGTAAAGCTCGAAAACAATCTGAGAGCGGCCTGGACTTCACCACCAGTAAAGCTCGAAAACGATTTGAGAGCGGACTTCACCACCGCATGAATACATTAAAGGTTGATCTGTTCCGGTGCCAGTTTAGGTCGGGCATTTTGGAAAACTTCCTGAAGTCCGTTCAGCAACAATCTGATAACGTGCTAATGTTTCAAAGGCACTGCATTTTCCCCACAAACGCTGTATGAAGTAGTGGCTGCATCAAATATAGTGGCCTAGTACCCTCCGCTATGTACCGCGACAATTGAAGTTATTCGTCCTGGTCTGGGCAACAATTCTGTACTATAACAGTACAGCGAAGGGACGGTGGTGGACTATCAACAACTCTAAGACGGACGGTTCTAGCTCCATATTACTTTATTCAGAATCAAGCCAGATGTTGCTCAGTTAAATCATACGTCCATTTCTTCTCCAGTCCCAGATGTTAACTGCCCCCTAACAACCAACTACGTCACGACTTGAGCATCCTTCTTCCCATTCCACCCTGATGCTCAAGCGTGCTGTAGTTTTGCCCACCCCATATACACGTACTGCTACACCACGTGCAGGAACCTTCAAGCTCAGAACTCACATACACAAAGCTTTACCTGACGCATATATCAGCTACATATCCTTTTTAGAGGTACTCTGGCACTGAATCAGGCGAGGGACACACAAGTATACAATACTCCTTAAGAAAACACACCCGGCTCCCCTGAAGATCAAACTGTATGTGCGCGTTCTTAGGCTCTTTCCGACCGAGCAGTCTTTGTGAGACGCTACCAAGGCTAAGTCGACCAATAGATGTATAAGATTTGAACACCTGACCTGTCCGTCATCGAGTGACACTATTTTTAGACATGATACAATATTCCTGACATTCCGATGCAGAATAGCGTAGGCACTTTAAAGAACTGTGTGTTTTGGAGCTGTGGCGTGCAACTTTGTAATGTAATGAGGTGCGCAAAATGCGACAGAGCCCCCCTCCAGATTGATCTCCGTGGAGAGCAAACGTCTCATTCATTCACAGTTGACACGGTTCCTTTTGCGATCCCTCTTGTTGGTTTTCCACTTCATCCGAAGTTGATGGTTCATCAGGAACTGGGTGTCGACTCAAAAAATTCGGCGCCTACGTTCATTTTCCCAGGAACGTATTCGATTTGGAATGAGTATGGTTGCAACAGCAGCGACCATCGCATGAGTCTTGCGTTCAGATTCCGTGATGATGCCAGAAACATCAAGGGTTGGTGATCACATTGCACTGTAAAATGTTTACCATACAGGTATGCCTGAAACTTTTCCACTGCCCAGATTAAAGCAAGGCACTCACGCTCAATCACCGAGTAGTTCCGCTCAGCTGCATTCAATTTCCTGCTTGCATAAGCTACAGGGAATAGCTCTGAGTGATCATCTCCTTTCCTCTGGAGTAAGGCGGCCCCACCCCTATATTACTCGCGTCTGTGCGAAGCACGAACGAACGGTCGAGGTCTGGTAGATGTAGGATTGGTTTGGCTGTTAAAGCTTGTTTGAGAGCTGTAAAAGCTTTCTCACAATCAGCAGACCAAATGGCTTTTTCGGGATTCCCCTTTTTGGTAAGATCCGTTAAAGGTGCAGACAGAGTAGTTGAAGTCTTTAATGTATCTTTGATAGAATCCACATAAGGAGACGAATGATCGAACATCCTTTTTGGTCCTTGGGCGAGGTGCTCTCTGAAGTCTCTCCACATTCCCTTCTTGAGGTGTTATGAAGCCTTGAGATACCCTATGGCCTAGGAAGTCCAACTGTTGAAATATTATTTGACACTTCTTGGGTCTTGCTGTCAAACCTGTTTCCTTAAGTCGCTTGAACAAGAGATGCAATGTCTTGACATGCTCCTCAAATGTCTCAGTCGCAACTAAAATATCATCCATGAAGTGGCTGATGGCCGGATGACGTAATGGGTCAAGTAATCTTCTCATCATGCGTGTAAAAACACTTGGAGCGTTACTTAATCCAAATGGCAGAACATTGAACTCGTAGTGTCCTCCAGGAGTACTGAAAGCTAACCACGGTCTGACTTCCGGTTTAACAGGAATTTGGTAATATCCCTTGCTGATATCAATCCTGGTGAAGTATTGGGCTGTGCTGAGCCGGGTGAATAGTTGATTCTGGTCGGTAGAGGTATGGAGATTCAGATGGTGATATGATTCTTGATGAGAGCATCTGCTGTATCTCTTCCTGCAAAGTATTTTCTCTGTCACCTCAAATGGTCCCTTCCATCCAATTTGCAACATTTTCTGACTAGTTGGAAGTAGTAGCAGCACTTTTTCACCCACTGTCAGCTCTCGATCTTTTGCTTCTTTGTTGCAATTGCGAGCCATTCTTCGTCGAGCTCGATGTAGATTCACATTTGCTTGTCTCCAACCATGTTGTAGACGTTTCTTCAACTCAGCAACATAAACAGATGCAGTAACTACTGTATCATCTGCGTGATCATCAGTTCACTTGCTCAGTAAAGCTTCTAATGATCCCTTGATTGGCCTCCCAAACAACCGTTTTGCGGGCGCAATCCCAGTTGAGTGATGTGGAAATTCCCGATATGCAAATAGTGCAGCCGGAATATGCGAGTCCCAATCCTCTGGTTTTTCCTGAGCTAACTTTCTCAGATTACTGATGAGGGTACCGTCCCACCGTTCGACACTCCCATTTGTCTGTGGAAACAAGGGAGGTGAATAGATATGGGGTGTATGAAATAGCCGAAAGATTTCTTCCATGAGTTTACTTCAAAACTGTGATCCATTGTCTGTTAGGATTTTAAGTGGGAATCTAATTCGAGTAAATATCTCAAGTAAGGCTTCAGCGATGTGCTTGGAGTCACTTGATGGCATTGGGATACTCTCCGCCCACATTTAACAGACGTCCACCAATGTTAATATGAATCGATTCCTCCTCCTCGTTTTGGGGTTTGGGGAGTGGTCCGATAATGTCTACTGCTAACCTCTCGAATGGAGAACCACTGATTGGCATCTCACCAAGAGTCACAGGGGGAGTCCTATGTCTTGGGGTCATTCGTTGGCATTCCGGGCTTGATTTGACATATCGTATGATGTCAGCATTCATTCCTGGCCAAAAGTAGTACATGAAAATTCTTTGCGTAGTGGCATTTATTCCCATATGCCCATTGAACGGTAAGCTGTGGCCCATTTTTAATATTTGAGCACGATATGTAGACGGGACAACTAGTTGAGAATACTCTTGTCCACTTTTGCCTGCCCTTCGGTATAGAAGTCCACCCTTCATATACATGTCGCCTCTACGTGGAGGTGAATGTGGTTTAGGCAGTTTGTTGAAGCATAGCAATAAGGTGCTGTCGGTACTCTGTGCTGTCTTCAGATCCTCTGAACGAGGTGTAGCCGGGGTCGACGATGTTGGAGCCTTTTCTGTCTGAGATCTGGTCGTCATAGCAGTGATCATCACAGTCTGTATAGGATCTTCTAAATACACGTAACGACAACCGAGCATGACAGGAAACACGGCATCATCTATCACCGCGGCCTTGATTGTTCCAGTAACATAACGTGAAGATATATGTACTCGAGCCACTGGTAGTGACATCTTGATTGAACTTTTCAAGGGTCCTTTTATACTCACCATTTCCTTAGTCAACTGTTCTGGTTGAACTAAGGGTGTTGCTACGATGCAGTCATAATTTAGACCTGTATCATATAAGCAAATGGCGGGGTATCCATTTAACAAGATGGATTCCACTACCGGTATTTTGGGATTGGTGTCTTCGTGAGTTGTCACGCTGGACGTTTCACTAGTGCTCACCTGTCGTTCCCTCCGGCGATTCAGACATGCAACTGTGTCAGGGGTAGGAGGTTTTTTCCGACAATCAGCTGTGTGATGTCATACCTTCTTACAATGAATACAGTAGTCCTTACCACTCCTCTTGACAGCCTGAATATAAGATGGACTGGTGCCCGAAGATTTCTTCAAATTCTTATTGGGGTTGGTGCTTTCTGTTTCTTTGGTCTTGAATGATTTGTCAGGGGGAGAAGCTGTGGTCGTCCGACTCTTACTTCCCACCTCCTTCATAGATTTCTCCAATCTGTCTGCCAAAAGAATAATATCCTCAAGTCTATCAGCCCCATGCTGTGTTAAGAAGGCCCGAAGTTCTGATTGGTCAATTAAAATCATCTCTCGGAGTCCTTCAAATTATTCCTCAAACTTTCCCATCTCTACCCATTTGTGCAAATAGGATTGTAATCTTTCGACCAATTGGCCGTAGCTTTCCCCAGGCTCTTTCTTAGCTGATCTAAATTTCCTTTTATAGTTTTCAGAATCAACCTCGAAGCGAGTTAATAAAGCTCTTTTGAGAGTACCCTAATCTTGTTGTTCCTCATGACTAACTCTTGAGAAAATGTAAAAGGCGGTCTATCTCAGGCCCTGGGACAACTTCACCGACCATCTAGATTCCTCAAGCCCACAGGTAACACACATAAGTTCGAAACATGAAAAATAATGTTCAATTCCGTCAACGATCTAATCATATGGTTCCAAAGGAAATGCCATGGCTCCTGTGCGATGACAGCTTTCCTCTGCCTGTATGTCTGTAGTTGGCCTGCCTGTGGAAACGGATGGGGTGGGAGGAACACAACTTTCCAGTCTCCTCAGCTCCAACTCAGCATCCATGTACCTGATCTCCAACTGATGTTGCCTCTCTTTTTCTCTATTATCAATTTCAGCCTGCAGCTTCCTATCCTCCAATTCCAAAGCTATCCGGCTTTCTCTCTCTTCTTGGGTTGTCTCGGCCAGTAAACGCTCATATCGATCGAATTCGTCAGAGACGTACTTCGCGAGCTCTAAACCCGTTAACCCACAATGCATGCCTACATCGACATATTGTGCCCGTAGCATAGCTGTTTCCGCCATAATAAATTCTAGATTTCCCCCAAATATTTGAAAAAAATACAAAGTGTCACCTCTGTCAATTCAGGTACAGAGCATGCAATGGCGAAACAACAAATAACAATCAGACAACGCAATGTTGCAGGAAAATGTGCAAACTAATTTTTAGTGTTTCTGACTATGAGAGAAAATCACCAAACACCCGAAGTTAATATCACTCACCAACAGAGATTCTGATTTACCCCCTAATTTACACCCGGTTACTTAAGAAATAAAGTGATTTATAAATCAGTGGTTCTAAATCCCGAAAAACACAATGTCCACCTGGTGGCTTTGCAAATGTGGTCTTTAAGAATGTGAGTTAAGTTCAGCAAAAATGTAGAGTTGTATTTCACATGAAATCCTGAAAGAAAATATCCACATAAATCAAGTAATAGTGATGTGAACAAAGGTAACCATCCTGGCATAGAGGTTCCAGTTAATGTTGATCTGGTTGCAAGAAGTCTCGAGTTTTCATCCCGGGCGACGGCCCCAGTTAATGTAGTATGTTGGGAGGAGAATGCAGTACCCACCTTGGCCTGCCCTGTGATGAAGTCAAGCTACAAGGATGAGACTAATTTCGTCTGGGGGGATGGGTCTTTGGAAGACAAAGTGCCCCATATTGGCTCAGGAAATCTAGGGTTTTTCCGGGTATATTCATGATTTCCCTCCAAACTTAGCCTTCCCAGAAAAAGGGTTACTTATTTAGCTCGTGGCCCCCACTTGTATCCATTTTTTCCTTATAGGTGAAAGGTTACAAGAAAAATTTGTAAGATTTTAAGTTCTCCTTTATGAATAACTTGGAACCTGGGTGCTTACAATAGAACAGGACTGTGCTGTCTATTCGTGATTACCCAGCCACCTATCGTTCCAAATTCTTCAAGTATGTGATTTAGTAATGTTAACTAAACACATAGAAACGTTTTTGTCACATCACAATATACCCGACAAAAGAAGAAGTGAAAGTAAAATTCAGTTTATTTACTAAATATGATGTGGAGATAAAAGCATGTAGTGCATCTGGGAAACATAAATTACAATTCAGCACACCATTTAGTTAATGTTCATTTAACTTCATTGGATCTAGACCTGTTGTCACTGTGCCTACCCACATGTTCTTCCTAATAATGTCTCTGGATTATACCTGATGATGATGGAATTTCCATGGATTCGTAATGTCTGTAAAATTAAACAGTCTCTATACACAAATATGACTTGAGGTTATTATTTAAATGTTCTCAGTCTATTGAATGTGATATGCCTGTGGCAATTGTTCTCAAGTTTAGGTAAGTTCAATTGAGAAAAGTTTAGTTCAATTCAATTGAGTTCGTAGTGAGATGGTTCTGGGTCTGACATGCTGGCTTTTAGAAGGACACCTAGAAAACACTGAGCACTAGATTCTCTGGGAGTTATTAGGTTGGCAGCTCCTCTATGAATTGTTTTCCAATAACAGATTCGGGATAACTGTCCACTTGACGCAGTGCAAGAATCCCTAATTTTTTCTCCAGCTGATCATTGGCATTGGTTCTGGTTCACTCCATTCCCTACTCAACAGTATGTCCATCCATCTAATACGATCTTATCAACTTGTTATACAATAATCTGCTATAATATGCAGTAATCTGAAGTAATCTGCGCTAGATCTGCAATGATCTGCGATAGGTCTGCGATAATCTTACCAGGCTGGTAGATGAGTGATGGAGAGTTCATGAAGGAATGCACACAGCAAGATCTGATCCTGAACCGCAATGGTACAGAACAGGGTTATGATGATGGCATATCATTCCTATAAACTCACATTACCAAATCAGGGCTGCATCAGATGTTAAGTTAGCCTGTTTATTCTTCATGTTTATTCTTTCTTACTTCCTCTGTCATTTCCTTTACTTACTTCTTCTAACACTGGAGTGATATATCCCATGTTGGTTAGAAGTGAAAATGCATGAGAGCATATCTTCATTTACTTACTTTTCAGACAGGGGTGCAATATTACTAATGATATTTCCCATGCTGGTTAGTAGTGATAATGCATGAAAGTATATTATGTGTATTTCCTTTACTTACTTTTCCAAGCAGGGTTGTGTTATTATAAACTGACATTATACATGTTGGATAGCAGCAATAATGTATGGAAACACATAATGAATATTCTCTTGTACTCGCTTTCCCAAACAGGGAGGTGATTTTACATAATGACACTCCATATGTTGGCAGAAGCTATAATGTGCAGAAGCATATAATGAATATTTTAATTCATAAGTTGATACAATTATTGTCATGTATAGAATGAATATTAAAGTGCAAGTGAAGTACTCATTGCATAATCTCACACCGCCTCTCATTCATTGACAACAACATATATACATAGAGATAGAGAGATGAGATGACAAAGTACAGCTCATTCTCTCATTCTAACACAAATCTTCTTCTTCTTCGTTCACTGGAGTGCCTGGACTGGGTTGTTAGCCTGACTTCAGTTCGATCAGAGTGCCAGATGCAGTGACGGTCATTCTGCATCTCGGTTCAAATATATCACAGCAGTTTAAAACGCTGGACCTGTCATCAATGCTAATCAGTCATGCAACACAATCTTTCTTCACACCACGGACGTATAAAGACAAGAGGAAGAAACCATTCATTCCTCCTTCTCTCATTCTCGTGTGCTGAGTATGGGCCGTGGATTTAAAAAAAAGAGGGCAGCGGTCGACACAAAAGTCATAACATGTCTTTTACTAAACCAGTCCTGAATTAATGAAGAAGCTATAAGGTTTTAGATGAGAATAGCATTCTGGGCTTAGACTTGCCTCTTCTCACAGCTTAAGATGTAGTGTACAGTACAGCACTTCTTTTGGAAACAGAAGATAAGGATGGGGTTAGATATTTTCTAGACAGTGATGGCAGAATCAGCCATTGCCTGAACAGGGATAGACGTTGGCGGCTATCTCCAGATGGAAGAATATGTGCTACGTGCAGGAACCTTCAAACACAGAACTCACATACACAAAGCTTTACCTGACGCATATATCAGCTACATATCCCTTTTAGAGGTACTCTGGCACTGAATCAGGCGAGGGACACACAAGTATAAGATACTCCTTAAGAAAACACACCCGGCTTCACTGAAGATCAAACTGTATATGCGCGTTCTTAGGCTCTTTCCGACCCAGCAGTCTTTGTGAGACGCTACCAAGGCTAGGTCGACCAATAGATGTATAAGATTTGAACACCTGACCTGTCCGTCATCGAGTGACACTACTATATTTAGACATGATACAACATTCCTGACATTCCGATGCAGAATAGCGTAGGAACTTTGAAGAACTGTGTGTTTTAGAGCTGTGGCGTGCAACTTTGTAATGTAATGAGGTGCGCAAAATGCGACAGGCACCAACAAGACACATATGGTTTAAAATACAAAAATGAGAATATGATAAATACTAATTAGAAAATGTGTAACACATGGAAAGAATACTTTGTTGAATTACTAAATGATGAAGCTCCAAATAACACTTTCCCACAGGAAGAGGTTCTAACGTGTGAACCACAAATTGAAGAACCTGTTTTTGACGAAATCCTATATGTAATAACACGACTTAAAAACAATACGGCAACTGGGGCTGATGGAATTGCTGCTAAATTTATAAAGGCAGGTGGTCATGCATTACATTTAAAGTTTTACGAACTAATAATAAAAATCTGGAGGATTGATTGATTGATCTAGGAACCGACATCACAGCATTCGGGACATTCCCATAGGCGCTCTGTCCCCATCCTCAGCAACCAGCGAAGAGTTCCAACACTAATAGTTCCAGTAGCAATCTGATTATATGTCCGTCTCGCCTTTCCTCTGAGCGTCGAGCGTCGGCCAGATCCCCTCGTCACTCCTCGCTGCCTCATTCTAACCAGACTATGGTGATCCATTTGCTCCTCCGAGGTGTACACGTGCTCCCACAAGGCCGCAACCACATCTGCCTTGTCATGCATCAATACTCCACCAAGTTCTGCCGAGCCAGCCAATCTGTCCGCCTGTTTATTCCCCAGCACACCGGCATGCCCAGGAGAAAAGATCCAGGTGATGCTTTCTACCCGTGACCTCCGAAGCGAAGCAAGCCACTCTGCACGAAGCTTGCCTGTTTTCACCCTTCTCAGAATGCTTTCTGAGTCAGTTACAATCACAATATGTGTATGTATCGTGTTTTCTATCCTAGCGGAAAGCTGCACTGACCGCCTCCACCTCCATTCTTAAGCTAGATGTAGTATCATCATACGCCAGGCTCTCCTGCACCAAACGCCGACCATTAGATTTTGCCAAGAACCCCCAAGCACTTCTCCTACCTCTCCATCCGTGTAGATAATCACATCACCCGGGCGAGAATTTTCCTGAATTAATTAATTAATTGCTGAATTTCCACTTCTGGAGGACTGAAGAATTACCCCATGACTGGAAAGAGTCATTATTGATACCTATCTTTAAGAAAGGAGACAAGTTCCAATGTGGAAATTATAGAGGAATATCACTACTGTCCACAAGCTATAAGATACTATCCGCAGTATTACTAAATAGACTAAAACCATATTCAGAATACATATTAGGTGACTACCAGGCAGGTTGTAGACAAAACAGATCAACAATAGATCAGATATTTATTTTCCGACAAATGGCCGAGAAAATTTGGGAATATAAAAGAGATCTCCATAACATTTTTGTGAATTTTAAAAAGGCTTATGATAGTGTCCATAAAATTAGTCTATGGAATGCTATGCAGGAATTTGGAATACCAAGGAAGTTAAAATGACCAGACTATGCATGGAAGATACTTATAATATAGTAACATATAAAGGCAGGAAATCAGACCCTTTCCAAATAACATCTGGCTTGAAACAGGGTGATGCACTATCGCCGCTAGTCTTCAATCTGGACTCTAGAGAAAGTTGTAAGGAAGGTAAAGGAGGAATGTGATATTGGAGGAACATCTAAGCTGCTTGGTTATGCAGATGATATAGATATTATAGGGGAAAATAAACAAAATACATTAGAAATATTGACTCACTTAAAGGGAAAAGCCCAACAGATGGGGCTGGTTATCAACCAAGATAAGACAGAATATATGGTAATTTCAAGAGAAGGAACAGATAACAACTCTGTCCACATACAAGTAGATAATATGACAATTAAAAGAACGGAAACGTGCAAATACCTGGGTATAATCTTCAACTGCTCCAACATAATAAGGGAAGAAATACAAGCTAGAATCAACTCTGGAAATAAGATATACTATGCACTACATCTGCTAAAATCAAATGCGCTATCTCGTAACACCAAGATCACAATATACAAAACACTGATCAGACCAGTTGTGCTGTATGGCTCTGAAACCTGGAGTACAACTAAAGGAGACGAAGCATTGTTACAAACCTTTGAGAACAAAGTCGTAAGACGCATCTTTGGGCCCATTAGGGATACGCAAAGTGGAGAGTGGAAAAGAAGAAGCAACAAAGACATTTATGATCTTTTTAAGTCCCCGCTAATCATTGGTATCATGTAGGCTAATAGACTGCAATGGTTGGGGCATATAGAAAGAATGGAAGATAATAGGGAAACAAAACTCGCTTACACTCAGGACATAAATGACCGTAGACCCCGAGGTAGACCAAGAAGACGGTGGAGAGATAATATACATACAGACCTACAAGCACTTGGAATCAGTGACTGGCAAGAGAAGGTCAACCAGAGAGACGAATGGAGACGGTTTGTATCTGCAGCAAAGAACCTCAATGGCTCGGAATTCTGAAGAAGAAGAAGAACATATATATATATATATATATATATATATATATATATATATATATTATATATATATATATATATATATATATATATATATATATATATATATATATATATATATAAGGGCTTAATTATAATTTTTTTATAATTTTAGATTAATTTAAATTTAATAGTTAACATTTGAAAAATTAACAATTAATTAATCGTTAATTTCGATTAAAGCAAAACATTTATAGTCACATAACTAACATTAAAGTCGTATTTGTCAAACTTCGAAATAACAATGGATTGTCTTGTTCATATGTCATCTAATAACCACTATGCAAACAGACGAGTATTTTTTTTCCGCGTTTCCATCCTGTTTCAGGATATTGCGGTCAACATTCAGCATCTTTCAGCTGTATGTTGATTCCTAGGCTAGATTACGCTCATCAGCACGCCGCGACTTTCTGAGCGACCGGCTCCATACTCTCATAAGTCACTGGCGCTACTCGAACAGCTTCCAATTCTCGTGCGCTCACGTCAACCACGAGAGTATTCGGGGTTTGGAGAAAGCTGCTAACTCCTCGACCAGGGAGACCGGCAAAAAGACGAGTATGTTGACAGTATTTGGTTCAAGTGACAAGCGCGTCTTATTAACAATATAACCAACAGAGCTGAACAATCGTTCACATGGAACTGAGGTAGCCGGTATGCACAGAATGGTCTTGGCAAAGAATGTCAATTTTGGGTGTCGATGTTATTACGTTTCCACCATTGTAAAGGGTCAACCGATTCAGCATCTTTCTTCTCCATTTCAGACTCAATTAGCTTAATACTTTCTTCATTTGGTTTACATATCGTTTCATTGTCAATGTCAGTATCATTCGTTGCAGCAGTCTCCATCTGCTCATCATGAACATCAACTGCTACTTGTTGTTCAATACGTGACCAGAGTACGTTATCTTGCATCTTTTGACAAACACTTCAGGTATTTGTAGCGTGGATCAATATAATGAAACATAATCTTGACCGCGGAGCAGGACCGTGGTCTGACAGAATAAGTCCAAACCTTTGACATATTTCGAAATCTTCTCCCAATCTGAATCTGACAGTTTGGACCAATGCATGCTTCTTTTCATCTGACATGTAGACAGTTAATGCTTCTTTGGCCTGTAGAAGACTGTAGCATAATAAACATACTGTTTCATCTTGTTGGTACATCTTGCTGCAGCTTACACAATAGTGACTCAGTACAATTTTGCAATTCGGTTGTGTTTACGGCACTATGTTTAAAATGTCAGAAAATTTTTCGACATCCGGTTCATTTGTATAAGTGATGGGAGAAAGGTTTTCGATTAATCGTTTAAAAAAAAAAAATTAATCGTTAAAGAAAATTAACGATTAATCGATTAATTAATCGTTAACTTCTGCAGCCCTGACACACACACACACACACACACACACACACACACACACACACACACAGACACACACACGCACACGCGCACGCACACACACACACACACACACACACACACACACACACAGAGCAGATAACACACGTCATTATACCAGATCGAAAATTGTTCAAATTCGCCCATCGAATGTGTGAACTGTGCCAAAAGCCAACAAATAATGATGACTTTTGATATTACTTTTAGCGACAATAGAAGACATATAAGGCAGCGGCCTTATACATAGTATACATATGTGGGATCTTGGCTTGTCGAGACTCCTGTCTATTCCACTTTTCACACTGAGGCAGTGAGGAGCATGTGTGTGTTATTCACTGGCACAGGAATGGAGCATTGTCGGGATGCATCTTTGCCGTGAAGTTGGAACAGCGACTAACTAACTAACTAGCTAATAAGACACACCAATAATTGACCCTTGTCAGTTGTCGTATATTCTGAAGGGACTGGGGATCACTGTTGTGCATTACCCATACTCTAGTTTAAGAAGCTGGGCCCCATCCTCTTCTAATATGTAAATAAATCAAGAATACGACCCTTGAAGTATTACAGGCTCAGTTGCATTATTTGTCTACGAGTTAATGGTCCTCTTTAGGAGAACAGTGAACAATAGATTTGACTCTGCCCCTTCACCAGGATTCTAATAGCTCTCGAACCCCCACGATATTCTGTGAAATGTCAGAAAGACTTCCTCAGTATGAACCAGGTGAAATGTAGCATGGGTCTGGAACAATAAAAAGATGTAGAGTCTCCTCTTTTCCCTTTGTTTATTTATTTCATTTTGAGTTATGTTTGCTTTGCTAAATAAATTATTTAACAACTATTGCAGACATTGACAACTTGTTTACACATATAAACAGATAATTAACAGACTGTTTGAACTGATAAATGAATATAAGATTAAGTTACGGTAGATGTGATTTATTGATTGGCCTGTTTCTTTTGGCCTTTGCATACATTTCTCATTTTGGCATCTGTTCATCAAACATATTAATAAATGGGAAAATGCAAATAAGTACCAATTGCAAACCATCAATAAATAATCATCAATATGATCATGAGTGTGTTATGAATCTATAAATGATTTGCTGTTCTAATCAGGTGTGGCTTGAGTTAATTAATTAATTCATTTTCCTGTGAGGGATTGTGTTTGTTAGCATGGAGAAAGGTCACCTCGCAGTGGTAGATATGGGTCAAGTCTGGGTCCATTGACTGATGGATCCGGTTCAGTTCTTGCCAGTGAAGCTACCCTGAAGACTGCCCTTACTCTGGTCAAGGCCTGAGGTTATCTTCCATCTCATGTGTGTGGGTCATCCCTTCTCTCTGCTTCCCTCTTCTGGTCAGGTTGCCACCAAGAACATCACTCGAGTATACGATCAAACTGCCGTTATTTGTTTGAAAAGACAGGTCACTTTGGATCTCTGACTGTCTGTCAGGCCTGAATTGAAGAAGTGCCGGGTTTTTGAGAAAAGAACGCTTGAGCAGGTCAGAATTGTTTCACATGACCTGCTCCCTCCAATAACTTGTTTAGTAGTGGACACGGTAATTTCCATATTTAGCCGGCATCTGTCTATCTCAAGTGTCAAGTTGTGTTCGTTCCTTTTCGTGCGGCAAAATTGAAAACGTTTTTTGGTTCTGGTGTGTAAAAGTTGACGCACTGCAAAATGATGGTTGGTGATTATGTCACATCAGTGAAAGATAGAAACAATTATTTTTCAGGCGGTTAAGATAAAATTAAAATTAAAATGCTAGGACTATGTGTTGGCGCGCCGGTTTCGTGGCCTTGAGGTTAGCGACTTTTCTCCGTAATCGCGTATACTCTCGTGGGTAACGTGATGACGGTGAGAATCAGCAGTGGTTAACTTACGGGGAATGTGAGCCGGCCGCTCAGAAAGCAATGGCAAACTACTGAGCGTAATCTTGCCAAAAAATCAACATACAGCTGAAAGATGCTGGTGTTGACAGCGATGTCCTGTAAAGGATATGCAAAAACAAAAAAGCAAAAAATATGTTGGCGCATATTAGTCAACCAGCAGCCAATCAGAAACCCGCACGTCAGCCTTAACATCCGTATTGTAGGCGATCCGAACTGTGACAAATCATTCACACTGATGCTACTGAAGGAACAAGTATGCTAGCCAATTAGACTGTTGTATGTGTAATGTAGTTTAACTTACTAAATTATAACTACATTTTCTATTCTTTAATTTTTGACTCCTCGTAGTAACAGTAACTCGCACTGTGAAACCGGATAAAGCATTATACATTTTATTTATACGCTTACATTAATATTTAAGAGCTTTTTCATCAATAACTACAGATTTTGAATAACGATGACACAAACAATAGATCGCACGATTATCTCATCTAATCTCATCATGTTCTTCTTGTACCTTGTGGTGTCGAAGTGAAGTATAAAGAGAGGGATAATGCCCGCTTAAGGGCTCTATGTATCGATATTCCCATGTACTCTGCTATTTCCTCTGACCATTGTTTACGTGGTCGGCCTCTTCCGCAGCTTCCATCTGTTCCGTACATCATTGCTTGTGGTATGCTGTTAGTTGATAACTTAGTTGCATGGCCAAACCATTTGACTTGCTGCCTTCTAATAATACCTACCGCTGCTGCACTTTAGTCCTGATTTCTTCATTTCTGATTTTCTCTCTTCTTGATACATTGAGTATTCTTCTCAGGAATCTCATTTATGTTGTTGCGATTTTTCTTTTCTTTTCTCTCTTTTTTTTTTTTTGGGTCATTGTCCAGATTTGGCATTGGTTGCATAGAATCTGTAGGAAGATTGTGTTGTAAAGTGCTTTCTTACTAACTATTGATTCATGTTTGTTCTTTAGTATTGGTGCCATGTGTCAAATGAGTTGGTTTTAATTATTGCATCTATTCCCGATCTTGTCTTCTGATTTGCCATTTTGTGATATTATACTTCCTGGGTATTTGAAACCCTTTATTTGTTTCAGGAGTGCACGATTTATTTAAAGGCATATTTCGCTGTATCTTGTCAGGTACATACTGCAGAAATCACACAACATAAACTGAAGTAATTAGATAAATCCTTCAATCTGAAATATATAAATATTCGCACAGTAATTTCATTGTCTACCACGGTAATTTTAAACTGACTATCATGCCTTTCTGTTTGCACAAAACTGGCTTATGCAGATTAATGGTGATCGCTTCTGCCGCCTTTAACATGCAGCTATTTTGTGTGTTAAACAACACGCTAAACGCATTATCCCTATCAATCACGTGGCCGGTTTCCAAATTGATAGACAATGCATTTTGCACTTTTCAGTGTGCCTAGGTCAGAGCGATGTTCTGCAAATGACCTACGTGTATGATGATGATTACTACGATCCTAAAACAAAGACAGTGGTCAGAGTTCAGTCTATAGTATGAGGCTAGATTTGTTTTCTACCAGAGCAGCTCTGCGATCAACCAAGCAGACCAGACCTTTTACAAATGGATACCAGGAAAGTTTCAATATTGTATGGAATTGTCTGGGAAGAACAGGTGACGAGGTTATCCCTGGCTACCCCTCCTCGTATACTTTATTCACCATATGCCCAAGACGCATTGTGGCATGTAAGAGTGCTTCGCATACTTTACTTTGCAATTTTGTTATATACCACATGCAGTTACACCATGTTTGGCTTTCCTGCAAATTATGACAGTATTTAATTAATTATGGTGTTATACAACTTCTAGTATTTAGACTCAGAAAGCTGCGATCGCTGCGGCTTGAGTCTATTAGCTCGTACTCGAGTCACCAAAGATATTATTACTGTGTCTTATTCTCAGCCTGTACTACAAATTCTTCTTCTCTCCCTCCATTTATCTTAGTGACGTGTTAGAGGAAGATGGAAGGATCCTCTGTGCGCTCTTTCTAGTGCTCTGTGTCAGATGGTTCTCATTTATCTAAGGTTTTTCTTGATACCATCACTCCGTGTTTTACTTGATCCTTCCCGTGCTCTGTATCAGGTATAGTTCTTCAAATTGGCGTTTTGTGGCAGGTGGTACCAGGGCATTCTTGGGACTCTGTACCACACGCAGTTCCAAAAGCGCATGAGTGGGTGAGCACAGACACATTTATCTCGTTGGGAGTTAGACTGAACGACTGCTAATTGAAAACACACTTCCATATGAAACAATATCTTTGAGAACTTAAACATAGAAGCCAGAAACAATAATGTTGCACGATTTAATGCCTGGCTTATTTCGTTGCATCTCGTCAGATGCATACTGCAGAGTTACTCGTATATATCATAAGAGGTGAATAAATGAATAAAAGTTTAGCTGAAACAATTAAACTCATCATCACAGGTATTCTTGGAATGTTAGCTTCTGTTATCCCGCTTTATTTTCAAACACTATGCAAGATGCAGTGAAACATGCCAGGCAATAAATCGTGCAACCTATTGTTTGTGGTGTCTTCTGTGTTTAAATTCACCAAGAGAATACATTGTTTTGAATATTCAAATCATTTCAGTTTGGATTTGGTTGGTTGCTCAATTAATCCTTTAGAATACTTGGGTTTAATTTCTCAAGTTCCGTGCATGAACGCCCAGGTCGTGTAGACATTTAAAGGGGCTTGCATCCATCCGACTGAGACTAGTGTAGGATCCAGAGTTCCAATTCCACGTCCCACCTGCGCAGAGGCACTCTGGGATATACCCAGGTCAAGATTCACAACAGTACAGGAGGTCATCTTGGCCAAATAGATAAGAGTACTCACTCTTAAACTTCCTGATGGCCAGGTAGCCGGTTCAACACCAAACGTTGAATGGTGCCTAGTTTCAGCTTTCTCTTATTGTTCCCTCATGCTCAGGGTACATGGCCAGCTCTTGGCTGTATAAAAAAACACACACACACACACACACACACACACACCGTACAATGAGTAATCTATTGGTTTGGCTCTTCATTTTTATTTTATTTTCAACACCTCACTTTAGCTGAGGCGTATTGTAAGCCATTCCCGCACACTGTCTAATACATTACGGACATTTAAAAACACAAACTTTGCTGAATGATACGGATGAAAGCAAGTGAGCAAGAGGTAGACAACGATACATGTAAGCAGATAACAGCAAGAGATGGACAAACATCATTTGGTCGGAGAGTGTTAGTGTGTTAATGTGCATCAATAAGAAATGTAGAACAATGGGATTCTTCTGAAGAAATCAAAGAAACAGAAAATGGAACAATGCGTATTGATTAGCACTCAGAGGATGCGCTGAAAAAATGAACGCTGTTAAACATACATGGTTCAAGTCCACTAACTGCAAACGTTGATATCGCCTTGTTTCACCTGGAAGTGTTAGATATGGGAAAACGCCATATAGTCATCATCATCATGTGCCATACCGATATGTGTGAGAGGTCATTGTCATGTGACACTATCTTCAGTCTCGGCTAAGGTTAAGTTCCTGTCCTGAGTATGCCATGTGGTCAAGCCATCAAGGTCTTATGTTTGTCTTCCCCTTGCTTTTTCCCATCAAGTTTACCAGTTGTCTCTGTGCTTTCAATTGTATTTCGTCTCTCTTTCATCATACAAAAATTATGTTGCGTTTTGACCAAGTTAAATAACATATCAGTTGAGGAAAGATTATCATTTGTTTAATTTTTAACTCTTCACAGATAAGCAACAGCAACAACAACAACAACAAACGACAATGATGGGTCCGTTATTTTACTTCATCATGATGATTACAATCAGGCTTGTGGTAAGGAATAACTGAAATCACTAAATGTCTGCAATTATGATAATTGATGAACTGTTATCTTTGGTTGGCAACAGTTATACCTGGCTATGAAATATGATCTTCAGTAAGAAAAACTGCTACAGTATGTTATTAACAAATATTGGAATTAATTATCTTGCGTATTGTATTTTTATCAAGATTAATGAATGAAATATTACTTAACATAAGATGAAAATCTTTTCTCTTGAACTCTATAATACAAATAAAGGGAGAGAAAAAACACACGGACAAGAAAATTAGAGACAGAGGAGAAAACAGCAATGGATGGTAAGCTCCAATGATTGATATTCGGAAGATGAATAAACAGAAGGATGAAGAGGGGGAGGAGGAAAGAACGAGGAGCAGCAGCATCAGGAGAAAAAAGAAAAGATAGTTGAGTTATTGAGTTGAGTTAAGAACCGACATCACTGCACTCAGGACATTCCCATATGTGCTCCGTCCCTCGTTCAACACCAAGCGTTCAACTACTAATCGTTCCCGCCGCTATCTGATTTAAAGTTCTCCTGGTCTTTCCTCTCAGCTTTGATATTCTTCCAGAATTCCTGCCGATCCCCAGTAATTTCATTCTTTCTACATACGGGTTCTCTGTCTGTTCCCCCGCCTTCTCTACCTGGTTACACAAGCGGACGACCACCTCCCCCGTGTCCATAGGTAATCTACCACTAAGAGGTGCATTCCCTGCCATCCTATCAGTCTGTTCATTCCCCCGCACCCCCGCATGGCCAAAGCAAAATTTCCATACAATTCTCACAATTTGTGATTTCTGAAGCGACGATACTAAGCATACTCTTTAAATCAGTAATGAAAATAATGTGTGTTGCAGTAGTCTCCTCTAACCAACGGAATGCCGCTGTTACTGCTTCCATTTCCATTCTCATGCCGGAGGTCGTAGTGTCAAATGCCAGACTCTCCTTTTTCAACACTCGTCCATTAGCCTTTGCAATGAAACCCTAAGCCACTACGTCTGTTTCTCACCACAGACCCATCGGTGTAGATGACTATGTGTAACAGAACGGGTGGAGTTGACTGCCGAAATGCCACCTTAAATATTCAGGGACTTCTCTGGCCCGTTCAGAGATTATGGTTCAGAGGGCTCCACAGTATACTGGATACCTATCACGTATAAGTAATCACTATACCCTCTCTCTAGACAAAGACCAGACCCACACAAGAGTTCAGAACATTACACAAAGCTGTTGTATTAAACATCGTCACAACCCTTACAACAAAATAATACATATGCTAACTGGAACTAGTCCACAGAATAGTCTACAGTAGGAACCCGGCAGCCCAACGGTCAGGTAGTATGACTAAGGATATCATCATCTAGTGTCCCTAAGTCTGTGTTGGTATGTCTGGAGTCAGGCAACCTCTCACCCCAGTGTGTTGAAGCTCCTCCTTCCAGTTCTGGGTATGTATCAGGACACTTCTTGATTATGTAGAGGGTCATCAATTAAGATTGGGGACTCAGCCCAGACTAGGTCACTTTAAGAAGTACTACACTTTGAGGGCTTCAGGATGTGTCAATGCATCCACTGACACAAAGCAAGACGGTTGAAATGTTATGGGTGTATACTGAACAATTATCACCTCCATTGGAGCCAGCTCAAAGTAGAAGACCTGTTCAACTAATTCTCACTTGGCCCACAATACACTATGGGTGGTGTTAACGAACAAATCTTCACACTTCATGATCAAGATATCTAAAGTTCATAATAGTCCTCAGTCTTTCTCGTATCCCAATCATTTTCAGGGTGAATACCCATAAAAGTGTGGAGTCTGCTTATATGTCAAGCCGCTTGATTCTGGCCTACCCAGCCCAACATTGTTTATATAGATAAATTGTCCTTTCTGTCCCACTTCGTTCTCACAGATGAAAAATATTGTACCATTCACTCAGCTTAGAATAATTATGAAGAACTTTACTGGCTGTCATGCCAAGCAAGTGGTGATGACGACCAATAGCACTTCGGACACAAGGGTAGACGACTTTAAATTTTCGTCGGCCTTACAAATAGGCATGTTCTTTCGTGCCAAAGGCTGAGGTCACTTGGTCTTTCAACTTGATGATCTTCAAAAGTTGTAGATCCTGTCACCAACCAAAGAGAGAGAGCATGAAAACAAACAACTGGGTGAAAGTCCTCTGTTCTAACTCACTGTCACACTCACAGTAGAATATTAGGACACACCATCAGCATCATAGAGTAATCATCTATATTCATGACTACCAGCTACCTGATCCTATGGCATGGCTGGCAGAGATGATCAAGGATAGAGTGACGTCTAAATTCTGGTCAACTGGAATCGCCTCGTCTGGTAGACTGTCATCTCGTCTTGTAGAGATCCAGCTCGTCTCGTCCGCTTATGAGTACCGGAACTCTTCATCCTGACTCTTTCACACGCAGTTATCTCTCATCCTTAAGGACTAAAGATTGTTAACTTTCTTTGAGGTTGGGAAAAAGAGACGTCCCTTCTGACGTCAAATTATTCAAATATCATCTCGTGACCAATATTCTTGGGTTGTGTCTACAAAAGAAAAGTAGTGCAGATATTATACCTACTATCTTCAAGTCACAACCAAACCCTTTACCTTTCCCCTGCTTGGCATAAACTAAGAAGAGAGAAAAGAGTATAATCCGTACATGTGTGTGTACCCTGTGTAGAAGAATTACAATGAAAATGATTCCGAACATTATCCCATCCCCAAATCATCATCATCATCATCATCATCATCATCATCATCATCATCATCATCATCAAGTTCCGTGCCGGCTGGCGTAGGCGTTCATGGCTCTCCACAGATCTCGGTCTTTGGTGTTCTGGATCAACTCTGCTGATGACATTCCTCCATGCCACCGTCTCAATCCATCCGGCATCATTTCTCTTGGTCTGCCTCTGCCTCTCTTCCCCTAGATCTTTCCAATCGTCACGATGTTCTCCAATGCCTCTCTTCTCATCACATAACCAAAGAAAGCTGTTTGTCTCTTTCTTATTGTTGTATATAATGTTCTAGTTTCATTAGCCTGTTTCAGGCAATCATTGTTAGTTACTCTGGCAGTCCAAGGAATTCACATTCATCCCCAAATACTAGGAGATAATTTAACGTTCGCCTGCTCCTACGGGAGCTAAGTCAGTATATGCCTCAAGCATAGCACTAGCTGATGATGAAATATAAATTCACTTTCCGCATTATGTTGTTCAGGCTTAAATGAAAGCTAATGTGTTTAGGAAAGCAATGCCGCAATCGAAAAAAGATCATAGATGCAGTTTAACAGCACAATAGGTGGATCTGGCTTTCCATTATTAAGTCACTCTATTCTGGCCGCACCGCTAAATAAACTGTTCACTGGGCCACAGATGGCAATCAATAATTGCTTGTCCTATTTACCTTGCGTGTTTCTGTGGCGTGTCAAATCGCGGTAGTTTCCCTTGGTACCCGATGTATATCACTACACAGTAAAGACAGACACATATTAAATACCTTCTTTTGGGGAAAGCCACACCTTGTCCATTATGAATTCAGTCACTGTAGGTAACAACTGCTTGCTTGCTTTCGCTGACTGTGAACTCCGGCGTGAAGTCCTGTATGTCGGATGAAGACATCATGTTGTCAAACATCAGTGTGATGTCATACAGGTCTGAGGTTTGCGTGAGTATACGTTGTCCCATGTCTGGCTTATTGGTGTGCAGACTGGTGGTTCCTCGCCGTGCAGGCAGATATTCTCCGACTTCGGAAAAATCAGCGATCCTGCTACGTTAACCAAGACTCCGAAGGGTCCTGTTGCCCAGGACGCACGACTAGAACGTGTTAATAGGTCTTGGCCAGTAGAGAACCTGGCCCTGGTGCCTTGGAAACACTACTGCGTCCCTAGGTAACAACTGAAGATTCCTTCTTGTGTACAGATATACAGTACTTAGGATCTGGCATGCTATCGGTCTGAAGACTGAAAGGTAACTGCTTTCCCGTTACGGCAGTAGCTCAGCTCTCCTACTCTCGACCAGAGGATCGTTCACTTTTCAAGTTTTTCCCCACCAGTCAGTGAATTATAATAAACTGAACATTAATAGACGGGATTAAGTGAACAAAGCGTGTTTACCGTAAAGTAGTATTCTGTGTGTTCTATTTGTAGGAGAGAACTAGAATATACTACAAACTTCACGAAAGAAAAGGAATCCCGTGAAGGGTTTCCCAAGCTATATTTAGCGCGAGTTCCCGTTAACATAAATAAAGACAAATCCGCCGATCTGATTTTTAGCTACACTATGTCATCTTGATGTGTGTTACTCTGGATCAGTTGTTGCACTTCAAACTCAGTGCGGCCCGCTGTCCATTCTCTGCACTCACGACCCATTGGTACGATTACATTGTGCCAGTCCGTCGAGTCTTCCGGAACTTCAACCCACACTTTTTCATGATTGATTGTCTCTAGATCAAACACCTGACGTATAGATAGTTCTGCCTGTGCCATCCAGGACCTGCCTGGTCTTATTCTATGATCCTTGATCATATCCATGACTTCATGCAGGAGGTGATCCCTATATGCAGCAACTGTCAGGTACCATTTGGCCTGAAGGATCATATGCCTAACCGTCATTGTTGGGAGCACCCTGGATATGCCTCATGCAGATAATTGGTGTGTCCTTTGTGCACGCCAGAATTATCCGCATGGCAGCATTCTGTGTGTGCTCCAACCTTTCAAGCTGGCTCTTTGATACTGTCAGCAGCCCCAAACAATACTCATTGAAATAAATTATTAACTGCTGAAAGCGCATGTAAAGCATCCTGTGCTCTACCCCGGTTGCTGCCATCGCCCTCAAGGCATTAAGTCCCCTACCAGCCTTCACCACCATATTAAAGAATATTTATCTTTAAAAGACAAACACCTGTCAAAGGTGATACCCAAGTACTTCAGTTTACTCTCTCTCTCTCTCTCTCTCTCTCTCTCTCTCTCTCTCTCTCTCTCTCTCTCTCTCTCTCTCTCTCTCTCTCTCTCTCTCTCTCTCTCTCTCTCTCTCTCCTAAGAAGACATACATTTAATATAATACCTGGGACATTGCTTTGACAATCCTGTTATCCAGGAAGTACCACACAACCGATGCCTTGTCTGGGTTTCTAACGGCCCCTGCGTCTCTGCACCACTCCGCCACCCTGTTTACTGCTACCTGTATGTCTTCAGCCAAACTGGCCCTGTCTCTGCTCTGTCTGTACACCAGCACATCATCTGCAAATGTTAAGATCCTCCCAACACCTGGTGTCTCAATAGCTGCTACATTACTTGTTGCAGACAGTAAAGAGCACTGGGGACATGGCAGATCCCTGTAGCAACCTAGGTGCAACCTTACTGCCGCAACCCATCAAACACGGCAAGGGCAAACCTCCATGTAAAAAATACAAACAAAAGAACAGGAAGAAGAAGAAGAAGAAGAAGAAGAAGAAGAAGAAGAAGAAGAAGAAGAAGAAGAAGAAGAAGAAGAAGAAGAAGAAGAAGAAGAAGAAGAAGAAGAAGGAGAGAGGAGGAGGAGGAGGAGGAGAGAGAGGAGAGAAGAGAGAGAGAAGAAGAGAAGAAGAAGAAGAAGAAGAAGAAGAAGAAGAAGCCATGGCCTCTGCTGCAAGCATAAAAAAATTAAATGATCTATGACCTTGAGGTTATTGGACATATGATGATAACGGTACATTTTTATAGACCAGGCTGCACTCGATGGGTGATATAGTCAATATTTTACCGGCCGCCTTTACTACCCATATCCTTTCTTCGTACTCATCTGAGGCTGAGTCCGCTTGAAGCCCGGGTCAATTTTACAGTTTAAAAAAAATACAATTACATGTCCCTATGGTGGTTCGAATATATACTGAAGCACATTAAAAACGCACCACTATTATATAGGGTGTTTGTAAAGTCTCACTACACTTTGTATGTGGAACAATTCTGAAAAATGAAGTAAATGACGTCATCAGAAAATGTGCTCCACAGTCCATCGTGAAGCAATATGCAGCGAATGGTTGTCGTCTGCTGGAGTAATTTGTTGCACTCCAAACCGTATGGTGTTATCAAGGGAAGAGATAATTTTTTTGGTTGAGCAAGTGTTTCGAAATGGCGGTCGATACACAAGGATGGTTGTTCAAGGATTTATAGCTAGATTTCCTGATAAACAACAGCTTCATCGCATTACGGTTCGAAATTTGTTGAATAAGTTTAATGAATACTTCATTGGTACTTTCCGGCTTCCCCAAAACAGCGTTATACCATAGCAATAACTATTGTAACTAATTTAATGAATTTTTAGCACATTTTTTTGTATGACGTCATTTACTTATTTTTTCAACCCTGTTCTACATAAAAAGTGTAATGATACATTACAAACATCCTGTATATACTTATGCGGAGAAGCTGCTGGGGGAAAAGCGTGGGATTGGATTATTCCCGTGTTTGTCATGAGGTAGAGAGCGAATGGCTGCTGGAATGGAATGTACATGATTCAACCCAAGGGTTTGTGTACAGACAACATGAAAACAATGCAACATGATTTCCAACAGTTGTAACCCTGAAAATGTGTACACGTTGTAGCAGTATGCTCTGTATAAAAATGCCATTGAGTCAAAACACCCAGTACATGTGCTTGAAATGTCAAGACTATCTGAAAGCTACCGTCAATGAGCCATTGGCATGTTGGAGACCGGAATGAGCTCGGTGGCCAACCACGAGTTACTACCCCGGCGCAAGATCGTCATATTCTGCTGAGTCACCCAAGGAATCGTTGTCTCCAGGCAAGTCAAACAGCAACAGCAATAGTGGGTCGTCGTGAGCAGGTCTCTCGAATGACAGTCATACGACGACTCAGAGATACAGGCTTTACTGCAAGACTTTAAAGATAAAGCTTTATGCTGGGCCAAACTTGACTCACAGACATCGTCGGCAGCGCCTGCAATGGGCAAAGCAACATGTCAGATGGACTATGCCGCAGTGGAATGCTGTCCTATCCACAGTAGATTCAACCTATGCTTTGCTTATGGTCGTATGCAGATTTGGAAACGGTGTGGCGGGCGCTTTGCAGATTGCTGTGTTCGCCAGAACAACCGATTTGGAGGTGGAAGTATTTACATTAGGGGAGGATTCAGTTTTCACCATCGCTTGCCTCTTCACGTCTTCCGTGAAAATGTTAATGCTGTTACATATGGAGATGAGGTTCTGGATGCATTGGTTGCTCTTGTGTTCACAAATTTTCAAACATTGCAGCTTCTCCAGCTGGATAACGCACTGGCGCATACCGCATGCATCACGCAGCAATACCTACAGCAGTAGACAATTGTGACGATTGATTGGCCTGTTCTATAAGCAGATTTGTCACCTATAGAACATCTGTGGGACGAACTTAGACGTAGAGTCTACAAGCAAGGTTCTGCAGCTAATCTGCAACAGCTCGAAGTTGCTTTTACACATGAATGGGACTTGGTTTTCCGGAATTTCCTTCAGAGACTTGTGCGTTCCATGCTGGAGTCGCTTCCAATCTTGTTTGAAAGCACACGGTGGACATACCAGGTACTGAGGATAGTGTGAGTGCATTTTTTATTGGTTGCATAATTGGTTTTCTACCTTGCCTGCACAGAATGCAACGCATTTCATAACAATCAAATGTACAAGTATGGATTCAAATGAAAATGAATAAAGATTCAAAATATGTAAACTTGTAAGCACTTATATTTACATTTCGCAATCTGTTCCTGGGTTACACAGGTGATGCGATTTTAATGTGCTTCAGTTGACCACAGTATGACCTCTCCTGTAGCATTAACAAAAGTAGACAAGATATAATGAGAGGGATAAACTTGTGAATATCGCTTTAATCCTGGACAATATTGTTTACATTATAAGAATGTTGTTAATGGAGAACAGAGCAAGCTAAAAAGAAGAGCATTTAGGCGGACGTACGTAAGTGCGCGTGCCTCTGTGTGTTAGTCAGTTAGTTAGTCGACAGATCATCCTCATTGCACATCTAACCATTCAGTCCATAAGTGCTCGGATCCCCTCTTCAGCAAATCCCGCAGCGTGTAGCGGCTAACGACATCAGTTCTGTGTTGGTTTATCAATCTTCTTTGGCTTCCTGCTTAGTGTTCTTGTTTGGCCACCCCTCTTTTAATTTGCTGTTCTTGCAGTCTGGCCATGGTTGTAGATTCACAGTCATCACTTGGTTCACGCAAAAGTCTTACTTCTCGTGGAGCATTCAGAATGTAAGCCTGGTCCATGGCGCGTCCGCCCTCCACCGTAGCCTCACCTGCGAGCTTGTCAGCCCGCTCATTTCCTTGTACTCTCGCATGCCCTGGCACGAAGATGAAACTAATCTTTGCCAGCCGAGACCGCTCCAGAGACAGCAACCATTCTCTTCGGGTCCACCCCACCTCTATCCTCTTGATCATGTTCATTGAGTCGCTAAGGAAACATGCCCTAGTGAATGTCTGTGTCTCGAGCCATGTTATTGCTTTACTTACTGCCATGACTTCCATAGTCAGGCTACTTGTGGTCTCAGTGAAAAGCACCAGAGTCCTCCTTCACAATTCTCCCTCCGGCCCGAGCCGTAAAGGCCCATGAGCTTCTCACATGTCGGACGACCGACCCATCTGTGTAGATGACAGCATCACCGTCTAGCGAATTCTCGAAAATCAACGCTTGTACTTCAGCCTCCACAGCAGCCGGATTTTCTTGTCTGCATTTTCTATCTAGTTGGATGCAAACTGAAAAGGATGTGCAGAAATCTGTTGGCACTTGTACCCACTCCTCGCCAGGTTCTAAGTCCTCAAGTGAACACACCTGTTGAAGAATGTCTTCGGCTTGACCCATCCACGACCGTCCTCTTTTTAACCTGCTGCCCTTCACCTTCATAATTTCACTATGCAGTGGATGTTGTGTGTTTGCGTTAACTCTGAGGTAGGCGCGTGCTCTGCAAACTTGTATTCTGTCTTCAATGGTTGGAAAAATCAAGAAGGTAACGCATCGCCATGCATGCTGTATCTCTTGTACATCCAAGAATATTGCGCATAGCTTCATTATGTATCCTTTCAATCCTTTCTATCTGCTTATGACTGAGAGTCAGGATTGCCATTGCATACTCAAAACAGACATGACCAGCCCCTCGTACAGAAGACATAGATGGCGCTGCTCACAGTTTGCTGCCACCATCACCCGCATCGCAGCCAAACCCCGCTTGGCCTTTGTTATCACCTGGTCTATGTGCTCATTATAAGCAAGGCTTCGATCAAACCGTATCCCCAGTAATTCATTGCCTGCGTTCTTTCCACCGTCTCTGAACACAGCTTTACAGTTGGTGTTGGAGTGTTGACAATATGATTATTCAACGAGAACCAAGTCACTGTTGCCTTTGTTGGGTTGACCATTGCCCCAGCTTCATCACACCAAGTACTTATGCGATTGAGTTCGGTTTGTAGTTCCACAGCAACCTGATCTCTATCCTTACCCTGACGATACACTAAAACATCATCGGCATATGACAATGTCCTACCAGGACCAGTGATCTGCTCACTGGTGATTCTCACTGTGTAGGCGTTGAACAGTACCGGAGATAATGGTGATCCCTGTGGTAGGCCAGGATATATTGTTGTTGGTTCCGAAGTCCAACTGCCACATCTAAAAACTACTTTCCGTTGGAAGAGGGCTGCAGCGATCCAACTAAGGAGGAATGGACTTATTTTGAGTTCAAGAAGCTGAAGCATTAAAAAATCCAATGGTACTCTGTTGTACGCGTCCTCAAGATCAATCGCTGCAGCAAAGGTTTCA
Source organism: Cepaea nemoralis (assembly GCA_014155875.1). Taxonomy (NCBI): domain Eukaryota; kingdom Metazoa; phylum Mollusca; class Gastropoda; order Stylommatophora; family Helicidae; genus Cepaea; species Cepaea nemoralis. The sequence goes on along the minus strand of JACEFZ010003039.1, from coordinate 245,501 downwards.
ATGCCTGAGTGGAAACCTTCATAGACATCATGGGCAAAAACTGCTGCATTCGTCCAGGTTTCTCTTTTTGGACGGTACCCACGCCAGGGTAGGTGGGAAAACACCTTGCCTCTCTAGCTGGCATGATTATTTCCTGGCAATTAACTTCTCCAGCAGCTTGCCTATTGTATTCTGCATGGTTATAACTAGATATCCTGAATTTTTGTGTGGTCTTTGCCAGGCTTCAACAAGGGAATCAGATAGCTGTGTAACCACTCCTCCTTGATGCTAGCGCTCCCTATACTGTTGTTGTACATGTCTGCTAGTTTCTCTAGCTCGTTGTCGGTGCACCTATTGATGCCGCTGTATCTTATGCCATCAGGCCTTGAAGCGATGTTTTTGATCGTCGAAGCACAGCCTTGATTTCTTTCACTGTCACTGTGTCTTCATCCGAAGTGTTCTGGGCCTTACACCTGTCTGAAGTGACCTCCTTGGCAAGATTTCGGCCTCCCATATCTGTCT